>CM056573.1:19647500-19972500 GCA_029721435.1 Gymnothorax reevesii | reverse complement strand
AAAGTACAAGTCAAGATGCTGTGTGCGTACTTCCAAAGTTAAGAAAACAGCATTAAGAAAATACCTTCATGAATGCCAGACAAATCCGCCTCTGTAAACTTAAGTTCCTTCAGAAAGCCACAACTGGTTTGGTGCATGCAGCATCCCTCGTGTGCGAAAAGTTATTTTTCAGATAGGAGAGATCCGTTTGGATTACAATCAGATATTTTCCTCTTAATTGCCTTTGATTCCGCGTGGGCAACCTTCGTTCCTCTTGATTTAACAGCGTGTCTTGTGTTTTCTTAGATAATTCAATTAAGACAAGGTACGATACGGACTTATCCTCACCGGATTAGCTCCGATACCAACTATCTACTCTTTGTAATACATCTGTATCTGCTGTCGGTTGAGGCCAGTACCAATACTGGTCCTGATGCTTGGACGGTTTTTCTATATAGCTGCTCCTGTCACGTGGAGACTTCAAGATCTGTGGGGTTTCTTCGTCGGGTTAGCGGCCCCCTCGGCGAGAGCCAGTTTCCCCCCCTTTTTTTAACATTTTGAGGATGACATGCTGTTTAGTTCCCTGCATCTGTAGTAGCTACATGATACAGCGCCCCTCAGGGTCCTAGTGCTTGACCAACTTCCCCATAATTTCTAAAGAGGAGAAGCAGGGAATAACCTTATTATGTGGGTTGATGGGTTCAGATGAGAATCTCCGCATGGTTCTTATTCCCAGTCTCACCATCAAAACTGAGGACTTTGCCATGAAAACATCGTGTCAGAGACTGACCCCCCCTCTAGGAACCAGAACTGAACAAAAACACTGCATTACTAAAGACTTGTAATACGTGTTGTCAACAATTTTCTCAGGCCAACCAGGTGATAGGATAACATTTTTAAATGGGAGAGGCTATTCGCCCCGCAGCGATTCCGCGCGAAACTATCAGAGAATGGGGGGGATTATAAAATGAAATTTCTTATTGGCCCAGCTGCTTGGCAAATAGCAGAAGTGCTTCTGTTATCCGCCATGCCGTGGTGCGAATAGCAGAACTGCTCCTCTTATCGGCCCCGCTGCAGAGCAGAGATAGCTGATGTATTTCCCTCAACTCACCCCGCAGCGGAGCGAATAGCCACCTCCTTATTGGGATACTCAAACAGTTGCCCACAATTTTACTCGATCAGCTAAAGCAGCATTGACCGGCTATAGAATTGTTTTGACAAGTCATATACAAGCTAGACGTGTCAAAAACTAAAAGTAAGCAGTTTCAAACCAACATAATCCCGGTGAGTCTTGACTGGAATTTTCAGCCCGTTAGTCAACCTTAGCCGAAATACAAGCGTATAAAAATCAGGTTGTCCTTATTCGCTCTTACTCCTAAGTGTGATACTTACTTGCACGCGTGTTTCTCTCAAGCACGATTATAGGATGACGTCGTCTGCTATATTGACCATATATGCACCATTACTTTTAATGACATGAAATCATTTCTGCTTTTAAACGAAGTTTTCTAAGACTTCGTTAGGGCAATAGCATCGACAAAGAAGCAATCTGATGTTACTTGTTAACCCCATAAAGAGCTCTGTGCTTTGGACAGGGGCATCCTCAAATCCGTGTTCTTGAGGTGAACTAAAAATTCATCCGAGGATGTTGGCCGAATACAGGAGCTGTACCGTTTCCTGCCACTAGGTGTGGCACTTAATCTTTTATTTTTCTATTAATTTTTCAACTCGTGAATAGGAACGTCCCTTCATTCTGCCTGCAAGTCAACAAATTAAAGGAACCAGTTAAAAGAAATAATAAATTACACACACGGATAAAAAAAACCCCGCAAACAAAGCCAAAAAATCTTAAGCGAACCCATGTTCACCGCCCACGCATTTTAAGATTCAAACGGTTGGGGTGGCAGAAGTGCCTAATAGCCCATCAGGCATTTCTAAATTAAAGGGAAAACAATCATCCCACTGCTGGACTAGCATGTCCATTTCTTTAGGCCACCTCGAACAGTTCCAGATTCTGTAACTGTCTCTGATTGTGAAATTACCTGGGCCTTAATTTAGGAATTAAACCAGAATTGTGGAACACAGGTGCAACGAACAGCACCTACCGACTCCAGTTTGTGACCAGTGTAGTACATCAATAGTTTACGCTGAAAGTAGTTGAAAGTAATGCTTGATCAATAAAGTAATCCTTGGTAATCTGATCCTTCGGGAAACAGACGATGCAACACCCGCGAAAACCCATCCCATCAGTGGTTAATACTAGGAGGTCACCTGAAATCAGTCAATGGACATCCACGCACTTCAGATCATCTAAACTGTCTGCGTGTCAGTGCTTGTGAACTACCGCAGTGACACATTTGGCTTTACTCAAGTTTGCAAATAAGCATGGATAACAAAACGCAGTTGGGCTTCGGTAGCCCAAATGTTGCTGTGGACAGAAAGTGCTCCAAGATAAATGACAAAACCAATTTTGTGGCCAACGTAGGGCATTGTTGCCCTAAACAACGGAGCGGAGTGTTTATGCAAGTAGCCGGTTTTGCAGATACGCAGATATTTAATGGCTATAAAGCTACAATTCACAGAAAACGTAGAGGGGTCCCCAAGAATTTGGAGTGACCGCACTTGCCTCAGGACGCTCAACATCGATGAGAAAATACAATATTACAGCAGTGAATGTGTGTTCATTTACCTTGAACAGCCAGAAATGAGAGCCATTCAAGCACGTCATTATCCAGACACTTCCAAGACTTCGATGTTGCGGCAGGAATATAACTTTCATCAGAATTAAATTGTACAGAAAAGGATAAAGGGAAGTGGTTTACCCGTCTTATCAGACGATGAAATCGCTTAGCCAGGAGGAAAAAAAAAAACCCCCAAATGTTCCAGGTTATTGGGTTAAGCCAAAGGGAAAAGCATTGGATAACATTTTGAGCATCAAAAGTGACTGACCTCTTTCTGGCCTTATTTATTTTGGGTTATGGCAGAGATTGTGGCTGGAGATTGTTAGCCACAGGCCTAGCACTGGTTTCCATGTTTCAGTAGAACAACACAAAAAAGCACAGTTAAGGTAAATGTGATAAGGCAGCACTTTTATTTTTGCAATGTGTCATGGCGAATGACCGGTAAAACAATTCCTACACCCCCGATCTGCCCAAACTCCCAGTGGAAAACAGGCAGTGACGTCACATTTCAACTCGTCTGGCTGTAAGGGGTTTTAAAAATGATGGCAGCTGTGGTGTGCGCTCCTCGGCCATAAAGACCGACCCATAAATGTGTCAGCTCACTCTGTGACCAGCGGAGACGGGATCTCAAACCATCCCGTCCTATTTCCAGAAACTGCCTTTCCACAAAGCCTTCATTTTTACTCAGCAGCCAGGTGCATTAATAGATCGCTCTGCTGCTAATGGAGTTGCGGGTACCCTTGAGCCTTGCTTAGAAGATTACAGGCAAAGAATACGCAAGCTAGCATTTTAACTTTAATACCACCTTGTGTGCCATTCCCGTGGCGTGCCGGGCCACTAAAATGTAGTAGGACCGACAGACTAAACACACTTCATCATTACCATACACACAACTGCTACATCACCAAAGCATATTTGGCACATTGGCTCAGTACACATTAAAACCGCATCAAATGCATGAAGTGAAACTAATGCACACCACAACTGCCATTTATCAAGCGTAGAGATAAAACAATCATGGAGGAAAAAGTTTTTTTTAAGGATTTTTATTGAGTCAATATTATATTGAACTAAATGCAAAAGGGTCAGGTAGGGAAGGGAATGTTCCATGTCACGTAGATCGACTTTCCTCTTCTTCTTCTTTAATAAAAGCCGGAGTCTTGAGTAGCCCAGTTTGGAGTCTGGAAAACAAAAAAACAAAAACAAAACAAAAGCATTAGATTTTAGATGATTTAATTGTTGGGTAGAAGAGACTAATCATATTCATCTTAGCCTGTGTTTATAATTTAGCAAGGCAAAATGTAACAGTTTAAGTATACATTAAGTGCAAAATGTTCCAGTTCACCCTAGCATATAGGGGACTGTAAAAATTACGAAGCAAAATGTGGTGGTCCTTCCTGCTTGACTAAAAGACTCATTAAAATGTGATCCAAACAAAGCAATCTAATAGCATAAGTCTAATCTAGGCCTCTGGAGTCAGACTATTGTGAAAATGTTCAACTGTCAACAAAGCGCACGAGGAAGAAGAGGATTTGCTAAAACCAGACCAATACAAAACATCTGTGACTTCAAGCTCATACGTGGAGGGAACGGAGCTCATAATCACCAGACAGAGATGGTGTTATTCATGCTGGCTGACTCACCTGTTCAGCTCTTTTTTACGGCACCGTTAGCCATCCACCTTGTCATTAGCTCTGTCATTTGTGCTTTGAAGGCCAAGCGAACCAGTATGATGAAAGTGCACACTTCTAAACTTGCTTAATTGCTAGAGCAGCATGCCTGACTTTGAAAGCAGAGCGTAGCCTGAAACATTTTTCAAATTCTGTCCAAAAAGAGCCAGGCCTTCCTTTGGGGAACTAGACACTGACAGGTAAATGATCTTGATGCGCACTGGAAATGCGGCATGTTAATCTGCGATGGGGAGGTCGGGAGGTAATATTACGTCCATCAAGGCTAACGTCACTCACTTCATTGCGGTTATTGTGGTTGAGCTTCTTCTCTATGTTCATGGCGAGCATCTGGCTGCGGAAGGAAAGGCTTTTTGTTTTCTCAATCACCTGCTGGTACGGAGACACGGCATTGTTTCCCATGACGACGTGACCCTGGGAGGGAACAGTATGGCACACATGGCATTCAGGAGAGGGACACAGCTCTTACAGATGGAGCCATTGTTCCCACAGCAGCAACTTCATACAAAGCTAGCCGCAGTTATTTAGATAATATACCTGATTGTCAAAGCATATCGGAGGTAATTCTATGTTAGCCGTTACAACTTCCAGTAAAAGGGTATATAATTTACAGACTTCAGGGGAATTGTGTGATTAGTTAAAGGCACAGTGGGACTGTACACACGCAAGGCCAAACAAAACTCTACTCAACAGGAGGACCTGGTTAATTGAGGGCAGGGCGTTCTTGTGACGTAAACTACATATTAAAAAAACTGAGAGCCATGCACTGTAAATTCAAAGCACGGGCGACTCCCAACCTTGTACTTTTGTCTTACTCACTCTGCATACAAACAAAGCTACCAGCCATAGAGCAAAAGGGGCCTCCGAATTCAAATACCATCTCCAAAAAAGTTGGGACTCTGTGTAAAATGTAAATAAAAAATGATTTGTTTATCTTTTAAACGATTTAACAATATAGTACAAACAAAACATATCAGATGCTGAAACTGAGAAATTTTCCTTGTTTTTGAAAACTAACGCTCATTGTAAATTTGATCCCAGCAACATGTTTCAAAAAAATTGGGAAATGGGCATGTTTACCAGTGTGTTGCATCATCTTTTGGAACTGAGGCGACCGACGACTGTAGTTTTGGAAGGTAAATGTTTTCCGATTCACGCTTGATGTAGAATTTCTTCTGCTCAACACCTCGTAGCCAGTTTCATCACATTTAGTTTCATAATGTGCCAAATATTTTCAGTGCGAGACAGGTCTGGACTGCTGGCAGGCCAGTTGAGCACCCAAGCTCTATTACTACAGTGCTATGGCGTTGAATTATGTGCAGAATGTGGTTTGGCACAGCCTCAGTGAAATAAGGAAGGCCCTCCCAGAAAAAGGCATTTACTGGATGGCAGCATATGTTGTCCAAAACCTGAATATTGCTCATTATTAATGTTATCTCACAGATCTACAAGGTACTATGCCATGTGCACAAATGCACCCCCATAACATCATGGATGTTGGCTTTTGAACTGTGCACTGAAAACAAACTGAATGGTCCCTCTCCTCTTTAGTCAAGAGGACGCAGCATCAATGATTTCAAAAATTAATTTTGTATTTTGATTGGTCAGACCACAAGTTTTCCACTTCAACTCAGTCCATCATAAATGAACTTGGGCCCAGAGAAGGCAGCAGTGTTTCTGGATCTTCTATATATGTGGTTTTACCTCTACATGGTAGTTGCATTTGTGGATGCAGTGATGAACTGTGTCAACTGATAATGGATTTCAGAACTGCTCCTGATCACATGCAAAAATGTCCACAACATAATACTGTTTTTAATGCAGTGCTACTTGAGGGCCTGAAGATCATGGCCATTCAATATTGTTTTGTCAGTCTGGTCCCTTGCCTACAGAAATTTCTCAGGAATCTCCAAATCTTTTTAATGATATGTACCACAGATGAAGAAATCCCGAAATTATTTGCAATTTTATATTTGCCCATGCAGACTTTCACAGAGTGAAAATCACATCTTTGATTCTGAAAGACCTAGCCTCTACTATGTTCATTTTATGCCAAATCATGTTCTTGACCTGTTGCCATTTAACCTGATTACCCAAGAGATTTATTTTTTTTTTGCATCATATAACTTTTCCAGTCATTTGCTGCTCCAGCCCAACCTTTTTGAGATATGTTGCTGGCATCAAGTTGAAAATTCACAATTTTTCAAAAAACAATACAATTTCCCAAAATTTCCCAGTTTCATCATTTGCTATTTCAACCATTTGCAAGCAAATATGGCGTTTAAATGAACTGCATATCATTTGATACTGTTTTTATTTACATTTTACCCAGCGTCCCTACTTTTTAGGAATGGGATAGTATGATTAACACTCGTGACTGATTGCTTCAATTGAGATTGCCTTATGACCTGTTAGGCTTAAAGTCTGAGGGCCTTACTAGTTTAGAGTCAATTTTGGCATCGAGCCGGGCATTACGGATCAGGTTGACGATCCACCTCTCGGCCTCCTCAGGCGTCATATTCAGCTTGTCCGCGAGCATGCTGCAAGGCAAGAGGAAGTATGGATGTGAGCAGAGGATGATGTGCTCTGAGGTTGACCTAAGCAGTAGGCAAAGTTTATCACTGATCCCAGACACAGGATCCACTCCATACAATATTTCAGGAGCCGATCGTACCCCCAACTATCGGGAGCCTAAGTACTTCTAGCAGTGCAGTCTTGTTTAAGTTTCAACCAAACTTGAAAATGTCGGAGGAATGATATGTTATTTCTTCACATAAACAAGATGCTGTTGGAATGGCAACAACGTATTACAAGCATGGCCCCAATGTTGTCAGCAAACTTTGTGTCTTTGATTAATTTCTGCTGGATTATATGAAATGAAATTTCATTAGGCTCACCGAAGTCTCCACGTTTTCAAACATGATGGAATTTGGTATTTTGTTCAGTCGCTATCAAACTGAATCATTACTTGAGTGACCCGTTGAAACTGATAAATTACAACCACCTACCAATGGTAATGTTTGACTTGGCCATGCATGTAATGTCTTTGCCATTTTCAGCCTAATGATGGATTGCTTGACAGGCAGAAAAACCTCTTTTAACTTCACATATAAAATTAACAGCAATAGTTTCCAAATGCAAAACCCACACACAAAATCACAGTTAGGCCTCTTAGCTTAGTTATAAAATGCGTTCATAACACATATACTCATAAAACATACATGTATTAGAAACAAAACGTAAATAAGTTAAAGCACTCTGAAATAATGCATTCAAATCCTCTTCGAAAAGTGCATTTAGCTGAAAGTCTTCAATTTTATATTACATTAATCATATAATTTCAACTATAATATGCTATGGCAAACAGCTAAAATAACAATAATATTGTCAATGTCCACATATTTATGGACGTGACAGTATGTAAATTTCCCCCGAGACTGACTCCCCCCCCCCACAAAACGACTTAAATAAGGTACAAACAAAAACCAAACAGTGCAAAGCGCAACGAAATGAAAAGGACAACAGTCAGGTCAACAAGACTAATTACAAACCGATGAGGAAAACCGGCAGCGCAGGACAGTGGTTAAGATGAATTTGATTAACACATCCACTCTGTTCCTTGGCTAGAGAGCAGCGAGTGAGTCAGTGCGTCAGTGCATGCGCGCATATGGATGTGATACTCCGAATAACTCAATTAGCGGTGAGCTCATTCCTCGACTCCGAGCGTGCGTGCGCATGTGCCGACACTTGGGACTAATTTGATTAGCGGTGAGCTCACACCCTTGGCCCTCAGACCCTCTCCCTTGATGTCCTGCTTTGGCTAACATGCTCCCCGTTACCCTCTTGACACAGCAGCCAAGGAACCTGCTACTGTCCCCCCCCACCCCCCAACCCCTCCAGCCCCACACCTCACTCTGCTAAATTGGTACCAGACCACGGGTCTGACTTTGATACTGTGGATGGAGATGCGTCACTCGGGCCGAGGGGATGCAGGCACGGGGCGGCCCTTTGATCGCAGCCGCAGCTGGGGCTTCCTGCGGATTTTCAATAAACCCCCCACATTTCCTGCAGGACCGCGCTTCATTTCGCAGGCCTATAAATCCCCATCTATTATCAGCTCCCAGACTGCAAAGGCAACCAAACTGCCAGAGAGAAAATGCTGCTTTTCCCCCCGTACAAAAAAAAAAAAAAAAACACCCACATGCACCTGCGCAAAACCAGAGGCACAGACTCACGCAATGCGCCTGCGTGTGTGAACAGGTAAATGGCACAAATACTGCAGCGACAGACAGACACACTTGGTGCGTTTGTGTGTGTTGAGAGCGTGTGTGTGCGCGTGTGTGTGTGTGCGTGTGTGTGAGAGCTCGAGCCACAAACCTGTGCACAGATAATATAATTTGAGATGACTCACCCCTATACACAAATGTATGCAAATAAGACGGCAAGGAGGTGAGGCTTACGATAATGTGCAATATAAAACAGTTCACCCCTTAATTTCCTCTTCCTGGGCCATTAATCTCTTCCCCAGTGAAAAACAGACCGCGTGAGTAAGCAGCCAGCACCAGGCCGAGACCGTCTCACGCCATTTTAAATCTTATTTCCCACAATGCTAATGATAGAGGGAGCGGGTGAGAGGGAGGAGAGAAAAAAAAGAAAAGAAAGAGTTTCCTCTAGCTGCTGACTTCCCTGAAAAGTCCTTTCCTAATGATTTACCGTTTGGAAAACTTTCCTTTTTTTGACGAAAGTTGTTTCACCTCAAAACCACGCTCAATGAAATGATGCCTTTCAGCCGATCCCACATGAACGCCGAGCAGAAAACATTCATAGAAAAGGCAAAACAACCTCAAGAAAGTCCCTGCAGTGCGAGCTGGAAAGCCCCAGATAGGCCGTGTCCTCCAGGGAGAGGGAAGGTCTCTACTTTAAAAAACAGACGAAGGGCAGCAGACGACCAGACTTGTGTACCTCCCGTACCTCCTGTACCTCCCCCTGTTCAGCTACACTACATGCAGGCAGAACCCAGAGAATATCATCCTTCTTCAGGACTGCCAGGTGGGAATATACTGGTATAGAAGAGGGGGGGAAAAGTTCTGCTCCTCAATAACAACCAAATGACCCTGAAGAGTGCCAGCCGCAAACTGGTGCGTGTACGTAAGCCTGATGGTCAACAAGTCAAACGTCCCATACTGATATTTGATGAGGGCCTCACATGACTGCG
Organism: Gymnothorax reevesii; assembly: GCA_029721435.1. Lineage (NCBI taxonomy): Eukaryota > Metazoa > Chordata > Actinopteri > Anguilliformes > Muraenidae > Gymnothorax > Gymnothorax reevesii. The sequence goes on along the minus strand of CM056573.1, from coordinate 19,962,937 downwards.
AATAGGTCATTTTTCCCAGCGTGCCATTGGAGTAAGGCACTGTGGGAAGCACCGCACACCAGAGGGCAGGAACACTGCAAACCAGTACAGAATATGGCTGGAGGACGCCGCGCTGGCTCACTCTGTAAAGGTGCAGCTTGTGGTGCAAGAGTGACCGCCACAGCATTGGTTTGAATCTAACCATGCCAGTGCCAACTATGCCCAGCAGCTTTGAGCCATAAAGTGAATAATTGGCTTTGTGCTGCTCAGGGATACTGGATGGATATGGCCAGTTTGGGTTAGCATGGTACGCTGCTCGAGTACCTCCTGCTGGCCATCATGGTACTCGTCCGCTGCGCTCAGAACAAGGACGTGCGGGTTTCCGCCACCCTTGTTTTCCGCACGCGAGGTTCGAAACTACGGGTGAAAAGAAGCAGTCGCTGACAGGTGTATGATTCAGAGGAGATCTTCGAACTGCTAGCGCTCCGAGACGGCAGCACGAGTCGTGTTTGAGCAAGGCTATACACAGTTTGCTGATTGGTCATTACAGATCTGGGCGAGATTGTAGACGCCAAATATAAAAAAAAAGTGCAAGGAGATACTGACCTATCGCTAGTTTTTCTTTTTTTTTGGAGGAAAAGATGCTGCAGCTCAGGTTATTGTTAGGGTACTTATATTACACAGAAGCACCAACAAATGATAACTAGCAATCTTATAGCAAAAAGTTTGATGAGAAAGCATTATAGACTGTGGCAAGGCTCAGAGGGAAAACGATGAAAGATGGTATTGCGGGCGGGGGGGGTGAAAGTCTCATTTACTGGGGACCAGGGTTCTGGTGATCACACAAGATGGGCCAATAAAAAGTGAACAGGCCCGCTTTTGCTGCCATGAGCCTACTTTGACGGCACTTATGGCCGTTGCCAAGGATTTAAATAATGAAAGGCAACACAACCAACTCTGGCCAGGTTTGAAGTAATTTGTAGATTGTATTAATGGAAATAAATAGTTGTACAGCAATTGGATTAAAAGGGCATGTCAGTCAAGTAAAAGTCAGATCTAATGATAGGGGATGCATTAGTTATGTCCCTCCAAAAACAACTTGTGCTGTGGATGTGATTGCCCTCAAGAAACTCAACCCGTTTTTGCCGAAAGGGCTCGGGTCAGCTAACAGATTAAATGAAAATGGTGTGCATTCTAAAATCCAATTTAAAACAGGGAAAAGAAGCCTGGCAACGCTTTGCTTGTAATGGCGTTTAGCTTCTCCAGAAGCGGGGGGGAACAAGCTCTAATGGAACAGGCATTACCATTAATTATCAGGCATCATCTCGCCTTTCTGCTCTGGAGTTCTGAGAAGACCTAAACTTTAACCTGTACCGGCCAGTGACAGCACAGAAGTTGGCAATTCGGTGATGAATCATGACTGGGATGCTCGCATTTAGCTTCCCCTGGGCCTGGCTATTTATCCCAGTGTAAAAATGGGCCAGCCTCCTGGTTTCTCCCCTTGAAAAGATAAACATTCACCAGCAGACATTCAAAACTCCAGTTAAAGAGCTGGCAAGTGAAGAATTCCTTTCATTTTTAATGGAATTACGTTCGTAAAGATAGCCAAAATGAAGGCAATATAAGATTTCAGGCCTACTGAAACAGCCCATTTTTCGCCAATGGTAAAACTGATTTTCTGAGTCCAGTGACTCAACCAGGGTGAAAAGTGAGGAGAGATCTTTTTCATATTAAACAACAGGAGATGATACTTCCCCAAAAATCTGTTCAAAATTGAGCATCATAAAAAAAGAAAAAAAAAAAACAGTGACCGTGTTATCAGTGGTCTAATAATTAAAATACGTGGCAGAAATAGCAGATAACAGGGTACACGCTAAATTGATCAACTAGAACATTGCCCAGATTATCTTTTACAGAAGGCTGTTAGCATGAAGTTAGCATAAATTAAAACAGTGTTTTTTTTTTTTTTCAGTTGACCATTCAGCTTACATAGCAGCAAAAAAAAAAATTAGTAATAATAATAATTTGCCTCCTGCAGTTGTACGCCTCCGCCAAACAGTCAAGTTTCAGTTTACCTCCGAGTCAGTCCCGAGTCCAGGCTCATATAATATATGTTGAAGACTTTGAAGGAATATGATTAAAAGTGTTAAGTGTATTTTCGGGGCAAAATCTTAATTATGACAATATTGACAGGTATGATTCCAGTGAATAATTTCCAGTAAGAAACACGCCATCTTCAATTAAAACTATTTTTATACAGGGGTGCAAAGGACTAATCAAGAGCTACGTCTCATAGTGCAAGGACAATGTAGAGTTCTGACCAAACTTTAATTGGCTTGACAAACCCAAACTGTTTATCATTAGAATGGTGCTAGCATTTAAAACAACCCAATCCCCAACTCACTTAGAAAAACAGTGTAACAAATAAATGTTTGGCTAAAAGATAAGCCAATCACAGTTGGGGGGCAAGGCTTCATCAATTAACATGCTACCCCTTTCCTGAGCCCAACAACCGAATCCCCAACTCTCCATGATACACTAATCAATATTTACAAAAGAGAAAAGCCAAACAGGAAAGGGGCGGGGCTTCATAGATTAACATGTGACCCCTTCCCGAGTCCCAAGACCAAAGCCCTAAATCTCCATGACAAATGGTCGGGCAGTTTCATTTATTTATATTTGTCCTTTATTTAACCAGGGAAGTCCCGTTGAGGTTGAAATCTCTTTTTCAAGGGAGCCCAGGGGGTTGAGGTGGAGAGGGAAGAGAACAAATTGCATAGCCAATTAGATCAGGGGATGATCTAAAAGAGTCAGGTTGGAAATTCAGTCATAATATCCGGAAACCCCTGACTCGAAGAGCGTCATAAGATCTCTAATGACCATAATGAGTCCATCTCATTATGGTCCATCTCCATCAGCACAATTTCCCCATCAGTGCACTGGGGTACTGCAGATTATTCCACCAGAGGGAAGATTGCAACCTACTGGCCCACCAACACCTCTTCCAGCAGCAACTTTGTTTCCCACGTGGTCTCCCATCCAAGTACTAACCAACCCCACACCTGCTTAGCTTCAGCAGCTGGAGCAGACCAAGCAGTGGTTCAGCTATTGGCGCAGTTATGAGAGATGAAATATCAGCCAACAAGGAAAGCAAGCAGGACTTCCTCAATTCACAGGTGATCCTTAACTGAGTCCCACAAACCAACCCTCAACTCTATTACAATTTAATACAGTGCCATGAAAGAAGTATTTGCCCCCTTCCTGATTTATTATTTTTTTGGACATTTGTCTCACTTAAATGTTTCGGATCATCAAAAAAAAAATTGGTTTGGATAGATTTTTTCCCTCAATAAATGAAATCATCATTTAACAAATGCATTTTGTACTCGGGTTATCTTTGTCTAATATTGAAATTTGTTTGATGATCTGAAACATTTCACTGTGACAAATGCGCAAAAATATTAAGAAATCAGGAAGGGGCAAATACTTTTTTTCGGCACTGTAGTTCTGAAGGATCAAATACCTACCAATCAAGGGGGCAGAGCTACATCAATTAACGTGAACCCATCTTGAAGTTGAAAAACAGAGCTCCAACTCTATAACAAACAGATCAATAGTTACAAAAGTAAGAAACCTAAGCTAATCAGGACAGGGGTCAGGCTTAAAATATTAGCATGCAACAGCCTCGAGCCAAAAACCAAACCCCAAATCTCTACGAAAAACTGTCCCATACAGCGTTTCCAATATAAAAGCCCTGCTTGGACAACCCGCCCAGGTAGATGAAGACTCGCCTTAAGCTGATAAAATCCAAATTCCAATTTATTTTTCCAAAATTTTCATTTTGGAGAAATTTGTGACACAATAATTCATTTGTTTTATGAAATTTAAGAGGAGACTGGCTGCTTCACGGTTTTCAAAGTAGGGTAACATTGTTCCTGACGCACAATTAAAAAACACAACATTTAGCAGTTCGTGTATTAGATAGAAGAGAATGCTTTTAATGTGTTAATGTAAAACATCTTACAAGGGTGGTTGGACAAGCAAGCGTGTAATGATAGCCTTGACACCTAACTGAATACTTGGTCCAAAATAATGCATCCACAGACTTTGCAAACTATAAAACACGGAACAAATGGGGGCCGCCAAGCTGTCACGGAATTACAGTCCCATTACATTTTGGGTTGTAACTCTACAACTAAATAAGATAAAATCAAGTATGATATGTCATATTGAAGGTATTAAGTTGTTCTTTAATATTATTAAGTGAAAAAGTATTTTTTGAGAAATTTTCATAAAAGAAACGAGCAAAAACCACTTCGTCACGGAATTACACAAAATTTTCGTGGTTTTTTTATGTTTTGTTTATCTATCTAGAAAGTGATGTTCCTATCATAGTTAAGTTATGAAACTTCAATATGTTCATATTTAAGGTGTTTTTTGTTAATACTGGAAGTTATAGAAACAAATATTGACTTTAACCCTGCTTTATGGGCAAGAAATTTCAAGAAGTCAATGTCACGGAATTACAAGAGGCAACTTGTCACGGAATGACAACAATAGTATTAATTAGTTTCAATGTATTTATTTCAATATATTATTCATGTATACATAATTATTTACATTTTAACAGTTTAGCAAAATATCTCAATGAGTTTTCCACTTATAATGACCAATCATAATACATACTTCAAAAAATTTTTTTCATCTTCATGTCAACATTGGCTTGGCGGCCCCCAAATGTTTGGTAACATTAACAAGAGTCATTTTTTTGATGAAGCCAGGGAGCATGATGTTTAAATTCATAGGAAATGTTCTCCAGCGCTTTATTTCAAAATAGCTATATTCAATTTGGTTATGCAAGTTTGTTTCCATTTCACGGAAAAAAAGCCATTTCTCACCACAGGACACACAAGCAATTGCATGCAATTTGCTGAAGGTGAATTAAATATTATGAAGCTCAGACCAAAATTGAACATATTGGTCAAATGCTCTTCCTTGTGTTTGGTGTTCAAATGCAGGCGCACAGTAAGGCAGTCATATCATACCTTCCAAACAATATGGAGGAGGATCAGTAATGTTTCCAGCTGTTTTTATTCAAGAGCTCCAGGCCACTGGTTAAGGTCACTGTCTTAATGAAATCCACCAATCAGGCAATTCTGGCTGACAAGCTGGTTGCGTCTGATAGAGGGCTGAGACTTGGCCATAAGCAGGCTTTCCCAGCAAGACAATGATGCAAAGCACATCCAAACATCCACACAGATGGTTCCAATACAACAAAATCAATATTCTGCAAAGGCTAGCTCATTCATCAGACCTCATTCAAATAAAAAAAACCTATGGGCCAAACTAAAGAAGGCAGCTGATCACGTGCAAACTGAAAAATATGATCTTAAAATGCCCAGTAGAGAGGCAAGGTCCAAAATCCATCCAAATTAGTACCTTCACCTTGTCAAATAGACCAGGAAAAGACTCCTTGCTGTAATCCCTACTAGAGGTGGTTGCAGTAAGTATTAACCCCTTTGTGCAGAAGCCAAATTTGGCTATTTTTGGGTTACCCACTTTAATGCTGTATAATTCAAGATTAAAGCTTCATAAAGAGGAAAAATGTGGCTCAATTCTGAAAAGACACTTACAGCATTTAGAATTACATAGTATTTCAGTTAATTTTCATGATTATGGTAGAGAAAATGAGCTGCAAACATAAAAAATCTTCATGAGAATTCACCATTGAAATTGCAAAAAAAATAATTCTGAGGATTGAAAAACTGCTGGGGCTTAAAACTATACATTTCTGGGATCATAAATTCCTTGACCACAAGTACAATTCATCTTCAACATTACATTCTAGATTACCTACATGCTTTTAGCCAAATTATACAGCTATCCAAGTGTCTCCCCGAAGTCTCAAAATGAAGTCCAGTCAAATCATAAAAAAATCATGTATATAACACAAATAAAGTTTTAAGGCATGAAATTTAATATGAACAAATGATTTTCTGGTTGAGTTTAGTATGAATTTATCAATCTCAGTGCAGTTGAATATCAATGGTCACCAGTAACCACTCCAAACACAAAAAATGCCTTTTCTCCATAATAAAGTCTAGAGTTTTGGCCATTTTACTTCAAAGTGCCCCAAGCCAGCACAAACACGCATTAAATAAACTTCTTATTAAACGGTTAGAACATTCACCCTGTAATGGAAGCTACCAGTCCCCTCTTCTAAGCTCACAAACTCATTTCAACACTTATAAGGAACAAGTGCAACTCACTAACTCAGTAATATCTGAATTCTGAAATATACCTTTTTTTAACAGAACAGACACTCCACTTTCAGGGAACAATCCATTGCCTCCCTGGATTCAAAAGAAACGTGCAATGAACGTATCAGGGGGTCCACCCAAATGCACGGGCAGTTCGCATTTTAAACAGGAAAAAAAACCTCGACATTCGACTTTGTTGAGTACGTATACATTCCAAAAACAAAACAACAACAACAACAACAAAAAAATAACAAAGTATCAGCCTCACCTTTTTCATGAATCCCTGCTCCAGAGACCGATGTATCCAGTAGCAGGGACCCTCCGGTCCTGTTTCATTCTACATAATTCCAATTGACCATATCCTTATCTCATTCAGATCCTATAAATGTAACTGAACACTTCAAGGCCAGTTTTGCGAACATGTTTTCTATAAATCGCGTCTATTTTAACCGCGTAATGTGCATAACGTAGACAGGATACAACCGAACATGCTGATACGCATAGGTTTGTATGCTCTGTGTTTGTCCAATCAATGTGTTTCACTTACTCTAAAATGTTTAAACACTCGGGATTTGGATAAGAAACGAGCCAATCAATACATTTTTACCAGGTTAGCTTTGCGAGGGCATGAAGTGCAACTATACAATTACGCAGAAAACCCTGAGTGTATGGTTGAGTGATTGGCCATCAACGCCAGTATTCGGGTGGATATAAGGAAGCGCTGGATTTGTCAATGAATGGATCTGCGCGTAAATCCACGGTAGGGAACTACGATTTTTTTTTGTACGTGACGACAGTAATTAAAAGTAGAATGTGAGAGAATCAATACCATGTCGATTTTTTTGCCTCAGAAAACTGATTTTTCTGAACCATTACTTGGAATACTGTTGGCTCACTGTGGCTTATCTGGTTGCTACAGAGGATAGCGATTTTTTCTGTGTCAAGATATCGTTTTTTTAAACTGCTGGATCGATACTATAGGCAAGGATACTGACCAGTTTGCACATCAGGCTTAGCTGAGGAGTTTAATTCATGCAGCTCTTGAAAAACAGGGCGTGGAGTGAACTTCCCCATATTCAGAACCGCGTTCGAGGTCTGCTTGCTTGTGAACATTCAATAACTGATCCGGGGGTGCCATTTAGTGATCGAGTACAGTAACAGCGTGCTTCCAATTTGCAGGTCTATAGATGCGGGCGTCTACACCCGCAGAAAGGGGTTAAATCAAAGGTGCCAAAAATTATGAAACCTTGATTTTGGCAAATTTATTATTCACCAAAATGTACTCTGTTCAATTCCACCATTAATAAACTACATAAATCGATAAACTGCACCTAGCTATTCTGAGCATCTCTCTGTTATTTTTTAATCATATTCCCTAGACGAAGTGTTCAGAGATATTGTGAGGATATTATAGATTTGTTCCTTCGCATGAACCTGGACAGTTTTAATTGGAATCGCAAAAACGTTTCGCGTTCTTGTTTTTTATGTGACACCACCACCAGATCAAACTTTACATTTCCAAACTCAATAACTCAGTTTCCCTAGGAACTGAGTCACACTACATTTGGTCGTTTTTGGTGCGTAGAGAAAGGCTGTTATTGATGTTGGTCACCCAACCTTTGCTGTAGAACCAGGACCAGGCCGCATTTTACTTCTTTAGAAACTGTAATAACTCAAACCACTTTAATGGGAATCATGTCAAATCAGCCATTAACATTTCAGGCGCACAGAGGGTTGAGTTACTGGCAGTGGAGCCCTGAAATGTTTTCTGTAGCACCAAAACTTGGGTAAAGTTGGCATTTCCAAAGGAAATAACAGACATTTTCGATTGGAATGATGTAAAACCGACTGCGATAATTCCTGGAGTACAGACGTGCTGTAGCAAACCCTAGGACCTTGTCTGTAGCACCACCACTACGCCAAACTCCTGATTCTTTAAATTCAGTAAGTTGAATAGTTTTAATGGGAATCCAGTCAAATCTGCCGTCAACATTCCCAGTGCAGAGGAGCAGCTTTATCGGTTTTTATGACTTTAGCACTTTCATTTTAATCATCAGGCGCAACCACATTTCCAATGCAGTAAGTCGAAGTATCCAGATGTGAATCAGATCAACTTTGCTGTGACCGTCTTGGTGCACAAAAGCAATCCTGTTGTTCTGGTGGCACCATGACCTTTCCTGTACCACCAAATTTAGACCAAACTTCACATTTTTAAAAGTGCAACAAATCAAGAAGTGCTTTTGGGAATCGGGTAAAACTTCCTAGAGCCCAAAGTAGTTCCCGCTGATTTTCTGAACCTTATGCCTTTTCCTGTAGAGGCCATTCCAGGCTAAAATTTGAAATTTGCCTTGATGGACAATGTTTTCGTTTCAGGGATATACAATATTGTTGTATACCTACACCATGTGTTTAGTTTTTTTTTTTTTTTTTTTTTTGAGAACTGCTGCGCTACCCAAAAGGTGGCAGTATGAGTCACATACAGGCATGCGAGAACAGGGTCTGTCAAATCATATTTAAACTTCCAGTGGGACTGTTAATGCCAAATTCTTTTCGTGAAAATGATAATAAAAAAATGAAATTAAAAAATGAAGAATTCTACAATTGACATCATGGTGCTTTTATTACCCTTGGAAATCTCCCTTATTTTGACCAAGGTGCATGCTTTATAAAGGACATCACAGATCAAACTTCCAAGTACAATGTTTCCACTCACCTTTGAGGTCTTTAAATACTAAATGGATCCAATTACAGAGAGCCTGCCAAAGCATACCTAGGCTCCAAATCAATCCCAGACTATCTGCGATTGGAGATTCCAGCAGAGACTGATCACATTCCCCATTTCAACCTTGACAGCAGACGTTCCAATGATTTGCAAATACAAAAAGATCAACATTTCAGCCAATCACTTTCTCCAATAATGGCCTGGGAAGTCCAATTTCTTCAAAAGCAGTAGCAAAGGAAAATGAACTCCTTACATCTTATATTTCATACAAGAACACTAGTTCTCGTAAGAATACTTAGCTTTTTTGGTTCCCAAAACTAAGTTTGCATGTATTTCAGACAATGGTCACGAATGCCAGCAGGTGAGCCCTTGACAAGTGAGCCAACTCAGTAAGAGATGCAAGCAATGCGTTTTGGCCTTAAAAGCCAGAAAAAGTCTATTTTGTTGGATTTATGAGATGCAATAAATCTGGGAGGGCGAACAACCTGTTTGCTGTAGCAGCTGTCAACGGCTGTGCCTTTAGGCTAAGGAACTATGAGAAAGCAGGACAGATGCGCCAAATATCAGTTAAGAAAACTCATGAAGGGCCAGAGCACATCACTGCTGAGTCACTTAACTCAGTCATGGTGGGGTAACAGGACCCTGTTAAGACAGAGTGTCAGACCCTGAAAAGCGATCACAGTTATAGCAGGCCAGTTAGGTTGATCTAAATCGCTTATGACTTGGGCTACAGCAGTCAGAGATGACACTCCATTGTAAAGGGGAGCATGCACCTGTGTTCAAGCTATCTGCTCTTCAGAGAAGTTAGGGCTCCTCTGTTCGGTCAGTGGGTAAAGGCGCCTCTTGTGACGCCATGACAGTAGATCGAATGCATCAGCACCAGAGCCTACAGTGGCCTGCAGTCTCTCCAGTGCAGCGAATAATTGGCTTTGCGTTGCTCAGAGATATCTGGGAGGGATACATTCGGTCTGGGGTGGCAGATTTCCTCACTCAAGTGGTCCTACTGCCCATCTGGGGACTTTCGATTTCCTTCCGCCACATTCTGGGCATAAGAGGTCTGACAAGGAGTGACGAGAAGCAGTGTTTTGGAGGAGAACAGCCTCTGCTCGCCTGCGGCGGCAACACGAATAACAGCATGCTTGTACATCATGGACATTCCATATTCAAGTGGTCTTGGAGATATCAAATCTATATTAAAAAAAATAAATTGAGAAGATAAAGACGGTACATGTCAGACCAGCAGTGGATTACTTGTATCCAACCCTACAGTACACCTGCCTAATTTTAGAATGCCTATTGCTCCAGCTGCAGCCAAGCAAGGTCACTCACTCGCATACACATTCACACATGTTCAGAGGAAATCATTTCAAGTGCAGGCCAACAGGCAGTTCCCTGACAAGCAGGTGTTGCTTGTGATCAAAATATGTCATCCTCTCCAGCTAAAGGCCTCCGTCAGAACAGTGCCTGAATAACAAGTGCTGCCAAAATACCAAAACCAGATTGCAGCATCTGGCAGACGGCGGAAATGTGCATTCTGAGATTTACCATTCTTCCGACTATGCTGTAACAGAATACCATTGTTACTATCATCAAAAATAGTGGCAAAGCCACTGCGCCCGCTTGACCAAACGTGGCAAAAATGGAACGCCCCCTATTGGCCATAGTATCGGTCCCATTGGGCAGAAAATCAAACTTGGTCCGGACTTTAAGATGCTTTATAGACTTACGAAATATGAAAAGGACCGGTGAAAAACTGAAGACGCTAGAGCACAGACAAGCCAAAAGTTTATGCACGCACGCACAGATGAACGACATACCACCACAAAAGACCCCAAGCACAGCATAAGCCCATTGGGCCTTTTGGCCAAGCAGGCAAAAAACTGGCGCATCTTAGCTCGTAGAATAAGGGAGCTAGAGCTGTTTGAAGTTTTGCAGAAAAAGCCGCCAGGTGGCCAAAACAAGAATGGCAGCACGCCGAAAATCAAACTAGGGCTAGATCTTGGGCCCATATACATGCATATATCATAGGAAAAAGATTTGCTAAGAACTGAGGGCACTATGGCGCTGAAACAAAACTGACACATTTTATCATCTTTGACTTATATAACCTTTAAAATGAAGTCAAATCAAAAACCCATGACATGTATGATGAACCCTTAGCAGAACATCCTACAGTGAAAATTTGAGCATCTTAGCTTGTAGAATCAGGGAGCTAGAGCAGTTTGAAATTTTGCAGAAAAAGCCACCTGTTGGCCAAACCAAGAACGGCAGCACGCCCAAAGTCAAACTCGGGCTAGATCTTGGGCCCATATACATGCATATAAAATATGAAAAGGATCCGTGGAAAACTGAAAGCTGTATCGTGCTGAAACGACGTAACGCACGCTTGCACGCATGGACGCACAACAGACCACCACGAATGACCCTAAGTACAGCACAAGCCCCTTGGGCCTGTTGGCCAAGTGGGCTAAAAATGATGAATGCAATAATAATGTTACGCGGTTTGTTTTGGATACTGTTTAATGAGGATAATAAGTCCCCAAAGGCTGCATCCTCCAAATCTGCAGTCTCCACTAGTGATCTGAACCAGACAAATACCAGTTCCAGAATGTCTTCCCAACTACAGACAAATACTGTCACTTCTACACTCCACACCAGCTCGCAATAACTAGGGCCAGTAAATTCCCATGGCTTTGGCTGCTTTCACAGGCTGATTTTTGTTGTTAACAAGTGTCAAATCAAACCACTGAGAAAAAACTGCACAAGTGAAAACAAAAGAACGCAGCCCCAGGCAACATTGGATCAACGAAGCCAGCCAGACCAACACCCCCATTATTTGGGAGCCTTCAGGCTCCCAAAATCAACCTCTGCACGGCGGGATGTCCCGCGCAAAACACTGCATGGATTTGTGCGGCCTGACCGACACCAAGAGCAATAAAAACTGCAGTAGTATGAGCCGATCTGCCGAGTTAATATTCTCAACGGTGGCACTATGTCCCAGCAATGGGAAATATGTATGTATAATTATAGTGGCTACCCACACCTCCCCAATGCTGCCTACTGTGGGTCTGAAGGAGGTCATTACAGTAACTGGGGCCCGGCCACAGAAAATCTCCTGGACTTACCGTCATGACATAAGACCCAACGAGGGGCCCGATTCCAGCCAGCGTGCTCGCTGGCCGGACCCTCAATGTAAGTGTGACGAGGGGAGAAGTCACTATAAATGATCAATGTACAATCAATCAAAAAAGCTGAATGTACAGCATTATGTGAAGTCAGATGCAATTTAACACCAATTATCCGGTCTTTTACAAGAACAATGTGAAAACAAACAGACAGAATGTTTAGTCTAGTGGTGACAATCATCAACAGGGTTACCACGGAGAATTTAATACAAGTTTCAAGCAACATTTGAATGCCTAAAGGGGTAATTATTCCCAGAGAGGATCAATTCCTCTGACAGCAAGAAGACAATGTACTCCTGAAAAAAACGAAAGCCAGCGCGACTCCCAGCGCATTCTCTGGAAGGGACATTTTGTGAAATGGCGCAAAAAACAGAAAATCAAGCTCTCTGGCAGACTGTAGATACTGGTAAACTAACAGCTTTGCATTTTCCAAAATCAAAATGAAGCACACCGGTTTCAAGAGGAAATCTCTGACATTTTCACAGCGGAAGAACAGAACTTGCCCTCACCTGATGCTGATGCACTGGTGAATCCGACAGAAGGTCTCGAAGATGAACAGGCGGGCATTTTCGATGAAGTCTTCCAGGCAGGCTACCAAGAAGAAGTCGTTCACCAGCACCTGCAGGACAAAGGGCCATTAAGGCCACGCTTAATGACCTTAGCTGCTGTAATTCAACCACTCCGACATTTTCCACAGCAAGGGTCTAGTGCAGTCAAACTACAGCAGGTGAACAGATAAAGTTAACAGAGGAGAAGCACAGTCAAAAGTAGACCTGACTTTTTTCATTTATTAAAATCCCGTTATTACAATAATGATTCTGTGTTCAGACTCAGTAATCAGAAAAGCATGACGTCCTTACAGGAACGGGTTTCCTGTCAGTTCCTCAACTGACTTAGGCAAAACTAATACATTGTGGGAAAACTCAAATCACTCTGCCCCAAGTCAAATTAAAGTCGAAGAGTAGAAATTAAAACAATCGCTGCACAGCATTAAAATGGCAGGTTCGGCCACACTGAAGTCGCCGAGTGGTTTATTTTGGCAGAAACCTTAAAAGGGAGAAAAACTTATCAGCGAAAATCCCAGGGCCACACTCTGTTGGCCAGCGCACCCTCAATTTCCAAATTCCTCTGTTCCCCACATGAAATGTAGGGAAGGCAGCCAGCCACTGACCGTACCGCAGAGGCCGTGACTTATCGCGACTCATCTCGTGACGCCTCGAGGTCAACCGTTGCACAGAAAAGACCAATTTACACTATCTGAATCATGACTGTTTATTAGAGGCAGCTACATACGGCTCGTTCGACATCAATGCGAGCTGACGGCAGTAACAGCTCCTCGCAAAATTTGATACTTGTTGCTTGGAACAGGCACATCAAGCGTAAAAAGCAGGCAAACTTTAAACAACCAGGAGGTACTGTGTGATCCCACACCTCGAGATTCGAAGCACGCGCAGGCCAGGCTGATCGACGTAGTTTAAACGGACCGGTCTTTCAGCTGAAGTGCACGACGGTGTCTTTACCTTCAAAAGTTACCCATGCATTCCGCATCTGTTTGCTTAAGCTTTTACAGCCGCTATCTCTGGTTACGCTCGAAGAGGTCCGAACCACATGTTACTATCGGACTGTCGCCCGTTTCAACTGTGACCATTGCTTATCTGGGGCTGATAATGCGGATAAAATGTGTAGAGTTAAATGCCGTAATTACGGTCATCTGGGATTTTCATGAGATACATGAACGGGCATAAAAGTGACCTTATATAGTCTCTCTAAAAGTGGGCAGAATCTGGAGATTTTTTTTTTCAGGCAAGAGATTGCTAGGTGAGCACATCTGACAGCGATTCCATGAGGGGAAGGGAACGTGAACGTGCAAGAAAGGGAGAACCGCTAAACAACCGCAGACACGCTTGAGCAGGAGCACTAATGCGCGCACACACGCACCCAAGAAGCTTAAGATGGAGTTGCTGAATAGCCCTGCCTTTCACATCAATTAGCACCAACCTACGTGACGGGCAGGGGGCTGCAGGCCAAAGATAAAGAGACGCTTGGCTATATAAATCCAACCATTATGGTAATTGCTCAAATAGGTGAAGAATATGCGCGAGATCAACTTTTTTGCACCATCTTAAATGGCCGAAAAATTGACGGCTGGCACGTCACACTGCAGAGTGTGGCCTCTTAGGTACACCCGTTTTAAATTCTCCCTTCATTTTTCCGTAAATAACCGTCCAGGCCAAAATGCAGGAAGAGTGGAAAAATTTAGTCGTTCTTGTTAAGTCACCAATGTTAACATGTACAGGGCTTTCACTGAAGCAGGTTGTGTTTACCTTCAGAGAGAAAAATCCATTAATAAAATGCCAACAGATGTAGCAAGGGGTACAGTACTTTGTGGCAATTACTGTAACCCCTTCCCTCCCAACAAGATTGACTGTACCGTGCCCTCGGACAGTGGTATAAATGAGGCCATATAGAACAGTGATTGTAACGCAATGGTGACCAGTCAGTTTCTAAGTTAGCCTACCTGTCTCTGAAAGTTTGTGGGGTGATTGATGTTACGCTATAATTCATAAAATGTGCAAGTGTGTGAGCGAGATGTGCATTTGCTCCGAGTGGATGCAATATTTTCAGTAGTTTCTTCGAACAGAGCCAAAAACAACAAGCAAAAAAATGCCTCAGAGGCATTTACGCAGGAAAGACCACGATTTAATAGCTTTACTTTGAGTGCCTTTTTTTTTTGTTGCAGCAGCTGTTTAGACAGCTCAAAATATCAAAGTACACAGTTCTCAAATTAGTTCAGCTACAAGTTCCTTCTTTGTTAAGAGCTGACAGAGATTTGCAGGTTTTTTATATTAGCCTAGCAAAAGCCAACGAAATGAAACCGTAGTAAACCACTGACAAGATTTATAAACATTTACTTCTGTGAAAGACTCATTTGATCAGGCCAGATGTTCCTCATTCCAATCGGTTATCGTCTGGAAACAAAGATGAAAAGGGGGCCAAATGCCCAAAAGAGGGTCTTTTATGTGCACACACTGTCTCAGCAGGTTTAAATTATTAAATCATTAAGGAAAGCTCAATTACTCCTCCACTGTATCCAGAGGGAAGTCCCAAATCAGGTTTCGGAAAACAAACTCGTAAGAGAAAGGCCGCACGCCACCCAAGGATACACCTGCCTGCCCTTAGAATCTGGCGGCTAACCAGTAATGGAGGGGTCATGGTCTTGAAATCCTGCTTGGTACATGTCTTGGATTTCAAATGTTGATCCGGTCCAGTCTTGGCAGGGATAGCGATATTCTGCGCTCACATTCCGCCCCAAAATTTCTGAACACAAGTTCATTCATAATTACTTACGATAACATTGTGCACAACCCCTCCTCAGCCACACCGCACCACCTCAACACCACTTTGCATTTCCGTTCGAAAAAAGGCAGAGGTGTTTGCAAGATAAATCCCTGTGTTTTCACCGTGAGGAATAAAAACTACAGTTCAAAACTTTCGCGCAATCAGCAAACCTGCGATTTCAACAAAAAAAGAATGGTCAGGCTTCTCACCAACTTCTCAGTTGGACAGTAATTGGTTATTAGGCAACTGTAATACAGTCTGCTCCATCAGAGTCTACAAAGGGAGGACATGAGACTGCCCTGCAATACTTCAGGCATTTATCGAAAAAAATGCCTTTGCCATTTTGGAAAATGAATGCAAATTGTTCAATTTCCTTTCCATCACCGTAACAACCTCAGAATGTATTTCAAAGCAGGTCATGGCTGCTGTTCTGTTTAGTGCAGTGCAACTGGCTAAAATGCGAATAAAATGAAGTCTGAGTTCAAGCAATGAAAAACATATTTTGAAAACAGTGCATTTTGAACAGAGCAGGCGAGTGTGATCGATGCACTCTGAACTGTACAAGAGGCAAGAGATGCCATGAATTTGGTTAAGAAAAAGGATATGGAATTAGCTTGTGGTAGTAACTAAAACCAATGAAAATGTTTTCAATATGGACCCATACCACACCAAAAAGCAAGGAACAAAACATTTAGAAATGTTTACTGTTACTGTTCAAATTCAGGTTGGCACATCTATTAAGGTCCAAAAATATCTGGATTTTCAAGAAGATTTTTTTAATTATTTTTTTTTATTTTTGCCGAGACCATTTTGGGTGGCCAGTGCGGGAATTAGCACTAGAAGTCACACCTATTAAACACGGTTCCCCACAAAAGGACAAAAAGTGATTGGCAGCTCAGCTACTTCATGGCCAGATGCGCGTCATTCCTTCATTTCATTTACAAATGAGCAGATGAAAGGCCCAGATTTGATTCCAAGAGTGGCATTTGCATTTTGAATCTGTTGCCGTCAGCTCTCAATATGAGGTTCAAAGAGCTGTCGCTGCCAGTGGAGTGAGCTAAAAAATTAGGCCAAAAATCAAAACAAACCAGAGACATATAAAATACTTCAGGTGGGGCAAAGTCAACTGTCTGGTGTTTTCTTAAAAAGAATGAATGGTCTGGTGAGCTCCGGAGCACCAAAAGGCACAGAAAGCCATGGAAAAGGACTGTGCTGAATGACAAATTAAATCTGGAGCTGGGCATCACTCAGTCAATGTTAACAAAAAGAGAGACTTCACAAGGTATAAATCACTTGTAAGCCTTAGACTGCAAAGAAGTATCAACAAAGTATTGAAAATTATAAAAATAATTGAAGATTATGTTAGCTTGTCTTTTAATAATTATTTTTGACCCTAAAATTGGCATGGATTCGTATGGCAGCAATTCCTACAAGTGTCATACAATATTTTTGACAAAACTTAAAGCTGAAAGTCTACACCTTAAGCACATCTCCATTGCTCACCTTCTAATCCAATGTGGTGGCATTCAGAGTCAAAACGAAGAAAATTCTGTCAAAATACTTATACAGCTGACTGCACCTCTGAACCACTTCACTAAAGAACAATGATGCCTGACATTGGACAGGTCTCTTTAGGTCTGGCATTTTTCCATGAAAAATAGCCTGAAGTCTGACTGAACATGTAGATATTTTTACAAGAGGTTTGAGTGAACTTGAAACTCAACTCGTCTACCACCCATTTGGGAGTGGTGTACATGTCCTAAAGATGCAGTATGCAAAATTTCATCAAATTTGATGCATTTTCGTGACAGCTAGAGGTTATGGGTCATTCAAAAAAAAAGCAATTTTTTCAAAAAATCGTCAAAACTTGTGATTTATTTGTTGAGAAATGTTGCAACCTAAATACATAGCAAATCTGAGCTCTTTATCTACATTATAAAAGGTACAAAATGGACAACCTCTGTTTTTCAGCATGACCACGCCGCCATGCCCACCTCAGGGGGTGCCAGGCTGAAATGCGATCCCAAAGTAGATTATATGCTGAAAATGCTGTATACCAAGTTTTGTCAAATTTGATCAATATTTGTGACCTCTGGGGGTTATGGGTCTAATTGTTCTGAGACAAAAGAAAACGACAGGCAACAAGAACGAAGTTTAAACCATTTTAGTACCTCAGCCAGTCAACAAAGAGTTGACTTAATAAATGGAGTATTTTCAGCGGAAATCTATTTTGTTTTGCTTTTATCTGGCTTCACTTCTGCTGGTTACCTCTTCTAGATTGCTCTTGCCACGCCGTACAACTGCATGCAGCCTGATAAGCAGAGTAAGTGAAATACCTTTCTTAAGTCCTTCCTTAAGTTCTTAAGGAAATACTTGTATACCCTGAAACTAAAAGCAAATGGTAAAGAGGGATCTACAGGATATATCAATGAAATGCGTAATATGCCTCCAAGTATCAGTAGCAAATGTCATTGAAGTATCCTAAATGCCCCCAAGCCTAAATTCATAAAATTCCTTGGCTACTGTCAAAACCACATTTTAAGACAAGGCTTTGAGATAAGCAAGTTGCTCAATCACCATACGTTGTTCCAGATCTACACAGACTTGCATACATAGACCTTTCAGTCTGGAAGTTCAACTTCGTGTTTCTCTCTCTTCCTTTCAGGAATTTGCCTTCACCCCCTGATGTACAGTGTAAAGGGCCAGTGGCTCTTTTTGCCGGCCAATCAGAGCACAGCTGATAATTGCAGAGGGGATGCCCACTCAAAACAGGCAGTTTCAGAGGTGAGAGAATGACAGATAGAGAACGGCCTAAAAG
The DNA here is from genome assembly GCA_029721435.1 of Gymnothorax reevesii. Lineage (NCBI taxonomy): Eukaryota > Metazoa > Chordata > Actinopteri > Anguilliformes > Muraenidae > Gymnothorax > Gymnothorax reevesii. The sequence goes on along the minus strand of CM056573.1, from coordinate 19,944,634 downwards.
AAGGAATACCAAATCTTCCCACAAATTCAAATCCAGCAGTTGTTCTTTTCACCCATAAAATTAACTAATTGATTGAACAATTTGTGCTTCTGATTAGCTATACTGTGTTTACAGGTGATTTCTTGGTTAAGAGAGGATGGAAAACCAACATTTCTTGAACCTGAGGACTATAAGCTGATGACCCTTAGAGTAGAAATGAAGGATTTTTAATTTTATGTAATGTACAAACCTCCCATTTGACATCCAAAAATATGATCACTTACCAAAAAAAAAAGCATAGTATGGGACCTTTAATATTTCATTTTCTGCCAAGTCATTGTGCTTTTCAGAAGTACACATCAAGCCATTAAAAAGCGAATGAGAGTCATTTCAATTTAATGATTGTTTGAATGCTTTCACCAAATTCTTACCAAGCTTTTACGGTTACATGTCCAACAGAAGAACAATTAATGGCCAGACGAACTAGCAATAATGAGTCAGCGAGGCTACCATGAGAACACCGACGTCTTTTGATGATTCACAGCTGATGTTGTGATACTGCTGGCTTGAAAACTATTAAAATCTCATTAATAGTCCAAAGGGCAGGTCAGTGCAGAATAGAGATGTGATGACTAATGATATTTACTACAACAGCGCATGATCTTGATGGCTCATTTCGCTGCGAGAGGCCCGAGCTTTAATGAAGACTCTGTTTGATAAGAACAGCGAAGGGAATTCTTTATTACGTAGGTAGGCTGAGGCAGTTTTGAACAGGAAGGCTCTATTGTTGGGTTGATTACGACAGTTTTTGCCAAATTTTAGGGGGCAAAGACCAGGTCGTGCTCACAAAAAGCCCACTTGGTTTCAGGGTCAACCTCAGGAACTTTCACACAGATAAAGACAGCGCGAAAACACGACTTGAGTCATTGCAATGGGATAGGATGAGAAATGGCCCAATAAAGTAGAGCAGGGGACACAAACGGGCACGGACTGTACTCACCGACTCACACTCCCTCAGCTTCTTCTGAGCGCTGTCAAAGTCGAAGTTCACATACAGACACTCCACAAACTCTGTTATGGGGTCCTTGTAAGTGTACGACTCCTTATAAGAGCAAAAAAAAGAAACGTTATTAGCACACTAGCAGAACAGTTCCTGGGCTTATAAAGTGAACGTTAGGTCCACCTCCACCGAGGGAAATTCAGTATTCAAGTCAATAAAACCTGCATGATGGAGAGTCAAATATCATGTAAAACCCGAGGCATACCAGAGGCTATGATGTAAGGCTGGTCTCAGCGAACACTCTGTGTACCATACTGTAGACAAAACTACTACTTTAAAATACATCTGGGGATGTTCTCGAGGAATATAAATCCCCAGCAAAGCAGATGGCAGTACAATGTGCTCAATCGTAATTCAGAGCCTAAAGCGAACGCCACCTCACTGTTTTGGGTAAATTACATCCAACATTACCCATCTGTTCATTTGCAGATACTGCTAACCCTTAACAAAGCAATAAGGTCTTATTATACATAAGCACACAGAGCAGGTAAATCATTACAACTAAAACAAATGACCGTGTGTCGTCCCTAATGACCAAATATAATTTCACTCCTGTAAAAAAAAATTTATTAAAAAAAAAAAAAATCTGCAACAATTTCACTTAAATTACCTCTCATGGGTTTCAATGCTCATGCATACACTATTAAATCTTAATGATTGTGTTCCCATATAGCGAAGCATTCAAGATGCTGAGGGACCTGTATAACTCACATTGCTCAGAGGTACTTATTGAATGAAAAGAAACTTACAGCTAAAAGCCACCAGCATATTTTTAACATTAGTAAAGGATATCATGATGTCTCCCTGGCAAGGTGTCACAGAAACAGGAAATTCTGGAATTTTCCAGAACATTTTCATAATTTGAACAAAATTTGATAAACGTAAGACTCCAATCTGCTCTCACACTGTCTACAAATGGCATCAACTATAACAAGAGTGAGGTAAAAGACTGCGCAGCCATGAACAAAAAAAAAAAAAAAAAAGTATTTATATTCATGAAATTACGGGCCAATCATTTTAACAAGCCATCTGCCCTCAATGAATGAAAACAAGTCCCGTTTTAACCGTTGCTGACGGTGATTTCCAAAAACGATTTTCCGCCCAAGAACTTGGGGCAAATTTTGATGAGGCAAAACCCGAGTAGAGTGACAAACAGTTAGCGCAGTTGTTTAACCTGGAACCAAGCCCAGTAATCCAGCAGAATGTGTGCCTTCCAGCCCTTGTCGCTCAGAAAGCCACTTAAGACTGAAATGGCAGGTTACCTTCACAAAGCAGAATGTCAACAGAGGGGCCGCCCAAATTTTTAAATAACCTGCATGCCTCAAAAACCATCGGGCGAAGTCCTGAGAAGACCCGGAGGAGGGAAGATGGTGAACGCATGAACACATGTTTTAGTGATCAAAGGGGGTTACCCAGAGTATGCTTATATTTCAAAACCATTGATCGTAGAAGAAGCTACTGTTTTTGGCAGGAAGATACTTGAACGATAGAATCAGGCCATACATCACCATTCATCAAAAAGAATGACTTCAAGGCTGCTCATGCGAGAAGCAGAGGTCTGATAAATAGAGCTTAGAGAGGTTTGGAAATAACAGCTGTACACTGTTAGCACCAAATACAATCAAAAAGTGCACTTAAAAACTCTATAAACACACACCAAACTGCTTGCGAACAAAAATAATCAGTCGAAACACAGCTTGTTTGTAGAGTTTGGCGATATGGACAAACCCAAATACAACGATACTCTTGACCGGTTACCTCGATGTCGATGCAGGAATAACTATTGGAGCCATCAGAAACTAGACAACTCAGTCGCCACAGGGACTGAGTCGTGCATCTCCCTGATCCCCAAATTTTGGACAAAATGGCCGCCGGCAGCCATATTGGACTGGTGATGGGCAAAAATGAACGAACAAATCTTTTTGAAGGACTCTTTTTTTGTGTCCGATATGTATCGGATCAGCCTTTCAAATGACCAAGTGCTGAAGTGAATCCCTGACTTCTCCCACCAGTTGGACTCACCCGCTCATACTGCTCACAGGCTGCAACAGTACCAATGTGGCGCTTTTGGCCACTATGTGGTACCGACTCTGCTCCACTCGCCTTAGTAGCGGGTACTTTTTTGGGGTTGCTTTTCCATTAGAGGATAGTACCGCCTCCGTGGTACCTGCTCGTCATTGCGACGCAGAATGTTACTGCTGCAACGGCATCCTCAGCTATATTAAGTTTACTTTTATTCCGTCCATTTTGTTAAATATTTATGTGTTTAAATCAGGGGACGCGCACGACCATCACCACGTTATGGCACTAAAGTCCCCGAGTGTTTCGTTGTAATTTCTGTTTGACATTGTCCTGATGCTTAGGATAGCAGCTGGCGTTGTGTCCGATTTGGTTGCGCATTAAATAACACAGCCTACCATCTAAAATCGCAAAGCAATGATATCCGTAAAAGGCAAAGAGTATTCATAGAAAGAGGCACGATATTCTCAAAGCATTTGTGTGCTGTCAGTATTCCATAATGTAACTTCAACCCCTGGCAAAAATATGGAATCACCACACACCAACCCTTGGCAAAAAGTAAGGAATCACCACACACCGAGGATGTTAATTTCCCTTTTTTCCCCCATAACAAAGAAGCAAATTACACATATGACAAAATAATTATTGTTTATCAGATTGACATTCATGATTCATGGAACATTTCACTTTGAAATTGAAGGCAAAACATGTAGCAAATGCGCAAATCGCAGGAGATGGCAGAGTATTAGAATTTATCGCTTTACAATGTGTCATCTCATCAGATACCTTTCCTAAGCAGGCCTACATAATGCTTCATCAGCACTCATAAAGTTATTTTCCTTGCAATTTTTGTGAAATCGGGGCAGCATAAAAACTTTCCCCAGGGGAATTTGGGGAACAGAATTAGACACAACACCGTTGTTTCCAATTTTGCTATGAGCAGGGTCACAGACAAAGAAACCCCCCCCTTTTGAAAATAAACAGAAGGTTCGGTACAGTTATATGCATCAACTCAAAAGAGCCGATTCTTTGTAATGAATCGAGCTGCCCATCACTATATTGGACGTCCAAAATTTGCAAAAATTGGTCTTGAGCATTGTCCAATCAATATCTTCGCCTGTGTGAAATTTGGAGAAATTCAAGTAATAATTGCGGCTTCCAGAGCCCGGAACAGAAAATCTCTGCGGCGGCCCTAGAACTAAACCATAGTATCTCCCGACTATCGGCGTCAGAGAGATAACAAACATTCATATTATGCAATTTTGATAAAACTGTTAGTAATGTGGATACTATGACCAAGCAGGACAGGCAAGAGCTAGAATGCAAACAAGTGCAGGCAACTGCATCCCTTTTCAATAATACAGCCTTTGAAACCAGAAAAGACAACATGTCATATCACGATATGACAATATCTGCAATCATATACAATAGGTTATATCATAATATTGATAAAATATCAATTCATTGACCAGCCCAACTTGGTTGGTAGAGTTGCTGATACCAAATTAAGTCTATAGTTATTATTCCTCCTCCATTACTCAAGAAGAGCAAAATATCACAAGCGCCCCCATTCCCGCCTCTGAGATAAAGCCTCGTCCATTACCTGCTGGATGACCTTCACAAGATCCTTGAGGACCTGCCGGCGTTTGCGCACGTCCTTGTTAGTGATGACAGCCGTGGTCAGATAGCGCAGGATGTGAGGGCACATGGTCTGGATGGCATTCAGATATCTGGCAGAGAAAGTCAGACATGACAAGGCAAGGTTGGAGTTGGTAGGAACGTTTCGCACAAACCGAAGAAGACAGCCTCGTTTCATGGGGGGAAACTCAAGACTGTCTCGAAAGTGCAGCCGAGGCAACAGGTTTTAAATCAAAATGATTCGCAAATACCGAGTGAGGACCTGGTTCTCCACTCAAGCGCTATGCAGAAGTAATGCATCACAGGTAAGTCTGTCGGGGCTCACTTCACAGATGAAATGTGATGGAGCGCAGATGGGACCATGTTATCTGGTCAGATTATGAAGACAGAGCTTGCAAGGGCTTGCTTCTCTTTTACAGGGCGACTAACGGACTGAGGATGACGGGTAAATCCACTGGTCTACAAATGTCATACCAAAACAGCTCTTGTCAAAATGAAAAAAAGACAGCATGGACACGGTGTCAAACCAACTTCACAAGGTATGAATACATCACCTATCAACTACCTGGCCTGATGAGAACAGTACTGATAATTAAGTTAGGAAATTTTAAAGAGGAATTTCAGAGCAACTGCACAAAGCATAATAGCCAGAAACGATGGGGGCAGCTTCTTGTGATATGAATTAGAATGACTGCATAACAATCATCCAATCAGCATGCATTAATCAATAAAATGTGCATGAGAGCACAAAAAAAAAAAACACATCAAGCAGCCCACAAAGAAACTCCTCAGTAACTTGCCAGGTGTAAGAGAGTACGGCATCATTAGTTTGTGCAGTATATCTGAGGGAGAATACTATCAATGTTCTAATTAGGAGAAACGACTAAAGGAAATGGTCTGTGGCGCGCGCATGCGGAATCTAAAAACAGAAGCGGGCTTCTGAGTGAGCCATCTGCTGCGCAGATCGACGGCCCCTTTTCTTTGCGGTCGCCTAACTTCACATTGCACGGCAGCGACCCTTGTTGGGCTCCTGATTAGCAAGCACCTACCGCTTGTGAGCAGGGGTCCCCCGATAACCAGTGATCTGGCATCACTCGCTGAGGCGGAGCCGATATGCCACACCAAAACCCCTCTGCTCCCGGGAATTCAATCTGCAGCCCCCCCCCCCCCAAAATCGGCAGTAACATCACCGGGAAATAACCGCCGCTACTGCGCAGGTGATTTCTGAGCAGCGATGAGGAGGAAGTTGAGCTAAGAGTCTTTCCCTCCATGTCCACCTGATTCCCTCCCCTTTTCTCCCTCGCCACACACTCTAAACATTCGCTCACTGGAGCAGAGGATAGGTCCAATTTCATGATGAACCCAAAAAAAAAAAAAACCGAGTCAAAACAAGTGGAACTTGAACATCTACTCTGCAAGCGCTTGGCTAGAATTACTGAAGTATTATCTTTCCTATTTGCATCAACATCATAGGTCATCTGGTGACAACACTCTCTCCAACTGCCCTTGGAATTGGTTAGATCAGGCTATCTGACACCTTATCTCCAGTATTGCTTTTCTTCCAAACCTTAGCCATTTTTTTTTGTCGGCTGTCTGTTTTTTAGCAACACAGCTTTGTTGTTAACTTACCCTCTGCGCATGCACTGGAATGTGATTTTTTTTTTTTTTGAACCAATTAGCTGAGGGAAATTTCAGTCTGCATTTTCAGAGAAAGTTGCAGAGAGGAAAATATGCTTCACGCTCGTGCAACAGACAACTTTGCCCTTGTGCAATGTTTGGGAATGTGATGGCATGCTGCAAGACCCCCATTATATTTCAACGTTGCGAAAACACTCAGCTGAAATTCTCAGACGATAAGATGCTTTAAAAAGCTCCATAAAACAGACACGTAAAATACTTGGTAAATATAATAAAAGGGAAACCTGCTGCAACATTTTCTAGATCAGCTATATCTATAGCGTTAGACACCCCCCCAAATAAAGATTCCTCGTTCACATTCCAGGAGCAGTGGTCTTACGGCTGCAAAGCCATTGATCCCATCGCTAAAACAATCATATCAAAAAAAAAAACAACAAGAATGGCATGCAGCAGGGGGAGGCTTCAAGTAATTTTCTGAATATCCAAAAATAGAGCAACGACTTGATATGAAACGAACGAGTGCACCTTCTGACTTTCATAGGGGCACACATGTACGCTAAAAGGAGGAACTGCAAAAGCAACTAATGACAAGGGATTTTAATAACATTTTAATTACCCAAACCCATGCCAAAAAAGGGCCCACATTAATTTAACCTCCTGAAAGGAAGAAAAAAAAGTGAGTGAGAGGGAGAGAGAGAGCAGTGATCAAACAAAATCGCCAAGTCAAACGAGAAGAGTTATAGAGAGCCACAGAGCCGCAGGGACGTGCTGTTGTGTCTCGGGACGAGCGCTTTAAATAACGCGACCGTGAAAACGGCGGGAGGCGACCCGCATGTGACGCGCAGCAGCCGAAGATGGGCACAGTTTCCTTTTCTGCGGCGCGAGAGCAGGAAGCAGCGGGGGTTGATGCCGTTTGGTGACACGGTCCAACAACTGAATGAAAACAGACTGCAATGAAGGAGCTGGGAGCGTCGGGGGTGGGGGTCGGTTAGCGCAGTAATTTCGGCAGCATTCTTCAGAAGCCAGCAATGCAGTGGGTGGACGAGGCCTCCCGTCGGGCCTCGCCGACACGTCAACATTCACTGAGGTTCACAGCCATCGGTCACCCCATCTCTGACCGCCAACGGAGGAAATATGGTGAAGAAAGGCCGCAGTTTTGCTGGAGGAGGGAACGAAACATGCCCAGTTGGGCGGTGAAACTGCACATTGCAGCGGAGTTGCTTCACGTCCACGCAGCTGTTTCATCGAACTGGTTCAGGCCGAGTGCCAAGCAGGTTCCTGCTGAAGTTCATCCGCTGTAATATGGAAAATGTGCCATCTTCTGATGAGAAACCAGACCCTGAAGTGGTCTTGGTTATGGTAGCAAAAGGAGCTTACATTAAGAAGTCATCTGTTCGAGAGCATCTGGTTGAAGGCTGCACACATTCACGGGAGGTCATTAGAGTAGGTAGCGTACTGCTGCGTTTTGTGGTCTTACTGTGAAGCGCATGGAATAATCACAGCGGAATTAGCGACAAAAGCCCCTATGGCGATTAGAAGGAACAGAAAGCAGTTTACCGTCCCATTACTTTCAAGTGGCGATCATTATAGAATTGAGTTTGCGCAAGTTCAATGTGAGTTCACTTCAGCTTCTCTCAGTCTTCACATGCAGCAAGGCTGCCAGATGAACTGCTGAAAATGTTGCCGTATCGGAGTTAATTTGTATTCATGGTTCTCTGCCAAGGTTCATGCTGTACGCAACCTTGTGTGCTCTTCAGAACACAGGAAAAAAGACCTACAAACGGGTGTTACCCCTCAGCCCCTGGATTGTTCAGAATGAATATAAATTGACAAAGGCCTTTTCAAGTTATCCTGCGGAATACAAAATTCAAGATGGCGGCTCTGGTGGCCATACCTGGTTTTGGAATGCAGCCAAAATAGAAAGGCTAGTGTAGTAACTTTACCTGGATGTCCTCACCAAAAATCGTGATGATCGGTGATGGCGTTTTTCAATTATTGCATGGAATGGAAATTCAAGATGGCGGCTCTGGTAGCCATATTTGATTTCGGATCGCAACCGAAAACGATAGGGTTGTGTAGTAACTCTACCCTGATGTCTTCACCAGAAACCGTGAAGTTCAGTGATGGCTTTTTTCAGTTACACAGAATCAAATGTGGACGGACGGACAGACAGAGGCCATGCGTGATGACAATACCATTTTGGTCCGACAATTTTCTGGGTGCGTCGGTCCGGTGGGCAGACAGAATTTTTTTGACTGCGAAATCAGCTCCACTGAACTGGAACAACAATCTCAGAGTCGAGCTCACTCTGTCTTGTCCGTCATTATGGTGGCTTTACTACCTCGAGCAAAGCCAGGCAGCATATTTTGTATTCATACCACTGCGAAGGGTTCGCTCAGGATTGTAACCTACTGAGCATGTAAAAAGGGTTAGCTTGCGATTACGGCTTAAACATGGCAGGCGTAGAAAGCAATGGATAGCGATCAATAGTTCTAACTTCGCCATGTAATCGGCTTGCTACCGTTCATATGCACCAAAGTCGGCAAAAAAGGCTTTCTAGAAAACGTTAGCTCGTTTGCGTTGCTTGAAAGTTTGCAAGCTTAGCTAGCCAAGAGTTCCATTTTATGCATGAAAGTTAATTGGAAAAAAGTGAATAGCCATTATTTTGCGAACTAACTTAGCTAGAGTTAAATCGCAAGAATTTAGCTTGCTAGCTGGCATTAAAATGCAGCAAATACAAAAATTTTGCCAAGAGACGCTGACTAAAGAAACCTAGATTAAAGGTTAGAAACTAGGCCTTGCCATAACTTGCTTGATAGTTTAGCCAGGTGAGACTGCCAATTTGTCATCTACTGCAAGGTCTAACATACTTAGTCTGGCTTACCTTCCTAGATATTAAGTTTTGCAACAAGTACCAATTTACATGAGTAGCAGAGTATCTTTGGCAAACATTACTTCGCGTAAAAACTCTGCAGCCAGCGAACGAGCTGATCAGTCTCTTCAATGTGTAACAGGCTTAGCAACACAGCTTATTCATGACTACTTACTAATCAGACAAGGCTGAACTTGGCCTCTTGTTCACAATTCTCGTCGTTAATCAGACTAATTAAGAAGCGGAATAATTGCAATTCACCATTTTTATTTATTTATATCCACAGCAAATAGCTCACTGAGCAGGCGAACTAGCTTGCTAGCCTTGCAAGCAAGTTTTTTGGTTTATTGAGTAAACGTTGGAAAGCTACAAAGCTTTTTGCCGACTTTGCTTCGGTGCATGTAAATGCTGGGTAGCGAACTAAATGGTGAAGTAATCATTCACCATTATCCACTGATTTCTTTGCATCACATATATGGCCATAATCGCGAGAGAACCCTTCGCGGAGGTTCATAAGATTGCAATTCTGAGTGAACCCATCACTGTGCTGTAAAAACAAAATATGCCGCCAGCCATCTACTCGCATGATTTAGCGAGTATTCAAACTTTGCATCAATGTATGCGACCAAATGGGATTCAATACATTTGCTAAATATTGGCCAGTGAAAATACACTTTACTTTGTTGACTGAAGGTTCAAGTTCGTCTTTTCGTGTATGAAAGTTAATACGGAGATATTTTTTGCAATGTTGCTCCGTCGTAGTCTTAACCAAGAACAGTTGAGTTTAGCATGGTGAAACGAGTAGGAGGGTTAATGTAGGCCTGGGCAAAGGAAAACCGGCAAAAAAGAAAGATTGTGAAGGATCTCAGATTTATGAAAAAGAGAAGGGAAAAAGGCTCCCCCAAAGGGAGAGCAAAGGTATTGTAATCGGGTCCGACTTCGTCTGTCTAGACGCATATCTTAAAAACTTTTGGCACGATTTACATAGGACCTTTCTGCTGTGAAGGTTTTATCTGTGGCTCGGTCCTCCTCAAACATCAGACTGCTGGGTCAAAAATCAAAGTCAGAAACAAACGTCAATGGGACGACGGTCTGCAATCTCTGACTGTCTTGTCTGTTCAGAAGACAGCCTGCTAGCTGCCACAGCACTTGACTTTTAAAAACCCTGTCTCATGTATAGGATACACAAGATCTTTTTGTTGCTATATTCTGAGAAATAAATGTTTTGTTCATAAAAAGGTGGCCGTTTTTGGGTTTTACATTTGAAAAACTCAGGTCTGACAAAGACTCAGCCGGGCTGACAGATTTTGGGGTCTGTCAGCCCAGTTGGCTGACAGCTGAAAAAGTGAACGCTGAACCCAGAATACCACACAGCCTCTTTCAGGGCTGAGAGGTTAAGAGCCTTTCAGAGAGCCTGAGTACTGTAGTTTTCCAACTCCTTTCCCCAAGCAAGAGATTAAACCTCAAGAAAATAAGACAACAGAGTCATCTGAGATGATGGTTAGGACAACTACACAGTGGTTAGTGAAACTTTCATTTGGCTACACAATGGCTAAGACTATTTGAACAAGAAGCCCCTAACCTTAAACAGTCCAATAACAGAAAATATTGAATAAAGTGTTCCACTGTTCACTTCGAGTTGGGCGTTGAGTGAAGCGAAGGCTACATTCGGCTTCTGCGTCTCTTGTCAAGACCTTAAACATGATGAATAAGTGAACTTTGCTTCTAGGAATACCAGCACAGATAAAACGGAACTTACTGTGGCTGGTAGAGGAAGAGTTCGATGATGTTGTCTCTTCCTTTGGGGTGGTTAAAAAAGACGAAAAGTGACCAGTGGATGAGCCAAGTCCTCTGCTGGAGGGACTGCAGGGGAGAGCTGACAGACTAGAGGAAAAAAAGAAAGGGAGATGAGCTTTAGCATTAGCGCACTCCACTCTCCAACCATTAACACAGATGTCAAACTGATAGACTCCTCCATCATGACACCACTGGATATATTTCACAGAGATAAATTATTAGCAGGCTGTCTGGGCCTCACAAAATCCTACAGATAATGAAGTCTTTCCCAAACTAAGAAAATCAAAGATAAAAAAAGATAAGATAGAATATCAAAATTGTCCCTCAAAAACAGAAAGAGAGTAAAAACACAAACAGCTGCACACACCCTCTCAAGAAATTATTCAAACTTGATACACCTCGCTGCAATTAAAGGTGTCTTTACTTCGACAACAGGGCAAAAAAAATAAATAAAAAACCCAAACAAGGGAGCTTCGCTGAAATGCTTAACAGTCGATATTGTGCCTATGTAACAAATACGGGCACAATATCAAATTATAGAACCAGAGCATTTACGTTGTTATCGATAGTCTCCCTCAGGCGGGTGAGGTCTTCCATCGCAGCCTCCCAGTTCTGCATCAGTATCTCGGAGGCCAGCTTCCCCCACAGCGAGCTGAGAGCGTTCCTGTCTGTAGAGGGAACCTGAAACAAACCGCATTACACTTTCAGTCCCCTGGCAGGGTCGGGCCCCGTGCTGTGTGAGGCACTGATACGGCCAGACTGAACAAGCTTATGTTAGGCGGGGGCGAATTGGACTAGCAGAGGTAAATAACTCCATGCTGTAGACGGGACGAGAAATTCTCGAGTAAAGTGACCAAAGACTTCCATTAAATAAACCCCCTACACTAAAACTTTTCACTGCATTTCAAGGTGCCTCAAAGACAGACAAGGCCGTTTCTTCATATTGTCTGACAATGTCACACAGGTATTCAGTATCTGCTGGTTTCCCAGCTTCATAGAAGCTACATCACACTTATATGAGAGAAAAACCTTCAAACAAAGGACACCATGTTTTATGGCCATAGCATTACATCCGATGCAATATATCTAGATCCAGTGCATCATTTTACACACATTTCCCTGTTTTTCAGCACAACATATTTGGGATCTCTGGAAACCTTGAGATCTCTACTGGAATTTAAAATAGGCATGAAGTTCCACAGATTTGAATATGTCAGTTGCATTTTACATATCTATGTTTGGATCCGAAAGGTTTTATGGGGTTAACTCTCTCATTCAGTAGGTTTTATGGGGTTAACTCTCTCATTCAGTAAGTTTTATGGGGTTAACTCTCTCATTCGGTCATGAAAATTGAACTGGGCAAGACAACGCATTCAATTCTGGGGCGCTAATATTTCACAAGCCTTCAGAAAAGGGGACCGATGATTACGCTCATCCATGAAGTTAATGATATGATGATCTTAATGAACCGTACAGACAAACCTACTCAACTTGTGCCCCTTAAACTCTTGCCAAGTTAATCAAATCTTCCCATGTGCAGACCCGAAATGCAGTTCTCTTGGCCATCCCAACGCAGCAGGACAGGATGCGTTATAGTAGAACGAACAAACGCCAATAAACAATCAAGGTACAATCTCCAATTGCTCGCCTTTGCAGTAATTGTCATGAGGTCAAATTACTTCCAGAAACATCACCTGTATAAACTGATCATATTTTGACATCTTTCTCAAATGAGGCTTTGCCATATAAAAATGGATCATGGTCAAGGCTGCAAATCTTTCATAAAAGTTAGCTGGCGGAAATTAGGGTTAAAACAACTTCTGCTTTGCAAATGAACATATTCCATGCAGTAAACGATAATCTTAGGTCAACCTGATGCACACCATCCACGGGCCTGTCTAAAGTAGTTAACATTGCCTATATATCCCACCATTTCACCAATTTTTCTCCATCTACCCATGATTTTCATGCTTTTTTTAACTTTGTGGCTTCTATCAAGTGCGTACACCAATGTAGTGGCCTCCATGTCCAAGTGTTTCCGTAATGTCATTTTCTATGAAATACCTTTTTGGCCACACAGCAATGCAAGGGAGACTAAAGAGAAAGAGGGTCAAACCTTTCAATGCTGGCATTAGGGGCCAGAAATCCAGCCAAAATACGACAGGGGAGCGAGGGCCTGAACTAGAGCAGGCTTCTGTGACTACGGCACCTGGGAGTGCACCTGGCTCTGGGATTGCCATGCCTGGCGTGCACAAATCCCCAGGATTCCTCTGGCCTTCGACTGACCTCGGGACGATCCCTCTCGAGACTTGAGGCTTCTGTCTTTTCGGGAGACTTTAATTACGTGCGCTGCTACTAGTTACAAACACATGTGCAGACCTTTGATCAACAAGGGTCCAGGGAAGGGGGAGGGGGGGGGTCTCTTTCAGAAGGAGCGTAATTAAAGTGTCCGTTTCTAGATGAGTAAACTGAAGTTGGTATGCAGAGGATAAATCAAAGACTTAAATTTGTGTAACTACAAGGGGCTGACAGAGCACTGGTTCTCTTACAGCTACCAGAGTCGCACAAAAATCCAATTCATCACCTCCATTATCTTCTATATCTGCGTAGTATCTAAAATTTATCTGAGGTTCCAGTAAGAAGGCCAATTCGTTTTAAGAAAGTGATAATGCCGAGATTGCACGAGAGATGCGACCTTGTTTCAAGTTATTTTACAGTGTGTTATTGTGGAAAAGAAGCCATTCGATTGTTAATTTTGGTTCAATTGTATAATCCTCCCTGCAATAAAAGTAAGCTTCACTCACTGTAATATGAGCAGACTTTTACGAGAAATAACATTTGAAACAATCAGCGTGCAAGTCAACAGGCTTCTGGTTTTAATTAGGTAAAGCAAACAAACAGAAAAAGCACATAATCAGAGGCAGGCTGCAGTTGGCCCGTGGGTAAGATCGATGGTTATCTGCTTCTTACTGGGAAGCTATGGACCAGGGAATAGTAATCGAAGTCCGGTCAATAGTCTAGCTTCCAAAGGGCTCTGATTGCCATATGTGAGAGAAATGATGGACAAGAATTGACCCGGAAGTCGAGATGGTGCCATGTCATCTACCAGACAACCACAAAGCCACGTACACCGCAACACCACCAGCCAAGAACAGAGACCACAAACTGAGTGAATATCCCTCCCAAGTGTACACACACACACACCAAAAAAAAAAAAGCATTTCAAGGAGAGATGTTTGGTGCACCCAAAGCTGCCAACTCTTCAGATATAGCCAAATCACCATATGGAAGACAGTTCGATCTCCCACTAAAAATCTTTCAGCACTCTACTCCTTCTGTTAAAAAAAGCAACCTAAGCCAATCCCACAAATCAAAACCACTCAAATCTATCCACGGTCTATTGCAGTTTAAAAACAGCAAAGGTATGAGCAAGGATAATCAATTAATGAGTTTATGTAATGTTTTAACCGTGAAACTCACGTAAGCCAATAATTTCACCAACTTTAAGCGACACAGAGCAAGGCCCATAAATATCTCATTTCATTTACATGTCAGTATATAAGAGTTCGACAAATGACTTCAAAGGTGGAATGGAATTTTCATTTGGAATCTCTTACTGATAACCCTAAAAATGAGGTCCAGAAGAAATGTCACTGCCAGCGAGGCAAGCAAGACATGATGGGGCTGAAAAATCAAAACAAAACTATCATGGAGATGGCAAAAACAGCTGCGGTCAATTCAGAAACTTGGTACAACCTTTAAAAAACGCTGGTGAGCTCAAGTACACCAAAAATCCAAGGGGACCACAGGTAACAACTTAAGAGGATTACATTAGATGCCTAGCCTAGATGGCTAATATTCCTACGTACATACATTTCAGCTGAATGGCTCCAGAAACTGACAAATGGAACAAAATCTAATTTTCAAGATGGCTGCCACGGCAGTCATTTTTGAAAAAGGATCACAAATATTTATGCAAACCTTTGTATCTTCATTGGTTGAAAGATGTCTGTAATGTTCCAGCTTCAGTGATCAAATAGTTTTGTAGAGAATTTTTCAAGGTATGCATGAAATTTAGGGGCAGGGTGAGAAGTTAGAAGTCAAATCGAGGTCAAACTGTAACCTGCAGAAAAACCCACAAAAAATATGTTGATCGATGCTGCTTAGTACCAACATACCACATTTCAGATGAATCAGTGCAAAAACAAGTTGGAAATGAGTCAAAATGGCATTTTCAATACCGCTGCCACGACAGCCACATTGGAAATCGGATTGCATGGATTTCTGCAATTCTCATTGGCTGGATGATACTGCTTTCAGCTTCATTGGCCCAACAGGTGTTTAGATACTGACGCCACCTGACGACCACGGACAAACAGGCCATAGCATAAGCCACCAGACCATTTGTGAAGGTAAGCTTAAAAAAGACCTTTAATATCCTTGATCTGCATGATGACAACTTGATCTGACCCAGTAATCATGGAATTTGTGAATCCATTCATGAGGCAACGCAACTGGAGGTCATTAACAGCATTTTCAAATGGTCTGATTAAAAAAAAAGCACTGGTCAGGAACCAATGAATAAACACCGGCCAGCCATTGGCTTTCTATCCAATACTTGACAGTCTTTAGTAGTCCAACAGGCGCAGGCAATCTGCTTCATATAGCAAAAATTAAGCTGTAGTTACTCCTCCAATGTCCACTTCAGTTAAGTGGAGTCTGGAGGAAAATATATTAGCTAAATGAAGTTAACGATCTCTTACACTTAACAGAGGTTCCAAACCACAGTATGCAATTCTACGAGCAGAAAATCTGAAAACCATCCCTAAAATGGTGAATTGTGTCAGTCATACAATTTGGAAACTCAATTTTTCCATTTGAATTTCAATGAGAACAGACTCAACTTTTTGCTTACTAGCTGGGTATTGAAATGCCTTCAGAGGGCCGCCTTAGTGTTTTTAACAATCTCTATGAGCAACGATTCATTAAAAATAAATAAAGCCATTCAAATTAGTCAATG
Source organism: Gymnothorax reevesii (assembly GCA_029721435.1). Lineage (NCBI taxonomy): Eukaryota > Metazoa > Chordata > Actinopteri > Anguilliformes > Muraenidae > Gymnothorax > Gymnothorax reevesii. Next base: position 19,928,611 of record CM056573.1, on the reverse strand, counting down.
AATTTGGTACAATTTGAGTGTGCATAATTCTGCATTTCTTTAAAGCTTTGACCATTTACGTACGAGAGACCAGAGACACTTGAAATTAACTTCAGCAGAATCTGCTAGATTAGATATTTTAATGAGTCTTGCCGACAGACACCCTGGCAACGTTGGCTGAGACCGCTGTCCTCTCCAGACTGGCTGCAAATCCGTCCGGTCACTTGAATTCCACCGAGATACCCTCTCCCTAGTGAAGCATCAAAGGGAACTTTCACATGGACATGGCACAGATGACACAGCAAGCGTACGGAATAGTGAAAATGGACATCTTTCCCACCATGTTCCACTGTCACCGCTGGTTCTCTCTAACAGATAAAGCAAACTTACCGGGCCTGGATGCTCTAGCCAGACACACTACTGTATGCATTTAATTCAGCAACTTGTTCAGGGCCTGGATGTCCCTGCGTCTGAGTATATGACGGCAGTCAGCGCCAACTCCTGTTCTCTAGTTGCTTTTCCATCAGGACTTAGTTTCAGATCCTGCTGAGATTAGTGCCAGAAGTGCCCAGTTCCAGGCAGCACCCAGGTGGATGGGAGCATTTTGCATCTAGACCATTCCAAAGCTGTTAGTATGGCCAGTGGGCCCACTATTCCTATGCAGGTATGTTTAAAAGAGCAGAGCCACCAACATAAACAACGACACAGCTGCTACGTACATCTTGCAAGAGGAATGCGTTTCCAGCCTGAAGTACCAACTTCACAATTGTACCATTACACGGCTCTGTAAGGACTGACCTTGGCCTTCTGAAAAGTTAAGAGCTTGAACGGACAGTATTCACATTAAGGTACACCTTACTGCCTCATCAGCCCACTGCCACAGACTGTACATAAGGATGGACGATACATCTCCACTTCCTAACGCTGTAAGAAAAAATGCAGCCAAAATATCTTTCATATGGCCACTGCCATCTTGCACATTTTGGAGCCAATGTCTGCGCATTAGTGACTGGGGGGGTTGAGCCGCAGTGTCAAGGTCCCGCCCATACACACGCCAAACTCAGTTGCAAGCACAACTTGCAACTTTTTACGCAGCCTAGTTGGCCTTGTTACTGTTTGACAAGAGACCAGAGGCAATTTGCTCGACGGTGTCTTGTTAGAAAATGAAACCAAACATTCGGTCTATTGACAAGCACTATTCTACCCTGACTGAAAGCTTGTTAAAGGGCTAAATAGGCCCAAATGCACTCATATGAGGCAAAATCCATTTGGTGCTTTTGTCATCCATAGCAGTAGCTAAATTGTTCGGCTCCCATACGAATTTCCAGTGCTCCTGCCAGGCTCCACTAACTTGTGCAGGCTGCTAGCTATCAACTAGCTGGGCGGCTAATACAATGACTGCTTGTATACCTCATACAGCCATACTTCAGTATGTATGGTAATCCTTCAAAATGAGATAAAAAGCTAGCAAGAGTCTGTGGGGAAATGGATTCCATACCATCAGGCGTTTTAACATTAATCCTATAATGTTCGCTAGCTAGCCAGTCAACTAGCCAAGTTATTTGTTACCAAATCTCAATTTACTAGCTAGCTAGCCAGCCAACCATTTTTACCTGATGAAAAAAGCTCTTTGCAGTAAACAAATCCTTCTCTGCTCAGAGTAGATAACACTACGTTCTGAGTAAAGAGATTGTCTACAATATGTTTCCGTTATTACCCAAGTTACTGTGACCCATTATAGAATCTTGCTAAACTATCTAGCTAGAAAACTGGCTTTACTCATCAGCATTAGCCTTGCAGCAGACAGAACATGACGCCATGTTCAGAGGAAAGACAATTCCACTGTCAATTTTAGTCGAACTTTCAAAATCTCAGTCAGTGGATTATGTTCAGCTGCACCGGAACCTAGCAATTTATGCATGTGTGATGTTAACAGAATATCTCATCACAACGGTCGCATTCCAGTGCCAAAGGAAATATGCCAGTAGGGGACTTCCACCCTTAGAATACCTGTCAATCACATCTGCCAATAACGACGTTAGAACCCATTTTTATAGTGTGAAATGACTGAATAAAATCAAACTAATCAGAAAAAAATGATCGCTTGGAATACACATCAGCATGGTAAGAACTACTGAAAATGACTGAAACAATCTTCAGAAAAAAAAAAAAAAAAACATTTGACACGTACTTACATTTTTTGCCGTGGCCCAAGTCCCATTCACCAACATGGAGGGGGCTGGTTTATAATTCATACTGAAGCCTTAGCCAACCACTAGATGGTGATCAAAGTGTTTTGGCCCCACTGCCGAGGAGCTGTTAGGTTGTCCATACTTATACACAGTTAACACACTGAACTGTGAAAAATTTGCCTCATATTGAATCTACACTCGTCTCATTGGGTGACATTAACTACTCGACTTTGCCCAGCCAGGTGTAAGCGAGGCTCATTGTGTAATCTGGGCGAAACGTCCACTAACGTACACCAACCACCACCGCTACAGAGTGAGCATGAGTTCCTTGCGGGCATCAAGAACTTCAGTGTTCCCTAGTAGCACTGTTACTACAGCTGAACTTCTAACTGCCTCAGGCTGCCATTGGTGCCAAAGCTCCATCGCCTGGCTGGCGGGAACATATGGAAATGGAGAGCAAGTTACTAACCAAACTGTGGTTCTATGACAGAGCAAAAGCAAAAGTGTCCCACTAAAGCACCACCACCTGCTGGTCTTGCAACTGACAGCAGACCCTCAGTCATATCAGTACCTAGTATTTTCAAATTTATTTATCGCAAAGCAGAGTCTTGGAAATGGAAAACAAAGAAAAAGAAAAAACTGCCTTCCCCCTTAGATTTTATTGAAAATGCATCCTTGCTTCCAAACAAAAATCCAAGAAAAACTCTGTGGCACTAGTTCAAGGTTTGTTCTTTCCAGTTCGATTGAGCACTGGTTCCACTACGGAAATGGCAAAATATTTCACCAGAGAAGTAAAATAAGAGCCACCTAAAAAGTTTTAGAGCCCATCAAACAGTAAATAGAAAATGATTCCATCATGATTTTGAGCATGCAAAAAGGCAAGTGCTCATTCCAAACACTGCGTCTCCGTGATTGAAAATAACCTTGCAGGCCCCAAGTAACTTCAAAAATATATAGAACATAAAAGAGATGAAAATTTGGGGAAAAATGGTCGTGCTGCCAATATAAAGGTCAGTGTTTCGTCTCGAAGTGTGTTTGTTTTTTGTTGGAAGATGGGGTGCGCTCCGTCTGGCTGGCGTCCACGTCATTACGGCTGGTTCCGCACACTGCCTTGCTTTCAGCAGCGGCCATGCTAGAATAGTTTCAATACCTGGATTTTCCAGAAGTTACCTTGGATTTCCATTTGTGCGCTAAAATGGCACAGCCGCTGACTGACCAGTAACAATAAATTTACTGTGCTGGAAATCCAACAGGACACTCAATCTTCATTCTCAACATCCAATCCCTGCATTAACAAATGATATGAATAACTTGCTCTTTTCACGGCACACTGTAACTGGACCTCCATCCTGGATTTGCGAGCCCTCACTTTATCCAGCTTACCTTTCCCACGTAAATGACTTATAGTGCTCCCTTCCCTCATAATGAGGTGGTTTGTGCAGATAGGAGGTCTGCGAGAAGTAGAGAGAGCAGGTACTGAGCGCAGGATTCACACTAATTCAATTTATTTTCTACATAGCTTTATAAATGGCTTCGCATTGTCAGAACGAAGTAGTCGTATCAGGTCACAAATAGCTGAGCACTTTTTGCCTTCCCGGGAGTATTAAAGTATGAGCTAACTGTTTCAATAGACTGAAATGGAACCTGCTCCTCAATCAGTCAAAGAAGGTAAAAGCAACTGAAGTTTATCCAGACAAACAAACGAAGGCAAATAAATTATTTAGGCAAATTGACATAACACTGCTTAGAAGAGAGGGGTGAACGGGTGCAGGTAATAATGCGTCTGAACGACAAAACTTCGAGTCAAGCGGAAACTGGCGTTTAATGTACTCGAGTTGGAAGGTCACTCTGCTGTGTCAGTCAGAAAATGACCGATATGCTTCCTTTCAGCGAGCAAAACGAGGACTGGCTCAGCACCAGCCTTATGAGAGCAGTCACGAGGGATGATCACCACTTCAACTGCGCAAAACTGAAGAAACGGCCCCACAGTCAGCCCGATTTAAGCCCATAAGGACAATACCCATTTTCAATCTGTTTTAAATCACAAAATGGTTTAAATTCCCTCAAAACATACCAATTTCCATTCACTTGCAATACTCACTAAGGGCTCCAGGGGGGAAAATGAGAATTTTAATCTCAATACCACAAAAAGAGGGATGGGAGCATAAACAAATAATGGTACAGCAGATATGACAAACACTGCCGTGACATGCAATCAGTAAAGAGCTGGCAAGTCTTGGATAACGATGAAAACGCTACCCGCTCAAGTCAAATTTTCCTTTTGCTTCCATCAAGGTTGTTATGAAATCCACTTATTCACATAACCTCAGTGCTCAGGTCAAGGAACTTGTGCGGCACCAGGCAGAACCCATTATAATAAAGACCTCCGGTTCAGCCAGGGTCGAGCTAAAGCCCGGTTTGACATTCTAGCACATTCTGCCACCTTCCTTTCAAACCCTGCCGCTTCGTATTATAATGGGCTCTTCTCTACCTCCATCCTGCAGCACATCCATAATGAGGTGTAGGCCGTATTGCTGGCTTTGCTGTTTGTTACACCGGCGCTGTGATACGGAATTCCCCTGGCTGGAGTGCCACCCCCTCGACCCCCCTCCACAAACCCCACCTGGCAAAGGTTTCCCCTGGATCCAAACATCGCTGCAGAACCCAGCACCTCTGACACTTTCCGCACAGTTCATCTCCCACCCATTTTCTAAGGCAACGGGAGAAAAGAAGCCGCAAACACCAGAGGCCCAGCAATGAGCCCTTTGTTTACCGAGGAAAGTACAAGTACGCATGTGTAACGCAGACGCTGCCAGTACTTTCAATGAACTGTAATCATCTTCCCACAAACCTACATTGGTATTATCTGATTTCCAAACATTCCCCCGGTGAAAATTATTTAATCTGGGCCCTGGGACTGTCCCCATCTCCTCCGTTAAAACCAGACAAATAGTCTGGGAGATGTTAACAGGCGCTGCGTTTCCATGGAGCTTCTCATCAACTGTCGACAATCAAGAATGAGAGCATTCTACCCGGCAACAGAAATCAGATCGGGGAAAGTACGACACATTTAAAATACAGCTGCAAACAAATAAACTGTTCACCCAAACAATTAAAACATGCAGAGAGATACATTATCCTACGCATAATAAATCAGAAAAAGTGTTATGACATGAATGTATAGATCAGGATATAGAACCCTGGGCAACTGACTGGCTGTTGGACTGCAATCAATAAATAGTTTACTGAAGTGTTTGTAGAACTTTACAATAACACTGCAGAAAATTAAAGACAGATTATTTCTTCCAAGCTTAAAATACCCTTATTGAGAAGTTATTTTCAGAAGCGTATAAGGTCTGAAAGTATTAGCGTCCCAGCAAAATTGTACGCAAATGTGAGTTGAAATTACGGATAAAACACAAAATTGCTCGTAACATTTCTGCATCAATCAAATGAACACCAGAATGTGAAAAGCAACAATAAATTTAGTTCAGTATTTGCTACTTCCTGGCCAGGCTCATTTCAGTACGGACCAGTCTCGCTATACCACATAAACCATGCTTATTTTCACATCTTGTCAGCCTAATATCAGACGGTACTAAACTTACCAGAACACGGAAGAAGTACAGGTACTCAGCAGCCCCAGAGTAATTTCCACATTCGTACTGGAACTTGGCGTATCTGTAGAGTGTGTCCAGGTACTCCTGCCGGAACTGTCAGGAGAGATCGTTCTAGATTCAGTCCACGAGCCAGATAGGAGGTCACAAGAAATGTATATAGGCAGAAAATACACAGGCAAAAAAACAGATGAGTTGCAATAATAAACGGGTGACCTCCAATTCAATTCCACGAAGATTACTCCCATGCGATTACCGAATGCCCCTTCTTTTGTCAGCACTTAAGAAAAGGCCTTCCTCAGGGAAGGATGTTCTTCTGTGTGGTTCTGTGAATATTATAGTGTGAAGAGTTTGTTGGTTACTCGGACAATGGCTTCTCAGAGTACGATGACAAACTGTTGCTTCTTGGATGTCGTTATGTGATGTAATCTTGGACCAAAGGTTTTTTTTTTTTTTTTCCCTTTTGTGCCTCAAGGGCAGTGACAGGCATTTTTTAAGACTGCTCTTTCCCAACAGACAAGGACCCATGTCCTATTGTGAGGGTGCAGTGAGGACAGAACAGGTCAGTAGACTGCCGAGCTGGGCGGGGGAGGGACGGGGGAAGTTCGACACCGAACATACACTTCCCACATTTTTGTGGCCAGACCCATGGGTCTCAAGCCATTCCGTTTATTCTTAACAATTCACCACAGAATGTAAATGTCTACACAGCCCATGGAAAGCCTCAAATGAGCTAAGGTTTGGGAAGTGATCTAGCGTCCCTTGCTGTCTTACAGCATTCAGTTCACAAAGAAGTCAAGACTAGCACTGGGGTCCCCACACACGCAGATCATGAGACGTCAGCAAAGTCCAACTTACGCTGTGTTTCTCAGCCAGGTAGTCGAAGAGCATTCTCCCGTCTCTAAAAAAAAAAAAAAAAAGAAGATGTTTGTCAGCAGATCTTCTAAATTCAAAAGTGCCTTATTTCCAAACAGTTTTACGTAATTTATAATGGCCTACTATCGTTTCATATTTCTTCCATTCCACAAGATGATGCATCCTTTGAACCAAACAATACAAGTACTTTTCTGAATTTTACAGATTCAAAAGCTAAAACATGTACTCAGGTAGGACCAAGTCTACGTTTAAAAATTTCACCAGGTGATTTATTATGACCATGTTCTTCAGTAGGAGTAGAGAGGAGACAGGTGTTCCAAAAATGTAAACAGGAGGCTCGATCATTAGTATGGATCAGGAGTTGTGGTACTCAGCTGGTATCTCAGAAAAGTCAAGGCGAGCAGGCGACTGAGAGGCCTTCAGCACTGAGTCTGGAAAGCCAGCATGATTTTAGGGAAGGCTTCTCTGTGCTCAAAACTGAGGTATGAGCAAATGACCATAAACAAACAATCCAAAGAAAAGAGCAGCAATTAAATTAAAGGGCGCAGTTTCCCAATATTTTACAATTCACTCAAATGTTGTCCAAAAATTAAGCCATCAAAGCAGCCAACTGCCTGAATGACATTATACAAGGAATTTAAGACCAACACTGTCCTTCAGACTAGTCTGCAGTGGCAGATGATGATTGAGCACGGAGCTGCTAACCAAGCTCCCCACAAGACCACTCAAATGAAGCTTGCCTTTACTCAAAAAGGAGTGGATCTCCATCTCGGGACAGTCGCGACTCGCGAGTTCACTTTTTTGAGGAACATTGAAAGGATGTTTATGATTGCACTCTTGACTACTCTGCATTTACGCCATTACTTTGCCTTCTGACACATGCTGCCATTTTGGGCAAAAATAATGCCCGTTAAAGGCTGCTGTAAAAGGCTTGAACGGCCAATTCCTCCGAAGCACCCCCAGTACCCCAGAGCTCTACACCCCACCCTGGCTGTGATTTATTGCCCCTGATTTAAAAGCTCGCGTTAAACACCGATTACATCTTTACTCTGTCAGCTCTCACCACCTCCTAGCTGGGGTCTAATAAGGCACAGACCTGTGCAAGACAGAGGTACCTCCTGTCAAAAATGACTGTGACAAAACTCTGCACTGGAGTTCACCAGGTAACAGCTCGGCTAGGGCAGCCTGTACTCCCCCACCGGCAACACTGATCCCATCAATTAACTCTTTTTCAAACTTTCAAACATCAAGGGGACTTGGCCAACGATGTATGCAGCCCACAGGATCTGAGGAGCAATGGGCCTTGTTCTTAAACAATTAAGGCAGCTGCTTAAATTTCTACAGGCGAAAGGGAAGGACCTTATTTGTTGCCAACCTGTGGAAACTCGAAAAGAGAATCGGGCCACCATTGACTCTTCAATAAATCAACAAAAACAGGAGTAAATCAATCATATGGAACATATTTGCAGAACGATGTTGCCGAAGACTGCCGAAGGGGCACAATTCCAGGCGTGACTTAGGCTCCCGAATTTTCAGCTTGAAGGGGAACTCCTGTCGATTTCAACACGTATCTTTGTTGTTTGTGGTCAGTGGTGGTTCTAGAACCGGGAATTGGGGAGGCACAGACACGTCCCCTTATGATAATTAGGATAGTCCTGGCTAGTTCTCAATCATTTTCCTTTACTGACGCGTTTTCCAACTATCGTAATTGGCAACTAAAGACACGGCTTCTCTCCATATGATCTAACAGCGATGAAATCATGGGGTAAATTCAGTATATCTGAGAGTTGCGGCGTTCAAAACATCCATTTTAAACAATTATTGGTCCTGACCTGTTCTTAGTCATTTTCATGATTAACAAAAGATTCACTCCGAGAGCGCTCAACACTTAACAGGTGTTGCTTGTTGTCACCAATTTGGTAGGACGACAGTCATTCATCTGGATGCGTAGTTGCTGAATTTAAATCAACGTTATTCAAAATTGCGTACCTGCGCAAATAGCTTGAGCCGCATGCTTTTTATAGCCTATTTCAGTGCGAGTACCACTTTTTTCACTCAATACCGATAGTAATTTTGAATAACGTTGATTTAAATTAAGCAAATACGCGTCCTGATGAATGACTGTCGTCCTAGCTAATCGCGGAGAACAAGCAACACCTGTTTAATGGGGACTGTGGAGTGCTCTCGGAGTAAACCTTTTGTTACTATATGGCGTCATTACTATGGACATAACCACAGCAGTTCGTAACATACTCTCTTGGTGGAAAAATAGCATTTTGGAATATTGGATTGTACGAGTTTGACAATAGACTAGTGTGGACTTCACCAGAACACAGGAAGTAAACAGGGGTATGTGCAATGAGTGAATTAGTACAACTTTTATGCATTTCTAGGTCAGCTACTGCAGTCAAATTCACTGTGGTCACTTGGAAGGGTTAGGTTAACATGGCTATGGACTTTAAATGACATCTCGATCGCGTGAAGACGCTAAAGGCACGTTAAAAACCTGCCCCGTTTGAGCCCCTTAGGTGCGAACTCTAGTAGGAGCATAACTCTGTGTAGGCAAAACCAATTTTCTTTCTTTGTCTCACTATTGACAGTACTCCTCCACCACAAACAACAAAGATACGTGTTGAAATCGACCGGAGTTCCCCTTTAATAACGGCCATTTTCTTTCATAAACAATGTAAGTCTTCTCTTGTCTTTTCATTGACAGGGCAATAGTGTTGAAAACGCGCACCTCACACCTCCTATCAGATCAATGACCGTTGATTTTGGCAACTTTTTCAGGAAACCAGTTTATCAATTCACAAACTATAAAAAGAACACAACATGTCTTCAAGAGATAAAATGGTAATGGAATATAAAGAAAAATACATAAAATTTGGAGAAATCTTATCCCTTGCTGGTCAATATACAAGAAGATTCCAGGTCAGGACAGTAGATAAAATCACAAGCCCAGACAGGCTTAGTCTCTGCTTGTCATAAAAAAAAGTTTCACAATGAAAAGCTCTTCCAACCTGTCCAAGGCCCCGCAGAAAAATAACCCAAGAAACATTTCCTTCATTAAGCAAAGCCAACACGGAGAATGAGTGAAAGATTCCATAGATTAGCATGGAAAAAAACAATCAAGTCAACCAAATGAAAGCAGTGTTGGAAACCTGCAAAGATGGAAATACAGTTTCCACAACTAATTCTTGGGCCGAATCCGACCCGTAAAGAGGGAACCAATGGGGGAAAAAAATGGCTGTTGCATGTCAGGCATGTATTCTACGTAAATGCGTGCATACTGTGCTATGCCAAAATAAAAATCAAAAGCAAGATACATCATAAAAATTATGTTTACAACAAGCAACATTAAAGCTGAGCTTCCCGTTTATGGAAGAATCCTTAACGAAAAGCATTTAAAATTCATCATTTCACTGAATGACCTACTTCCTTCCAGGAGGGTTTTTTTTTTTTTTTTTTTACATGTTCCATATTAACGCAATGAAAGCTTTTGCATGAAAGCTCGAAGTCATCTTACACTCTTGTTTTACCACAGTCCCCACATTTCACCCTAAACTGGGTAGGCCGACAATTAAAGACATATTCAAAGTGCAAACCATTTTCAGGCCAAATATTTCCTCAGCATAAATACAGTGTGCATCGAAACATCATCAGCATGGCTGTAAGAAAAAAAAAAAAGTTGCTCTACTGCAGAATTACTTTGTGAGCAGTTTCATTTCGATGTCCTGTCATCACATATGAGAACTGTCAAATTCCGGCTCCGGGTGGCCTAGCATCCTGGTAGGCTTCGATTTCAATGCAGATTGAGAAAAAAAACTGATCCTAATAATTAGCAGCTCAACAAAATTTCAAGTAGTTGAAAGAAATGTGCCTTTTTGGGTCGAGAAAACCAAGCTAATGTTTATTTCAAATGAGCAGATTTCATGCATAGTGCCACATCCAGAGGTTATAAATCAAACAAATAGGCCTCAGGCTAATATTACTGCATAAACATAATGGAAACCTTAAACTCCCATAATATATTTCTTAAGCAAATATGAATAATTTAACAGATGACAGATCTGGCTGTGACAGACTGGAATTACTTGGAAGTCACATAAGACACAAGAATCCAAGTGTCACTTTTGTACCATTAGCACAAGTCAAAGAGGAAACTTAATACTTGTTCATTGCCTGGCACTTCTAGCAGCCTACTTTTATTTAGGGTGACATTAGTGGGGTTTCGACTGTTGTCGGCATTGCGACTAAGACTGCAACAGTCAGCCACAACACAAATGTGTAACAGAACTTGACAGTCGGTCGCCCGCAGGTCGGCGTGTATCCCCGGACGCCCTAGGGCAATCACTCACAAAAATCGACAGGCTTGGTGACGTTACCACAAACAAAGCCCACGCCAAATGTGAAATGAATCCATAAAGAATTGTGACCTGTAGAGCGCTCACAAAAAAAATCTCTGCTGATTTATATCTCTATCTATAGACTCGTCGTCCGGGGATACAATCAGACGGCGAGGAATTAGTTTAAAATGTGAAAGTTTTCCTCTTCAGGAATCTAGCTTAAAAAGTACTCCACCCAGAACATGATTTGGGCTCATTCAGATTAACTTTTTGAGTAAATTAACTCCCATGAGCAGTTTTCCAAACCATGCTTTCCATTTAAAGTTATCGCGGGTTGCTATGAGTTACCATGGTAGCAGCTTTCATGCAACCAGACAACCTCCAGAAGCAATATTACAACTTTCGTCTTTAAAATATATGCCTTTTAAAAAATATACGCGGTGTTATTTTATTAGTCAAAGCAGCAGTCTGAGCTCTTGACGCCGCACCATGCACTCTTATGCAAAATCGTCTCAAGCCAAGGCTGTGGTTCTGATAAGTAAAATCAAGGCAGCTTAAAGTATTTTTAAAACTTGTTTTTAAGGACATAATAAACACCGGGAACGAAAATCACTGACATTTGTTTTGTTATTAGATTCATTTGCTCAGAATGCAAAAATAATATTTTTAAACAAAAAAAAATGATGACATCGCTACAGGAGGCCATTTGGTCGCAGGCCAACAGGCCAACGCACAGGACCCAACAATAACTCTACGTAAAAAACACAGTTTGCAAAACTGTCAGGAAGATTTCATTTACACAAAAAAAATTATTGGGAATAAGCTCAAATTGTGTTTTGAGTGGATTGCTCTTTAAAAACCATCATATCACAGCATAAAATTGTCCTCTCTAATAACAGTACAGACAAACCCAGCATCTGCTGAAATCATGGTCGCGCTCACCTGGTGGACTGCATCTGCCTTGTGGTCTCCGGGTCTTCAAACATCTTGACGATGGGCTCGGTCTCAGACTGCAGCTGCTTAAGTTGGGCCACAACTGTGGTCCTCTTCTCTCTCAGGGCTGCAGATAGACACAATTTGGGGAAATGTAAACCATCCTTCACTCATAAACATCATTTCACACACATTTCTCTCCCCATTTTGGCATCTGGACTCATTTTTATCCCTCACCATGACAGAAAGTTGCGGAAGGTATATTGTAATGGAACTCGTCCATCTATCAGTCTGTTTGGTAAGTGGGTAAAGGTTCTCTCCCAAACTACTTAGATGAATGATATTTTGTTTGCATGCAACAAGTTGTGACTTTAATTAGGTTTGAAAAGAACTCCTTGGTGGCAGGGGATATTAATGACAATGCCTTCTTGTTTCTGCTATTCATAGTCACATCCACTTAGCAATTTGGCAGCGGGCAGACAGAGCGTGTTATCCACCACTGCTTCACAATGCCGTGCAGTTCACGAGTCACGCTTGCATAAACAGAGGAAGCTACTCTATTTGCAGCATTACCAACAAACTTGCAGGCTCAAAATCAACCAGCGCAGACTGCTGATGAGCAATGAAAGACTATGCACTCCACAGTACAAAACTATCAAATATGAATGCAGTTCTACAACCCACTTATCACACACTGGCACTGCCTGCCAGAGGCAAGACCTTTCAGTGCTCAAATTAGGATTTTTTTGACTGGGTGCCCATGGTGCTCCCAGATTTTGACAATGGGTGCACTCGTGCATGTTTAGGTGCACAGTCCAAAACTTGCTTAATTCCATAAAAAAAGCTGCTTTGCAGCAGTACAAAATGAATAAACAAATATTCATAAACTCATTTTCTTTGATAAGCCATAGGACTACTGTAAATTTGCAGTGTTGCAACAGGTTAGGATCATTGGTGGGATAAGATTTTATTAAAATCATGCTGTACATGAGAAAAATAATGGAAAAAATACAAAAAAAAAAAAAAAAAACACAATGAAATCTGTTAAACTGAGTGTACTATTGTTATTTATCACAGTCAGATAATATTCAATCTATAATTTAATTTTTCACTTTGTTTGACTTTGCTGAGAAACTAAAGTAATTTTCCACAACTCCATCACAGGACCTCTCCGGCCTCAATAGCAGCAACTGCACTGCTTTTTGCCCTTTTTATATTTTTACATTCATCATAACTCCACAATTAAGACCCTCTCCTCCGAAATTATATTTAATCTAGAAGAATTTTTTTTCTATTTGTAAGATTTTATTAATCACCCAGCAGCCACTTACATTACATCCAACGAGTACATCAACCAACGAGAATGGATCCTCAAATGTCAGAAACGTCAATTACAATTTCGGAAGTGTCTACCAGAGTATGCGCGTGTATAATTTCAAGTGTCCACCCAATCAGTGTAAAACGTCATTTATTTCTCCCGTAAGGATGCAGTCCCATTGGTGCGAAACGTGATCTGTGCTGACGGCGCCCCCTGGTGCCGCGGAGGGCAGATGTCCTACAAACTCCCTGGGCCTGGATCAGGGAAAGTCTTTGATGAGAAATATGCATCACGCGATCAGCCAATGTTAACACATACGCGCCCTCGGAATAAACGTGTTCCACAGTCTTGTAGTCCCATTGATTTTGTCATTAATTCTCGTCCCTAACCAATAAAATCATTACAGGCAAGGCTGAGCGCATCATACTATAATTTTAGGAACATTTGTCTGTCTGTCTGTTTGTCTGTCTGTTCCCCTACTCCTCCGAGGTCCTCTGACGAAACTTCACCAAACTTGGTGGGTCTATGTAGGTTGTCCCTGGAATTATCCTTGAGGGATTAGTTTTTTCAAAGGTTAAGGTCACTAGGGTCAAAGGTCAATTTTTCGCATCTCCCATCTCCCTGGACAGATTTTCATGAAAGTTGGTACGCGGACGTAGGTCGTCACAAGAAATGACCGCGAGAGGTCCGTTCCGTCAAAGGTCAAGGTCACGAGGGTCAAAGGTCACCGTATTCATGAAAGTTGGTATGTGGACGTAGGTCGTCACAAGAAATTATTCTCGCCACGGGTAATTCACTTGTTTGTAGAAAGAGGATTTATTTCGGGGGCAGATTTTTACTAGGTGCACGCTGTGCATCTGACTTTAAATTTTGGGTGCACCAGCCTAAATCCGGGTGCATACCTGCACCTATGCACCCGCCATTTCAAGCCCTGCCTTTACAACATTAATTCAACTATAAGGCTGATCCACACTAGAAAAGGACCTTAACGAGAGGAGCCAGGTAGCTGGTGCAACTGTTCCAATGCCTACAGGAAAAAAGGCCGGCTAAATAATTAGTTCTAATTCTAAAGTATGCTCAAAAGGGGAAAAAAAACCCATCAAACGTAGCACACAGCAGGAATACAAACATTGGCCCGGGCAAAGAACATTAATCACATTTCTCCACTGGGAAGAAAAATATGGGACTACTCACAGTGTGGAATTTCCTTGTCAGGAAACAGATTCTTGTACACATCCATGGCGAAGTCCACCATGTTGGTGTCACTGAGAAGATCCAGCTTGCCATGCAGGAGTTCCTTTTCATTGTAGATCTGGAGCAGAGAAGGGAGATTAATGAGGCAAAGAATTAAGAAGGCATATATTAAAAGAAAAGTCTTGTATAGCTGGGTCCACACTACAGGAATTTAGAGTCCGATTTTGCCCCGAACTGGCCTTCCTGAGAATCGGGGAACAATCCGAATTCGGCCTTCATGTTCCGCCCAGTTATGTTAGCGAGCGGAGGTTACAGATCTGAATTCGGCCCCTCGCGAACTGATTTGAACCTCCCCAATAATATCCAACATGTTGGATATTATCGGGTGTTCGGGGATGATCCTACAGGGCGTTACGTCATCGAGCGGAAACCAGAATGCTACAAAGCTTGCACAGGACTCGCGTTTGATCATGAAAGTTTTTGTGAAATCTTGGAAGATAAGGATATCGGGAGCAGTAGTGTGCAGTCCCTCATCTTTTTTTCTGAATTCGTACAAAGCTTGTTGATTAAAATCAGCAAGGATTAGGATGACGCGCAGGAAAAGCGAGACAGCCTGGTGGTCGGCTTTAGGCTACAGAGATCATTTCCATGAATGAGGATAGATCAAGCCAGCCCGCAAAGTTTCTAGAAGACTTTCAGTCGGGGGTGTCAAGGCAATGCCAATATAGCTCAATTTCATCATAAATACAGTCATTTTATTGATAGCTAAGACTACCAACCGAACTAATACAGAAATGTGGTTGCATGTCATGAGGTGGGCCACAAAAGTGACAGGGTGGAAATGGTCCATTTTTCAATACTCCTACTCCATATTACATACCTTCAGCCCAATCAAAATCGGCAAACAGAAATTTATTATCTAATTCCGTACCAATGTTATTGAGAGTCACTTGTATTTAATTAACAGGTAAATGCATTAAAAGCCGCTACTAAAAGCTTGTTTTTCTCGGAATGGACCCTTTTTACAAAAACTAGTGTTATTTGGTTAATATTCATTCAAATTCACCCAGGTTTGTTTTATTTTGTAGATAACATCCAGTTCATAAAAGATACACTGCCTTACCCTGGAGTAATAGAGCATTATAAACATAATCTAGCTGCATCCCCGCTGCCACCGCTCCACCCCGTTATTGCTTTAAAATTACAATAAAAGACCTATGAATCTTAGAGAAAATATATTTTGAAGAACCAGTTTCTTGGCGGAGTGTCACAGATCCACCCTTTTTGAGTGCCCACCTCATGACATGCAACCATAGTTTCTGGAAAGAAGCATTAAAAAAAAAAATAAATAAACTGTCTGCTGAATAAATTTGATACATTTAGTTGCAGGACACAACCTTCTTGTCTGCCTAATGGCTCTGGCAGTCTGTGAGTTTGGCGATGAATTGGTTGATAGTCTCTTTATACTCAAAGTGCAATCAATAATAGCCGCCGATTGTCCAGTGCATATAGCCTGCATATATCGTCTCGGTCGGGGCTGGATTGTCTTAGCAAAAGGGGTTACTTTAATCACATACTCTAAATTCTAGTTTTCCTCCCTGGTGTCTCTACTAGGGAGCAAAATTATTATTGAGCAAATTATTATGTACAGCAGATTCTCCAGGCCTTCTTCCATTTCTCCTCATCCTCCTCAGTGTAAACATGCCATTCTGGCTCATCGTCAATCTTTCAACTGGTTCTCCCCTTCTGCTCAGGTTTGCAGCAGTTTAGCATGTGATGATCTTCAAGTATAACCAAATACAGTTCATGCATGCAGCCCCGAATAAATTCCATAAAAACATATTATATACCATACTGAATGCAAATTGACAAATCACACTTGTGGCTAGATTTATGGTGCTGCTTTGTGAAGTTCAGAATTTTTTAAAATCTAGCTGTTAAAAAAAACCTAATGGCAGCTGAAATGATTGGAGGAGTGAGTGACAGCAGGTAGCCACAAGTTCCCCACAGAGAGGCAGGACGTGCATTGTGAGAGATAGACATGACCTCAGCATGCCCTGGCTCGGCGCAAATGCATTTCTCACTGAACGGAAAGGGCTGATAAATTAAATAACCAGCTTGTGAAATGTATCAATGCCTTCAAAGTAGGTATTTGCATGTAAATCTCTCTCTAAATTCCCTATTGCACTCAAAGAGATGATTGACGCACCTCCTTCAATGTGCCTCATCTGATGCTCCTATGGAGCACTGCAGCAGTAAGAGCGGAAATGTCCACACCATGGAACCAGCAGCATTTTGGAAAAGGTCGCCATTTCGGCCAACAGTTTGTATATTAAAGATAACCCCAAAATTTTCTATGGTTCAATGCACAAAGCAGAGAGAAAGTTTGACACAAAGGTCAAAACATACATCATTGCCTTTTTCCTTCAGATAAATTGAAAAATATAATGTGTGTACATTTTCCAATAAAAAACCTAAAAGATATATTTCTTACAAAGTTCATAAATTTCAAAATATATCATGGGATTTGCTGCTTGTATATGTTCGGTTTTCCGTTATGATTGCAAGACCACAGATGGGCATAATTACCTGGCCCCTCCCCTAGGGGGCCAGGTTAAGCAATGATCATGTCTGTGTGTGTCTCTTTCTGTCACACTGTCTGTCAGCCCGTGGCTGGGGCCAGGTCTGCTATCTCTGATTGCCTTGTTTTATTTGGAATAATGAGCAAAAGTAGCCTATACTTTAAAATAAAGAGTATTATAAACCTGAACGTCTTGATGTTGTCAATCTAGCCTTGAGGCTGCTGATCAATTAATATTAATTTTATTAATCATATATAACCTTTGACTGGAATCTTTCCCATCCATCTGAGGGATTGAAATCTTCTGGGAAACGAGCACCAGCAGCAATTTTTTTGAAAAGGAACCTCTGGTCAAGGCATGGAGACTAGGTAGGTGTGTCCCCTGGCCTTCAGCAACATGGTGCAATTTTAAAAGTAGAACATTTAATGATGTGAGGGAAAGCCAGAAGGAGATCAAGGAGTGTTTACATGAGAGGGATGGGACAGGGTGACCATCAGCAAGGTCTATGGTCAGTCCCTGCACCTGCAGCAACCAGAGTTCCTACAGCTCTTGCAGTTTTTTCTGAGCCCCTGCCAGCAGTGGATATTCTATACAACGTACTGAGAATACGGGAAATTGATGCGGCTGACATCAGCCAGGTGATGGACAGCTTCAACAACAATGAAGGGCGTTATAGAAAATGAGCTGATGTTATTGTGCAAAAGGGCAGATGGGAATATGCAGAAAATCAACACTGCTGCAATGATGAAAGAGGCCTCTGACACCGTGTCAAGTCCAGTGCGGGAGATGTTCACTGAACGTGACCATTTGATTCAGCAAAATTAAGAGACAGAACACTTTTCCAAAAGTGACAATATTTGCAGAAATGTGGCCAATAACAATACAACACCCGGCAACAATGCACCTCGTCTAACAAAGTCCATTCATGAAAACAACCTGAAGGAGGCCTTATCTGAAACGGTGATGCTTCTTCAATTCATCTCAACACCAATGAAAAGCCCTGAATCTGAGAGAAACTTCTCCAGTCTGAAAACACAGGCAATACCCTGGGACAGTCCAGGTTGAATTTGCTGACTATGACATCATCTGAAAATGAACTCATCCATGGACTGTCGGCTTTTAACCGCAAGGCCTCAAAGAAGTTTGCACACATCAAGGATCACTGTATTTCAATCCTCTTCAAGAAGTGAACTTCATAGATGAGGCAAATTTGTCATATTATTTTTCAAGATTTAACTGTTGTGTTGACAGGCATGCTTTGTCACTGCACCGTTTACAGCTTGTGCTTTGCTTTCCATTTTAACTGTCCTCATATTGGCGTTATTGTTATATTATTCTTCAAGTTCCGACTGCTGTATTGACTGGCATGCATCGGCAGTGAGCAATTCACTACACAAGTTGCGCTATACATCTTCATTTTCCAAACGTTGGTAGTCTTTTAGTAATGAGTAGACTGTGTATTTTTGAAGGAACTTAACACTGTCCTTTGGTATTCCTAAGGGGGGTATGGTAAGATATGTCATCAGATCAGTATTGCGTCGATAATCCTGCCCGCCCCTCTGAAATGGGGGTGTTCCAATCGCCATCTACTGTTGCCAACACACTGACAGTGGATAAGTACCTCACACAACCTCATTTTCATAAATAACTAAATAAATCGAGCTAGCCCTTTCAGGTGCCAGCCGAAGTACATGCTAGTTTCGGTATGCCTACTTTTTCATTAAAAATGGTTGACAATGACAGGAACAAACTATGAAAGTGGCTTAATTGCAGCCTATCGCTATAAGCGAGAGCAGTCACTGAGACTTACCATAACAGTTCGATAGATGGATAAATTCATCAAGTCATTTGCTTATCTTTTTGAAATATCCAATCCCATTGAGCTGCATGTTACCATCTACTGCAAAGTATTTCAAATTCATTCATTTAATTCAGTTTCGCCAAAGACTGATATTAAACGATAAAACTTAATGACCAGAGGACGGACTAGCCTCACAAATGAACGATGACCATGTTGAATTTCCATTTTTCAGTCTGGACTTATTAGCCCGCACCTCAGTCTTTCTACATCACCAAGGAACCTGTAAATTTTGTGCCTTCTTCGACCGATGGGTGCAGCAACCGGTCACATTTTAACAGATTTGGTAGATGTACCTTCAAAAATATGAACTCATTCAAGTATGAATTCACTGGCTTCAAAACAGCGCCCATCGTGATGAAAACACAATGTGTCACGTGACCAATTTTTTCTAGGACCCTCATGTCGCAATTTTCTCCATCAAGGCACTCTATGATGAAAATCATGTAGCCCCAACAGAATTTTCATACCAAAATCACGACACCTCATAAATGTAAATAATAAGCATGATAACAGAAAACAAGCAATGAGGTTATTGGACAGACTGTACAACGTGAGCCAGTTCCACTTCAAATGAAAACCTCATGTTGCAGCCACATACAGTGCCCGAGCTACAAAAAAGTATGATGTGCCTTTGATGCAGAGGTGTCAAACTAGTCCGTTAAAGGGCCCAGAGGCTGCAAGTTTTCGATCCAACCAAGCGGAAGCACATCTGATACAACTAATTTCATGAACTGATCTCGGCCTGCACAGTTGATTAGTTGTTTCAGGAGTGCTGGGGCTCGGTTGAAATGAAAACCCGCGGCCCAGTTTAACACCCCTGCTCTAATGCACTGGCCCAGAATTCATTCCGTCATGGAACGCATGAAAACATACGCAGCTGCTAGCAAGCTTTGTCCGAAAAAAGATATTTTTGTGTGTTGTTTGCAAACATGAGAAATTCGCAACTATTCAGATAATTAACCGTCAACGAAGTATTTATTAATATTTATCCCCTACAAATTAATAGGGGACAAGTTGTTGGCTCCAGAGCGACTAACAGCGGCGGCGGCAACAGCGAAACCAGAGACGGTAGTAGAGTGGACTGAAGCGCAACGACCACTGATCTAGTGTGTGTGTCAATACGGACACCCCGATACAGGGCATACACCGAATTCACGTTTTATAATGAAACTGTTATAACTTAGCTGACCGTGAGAGCAGGGGCGGCAAAATTAGTTAGCTGGCAATAACAATTGCTCAGGGCATAGCTAACTGTTACCGATGCACTGGTAGCGTTAACATCCAGTAGCCGGCTAGCGCACATCTTCGCCTAGAAGACTGATAAAGAGCTTTGGATGGCGTTTTAATGTAGATTTGGCACCGTTTTCGTATTTACAGCAATGTTTTAAGGACGATTTCCCAGACAAATGTAAGCTACCCTCTCTGGATTTAGTGGCATGACTCACACTGAAGATTAAAACGACGCAGTTAGCCAGGCAGCCAAGTCGCTTGAAAGGTGTAACTGTTAGCTATTATTCAGAGGACTTCGCTCGCACTGTTACGCCAATCAGACATGCAGTTTTTGTGCAGCTACTACTTGGAGCACACCGCTGTTACGGGTGTTTTATCAGTAGTTAAATACTTGATAAACCCCCAAGCTAGCTAGCATGACTTTCCAGATAAAGCTCAGGCTAACTCATGCTAACTAGGCCAAACAGGCATGCTGCTCAGTAGCTAGTCAGCGATAGCCGCTAACGGCTCTGTTCCTTGTTAGCTTTTGCTAGCCGGAAAGCTAACTACACGTGGCTTCAAAATCCCGAAAAAGTACGCTAAACAAAACTTTCGGGACTTAAAAAACGAACACCAATTAATACATCGAATCATGTATACATACCTCTTTAACCGAGAGGAATTCCAACAAAGGAAAAACAAGATGTCGGTCTAAAAAATGCGCGATTTTGGTGGTAAGATCGTACTCCGCCATCTTCACAGCAGGAAAGGGGCTACTGGGGAATAAAAACTTTATTAACACACGTCTTTTCGGGCATGAGGGCGACCGAGAGCCAGTCTGCATCGGGAACCGAATAGTACCAGGAGCACGTTACATTTCGTTCCTGCGTTCTGAAGGACAAATTGTTTTTTGGTATGATGCTGCAGCTCCAAGTAAATTCCATAAATTTGGTGTCTTTTTAAATTATCAGTTTTGTTGATGTATATACTCGGCTACGTAGTCTTGGAAGGATGTGGAGTTTCTCTGTGTAGCTTCATCCCTACCTGATTTTATCATAATCTTTTGATAAATGTTTTAATCTATTTTGCCCAGAGATTGCAGGTTTAAAATTGCTTATGATGATGGCTAAAAACTTTTCTTGGGTCAATTCTGCACTGAGTTGATTCAATGAAACATTTCATTTACAAAGGGAGTCATCTGCCAAAAACCTTGTTGAATTTCTAAACATTGGGGTTGTTCCAGGGCCCACTGATGTCTATCCAGCAAAGTATCAAAGGAAGTTCACAAAGACAATATGCCATGACCTCACTCTGGACTGTACAGACAATAAATGTTTGGAAATATGAGGAAACATTTAAATTGCATGAATGTGAAATACTCTTCTCAAAATATGATTAGAATTATTACCTTTGCTCAAACTCTTGCAACAAATCAAAAATATAACATAACATACCTGTGCAACCCTTCATTCACTAAGGGGAACTATAGCTAAGCAAATGCCAATTTTGGTTCAAAATTTTAGTTTTGAGATAAGAACATGAAGTGGTCCTTCAAATAGTCTACTTTCAGGACCTATATTCACTTTCTGCCTAATTCGTCTTAAACTTGCTCTAAAACTGCTCTGAAATTACGCTAAATTTACACTAAAAAGCACTTTAAATCCTTGATAAAATTGATCACAAAAAAATCCAGATTTCTCAGCAACTAAACATCCAATTCATAATTGGCAGTTTTCTTCATTTTGTGGTGATCTATGTCTGTACAAAGCTCTTTTTGCAATATGTACCTCTGAATATGAGTAAATCAAAATATGCATATTTAATTAGCTGTTTCCTGCCAAAATTGGGGGGTCAAAATCAATACTAGAAGAATAAAGAAACCTGGAAGAAAAGCTCTGTAGTGACATTAGGAATGTTTTTTTTTTCCCTTCACATCACAGCTGAAATTATAACCAAAAACTATTTAGTTATCTCAATAACTGTGTTTCTCTAAGTATCTTTATTCATTAAAACAGTCGTTGCCGTGGCAACCACTGATGTGATGCTCCAGAAACTCAGTGTTTTAAGTTGCAATTTCTAATAGAATTATTTTGATAATAATTCTTAATTTAAAAAGTGAATATCTTGGAAAAAATGTTTGCTTGGCTATAAGTCCCCTGAAACTATGGTCTCATAAAGATGCCCATGTGCTAGCCATACCCAATTGCAATGAGCCAATATCAGCTTCCAAATCATCCATTACTAATAGGTTCCACTAGCCCCTTTGTTTGCTTGACAACCTCACAGCACTGTTCAACACATTCAAACAGTTGTGCCCTTGTTGCCATCAACCTTACGGTTTGACATCAGGTAGAAATGAATCATAAGCACTCAAGGTCAGTGAGGCAACCTCTGTTTTACTGGGTGCCTGTGATGCAGCAAGTGCTGGCTCAGTGACAGTACCCTGTCAAACTATTACCATTGGGAAAACATCCAAGAGCTGGATGGGAAAAAGATGAAGACTTTTTTCACTGTTCTTTTTTTCAACTGAAATACTAAATGGTCAGTCAAGATGTTGAAAACAAAATCTTGTACCCTTTTGCATTACAGTATGCTTTATTTTTTAGCCAAGCTAATATTCCCAGGATATTTGTACCAATGCACTCTATGATATTCTCCCCATGGCTTATTTCATTTCCTGAAGGTTGACTTGAACTTGGACCTTTTTCACTTCTGGAAATTGAGACCATAATTTCATGCTTACTTTATAATTGTGCGTGCCAGATTTAACAGTCCGAATTTATATGCAAAGGACGTTATTTGCAAACCAATGAAAACACTTCTCTGTGTGCCTTTCTTGCAAAGTAATCAAAGTAATCATTTACGGACCACAGACTGTTTCAAGGAGCCATGTCTGACAAAAATGCTTGAAAGTGCTTTGTGTTCTGATACAAGTAAGCATTCATAATTGTCTTTCTTGCACTTCAAATAACCTTTTTTCTTGCTGCTTTGAATGGATAATTATGTGGCAATGCATACTGAGAGACTCCCCATGAAAAAGCAAGTGAGCTGATTGTTCACTGCTCAATATGTGGAAATTTTGAACCGAGAGTTTTTGAGCTTTTTTTTTTCAATACAAAATACTTAATATTAGGGCTCAGATGTCTAATGAATGAAATTAGAATGTTTACCTCATTCAGTATTAGTAATATAAATTGTGTTTGTACCAAGGCGATTTTGATGTCGAAGAACAATTCAACCCCCTAATCCTGGTACATTGTCACAACCCTCAATGCCTACTGTGTCTCGTCCCATTCACAAACTTGCAGGTCTGTTAGAAATAATGCCTCCTTTGATAGGGGAGCATTCAAGGTGCAAACCAAATTCCCAGCTGTGTTGTTTCATAGTTACCCTACGTTTCCTTCCTTATCTAGTTAACAGGGAAAGCTCTCTAGCCTTTCTTGGGATTCCTGTTAATCCTTTCCCTGTATGTTCCTCTGTCCAGTTTATTAGGAACAAGCTACCAATCATTCTACGGTCATAGGGATTGGAGCCACGTTCCTCCGTGAGCCACTCCATCCTGACTTCGGATAGTTTGGCTCTGGTAAAGTGTAAACTCTACCTGGCAGTCATGCCGGAAAGCCACAGGTCAGAGATAGGCACCTAAAGTGAACTGTGCTATTCTCCTCTGGGTTCCGTCCCTCTGACTACTGTATTACTATCAATAGACCCAACTATTGGATTGTACTCTGCCCCCGCATTTGATTCCAGGATGGGATTGTAACACAAATAGAATTGTAATCAGCAGGTTAATTAATATGGTTCATAGTGTTACTTTCGAGTGCAATGAGAATGCAAGTGATTATATGTACTTTAGTGCTGTCCTGAATACAAGTCCACTTGTAAAAATATTCAAAACGGAACCAGGGCATATGCATTTCAAATGATATTTTTCCATTTGTACATAATAAGGATGCTATATTGCAGAGCTTTTTGCAGAATGCTGTGGAAAAATGAATCTGTTAAGCTAAAAAAGCAGCCAGTGAATAAGTCTCAAGCATACGTAAAATACCACGACTAAATCGTTATTAACAAAAAATATTGTACTTGAAGTTTTAATTTGGAGGCAAAATTGTTTTTGCTTCTCTGATTTCAACCAGCCAATCACTATAATGAAGGATCTCCTGGGAACTGATGAAAAGAAAATACACACACACACACACACACAAATATTCTCCTCAAAGACTTTTAGAAGATGAATAATGTGCTTTTTCAGTTATATTCGGTATTACTCAGTTTTCATAAATGTAGTCCTGGAAATTCGCGTAACCACAGGTAGCGAATTGATATGAGTAAATGATATGTCCTTGCAATGAGTCATTTGAGTTTGAGAAATTGAAAGAAAAAATGCTTAATATTCATGATTTCAGCCTGATCTCATATTAATCATCTTCGTCAAGCAAGGTAGTTTCAGTAACTTAGTTACAGTTTTCATGGAGTTTCAACTGGTTGCAACAAAGTCCTTGTCTTTCAACAGCTCATGTAAACATAATATTGAATGTGTGTAATTTATTTTTTTAAATTTTATTTTTTTTATTTTTTCCACAATTATTGGCACCCCTAACAATTCCTAGGAAATAAATGTAATTGAAGTATTTCTGTCATTTCTACAGTAGTTCATAAAGTTGATCAGAGTATCTAGGAACATTTAATTAGTAATTCATTACTTCCTGTTTCCCTGGGGTATAAATATGACGTGACACAGAGGCCATTTCTCTTATTCACTCTTCAACATGGTAAAGACAAAGGAACACGCCATTCAAGTAAGACAGATGTGTGTCGACCTTCACAAGTCAGGCAATAGCTAAAAGAAAATAGCCACTCGCCTGCACCTGCCCATATCTACTGCCAGAGGAATCATTAAGAAGTTTAAATCAACTGGAACAGTGGTAAACAAGCCTGGATGAGGACGCAAGGTTATTTTGCCACCACGCACAGTGAGGAGGATGGTAAGAGAAATAAAAAATCCTCCAACGCTCACTGTTAAAGAATTGCAACAAATGGTAGCATCTTGGGGTCACAAAGTCTCCAAAACAACCATCATGCCAACAAGCTGTTTGGGAGGCATGCACGGAAAAAACCTTTTCTCACTCACAATCATAAACGCAAATGTGTGGAGTTCGCTAAGCAGCACTGGGACTTCAACTGGGACCGTGTGCTTTGGTCAGAGGAGACCAAGATAGGGCTTTTTGGCAACAAACACTCTAAGTGGGTCTGGCGTAATACAAAAGATGAGTATGCAGAAAAACACCTCATGCCCACTCTGCAGTATGGGGGAGGATCAGTGATGCTGTGGGCCTGTTTCTCTTCCAGAGGCCCTAGGAACCTTATTAGGGTGCATGGCATCATGAACGCTTTGAAATACCAGGACATTTTAAATCAAAATCTGGTGGCCTCTGTCCGAAAGCTGAAGATGGGTCGTCACTGGGTCTTTCAGCAATATAATGACCCAAAACATGTGGCCAAATCTACACAGAAATGGTTCACCAGACACAGAATCAAGCTCCTCCAATGGCCATCTCAGTCCCCAGACCTCAACCCCATTAAAAACCTGTGGAGTGAGCTGAAGAGGAGAGTGCAGAGGAGAGGACCCAGGTCACTGGATGATTTAGAGAGATTGTGCAAAGAGGAATGGTCGAAGA
This sequence comes from Gymnothorax reevesii, assembly GCA_029721435.1. Classification (NCBI taxonomy): domain Eukaryota; kingdom Metazoa; phylum Chordata; class Actinopteri; order Anguilliformes; family Muraenidae; genus Gymnothorax; species Gymnothorax reevesii. The sequence goes on along the minus strand of CM056573.1, from coordinate 19,902,823 downwards.
CCCCTCTTTCTGTATTCTCCCATCTTGTGAAACATTATAGGAGACGATTAGGTGCTGTTTTGTTGGCAAAAGGGGGTTGTACAAAGTATTAATATCGGGGGTGCTAATAATTGTGGCACACATGATCTGAGGTAAAAGAATTATTTCCTAATGTGGGATTTTTTTCCCACTGAATAAATGCACTTGAATTAAAGTTTGGATTTTCCTCTTTTTTCATTGTGGTCCTATATTATTTAGGAAAAAAAACTGAATTTATTAGAAACTAAAGAGCACATCTCAACCAATGGTGCCAATAATTATGGCGCTGTAATTTTTCAATCTTTGGTTTCAATGGTGGTCATAAAATTCATTGGAGTTTGAATGAATTTCATTTTCCTTGCCTAACAAGCATGAAAAAAATGTGAGAAAACAGTATACAAGTGACACAAAGATTCTTCACGTTGTGTTAGGGAGGCTAATTATTAAAAAAATGTTTCAAGCATAACCAGAAGTAACAAAACCTATGACTGATAAAGAGAATGAGTAATGAGAAGAAAGATGCCAGCAGAACGTTCAAATGATGGTGACAAAATCCACTTGACTTTACGGTAGAAAAATAATCTTATTGCAGGGAATAACTGAGGACAGCAATCTCACTGTATAAAGTATTTTGTGAGTTATTTGCAGTGTTGATAAACAAAGAAGCTTCCAAAAAACATTTTTTTTTTCTGCCCCACCAATTTTAGCACTCAAACCACCACTTAGTGTATTACCTAGAAGAGATATTCTTATTGCCAGCTGACCATCTGTCAAGGGCTCAACACATATGCTTAACTCCAGAGTAGTCAAGTACCATTGATATCACTCATCATCCACAATGTAATTAAAAAACAGAACAGAATCTTCACAGAACATTCAGATACCTCACCAAATATTTAAAAACAGTCATTGCTTTCAGGAATGTTGAGATAAGATAAGATATAGTTTATTGAACCGCCGTAGGGGTAATTCGTCCTCTGCATTTGACCCATCCTACTGTAAGGAGCAGTGGTATTGTTAGGAGCATTCTGGAATCCTTTTGCTCTTGTAAAAAAAAAGCATTTTCATGGGGAAAAGGTAACTCCTTTGCAGGGGTTTTCAGCACTCAACTTGACATTGTGACAGTATTTCTAAATGTGCCGACTTGTACACGTAAATATCTTTAATATATGTTTTGCATGCTGTATTAATGCAAAGGCTACTGGTCTGCCCAATTCAAGTGCTAGCTCAATATATGAGTTAATAAATAAATAAATCCTATTTCTGATGTGGTGAATCACTGTATAATAAAAAGTTTAGGGAAAATATGAGCATGATGACCTTATTAACACATGCACAAATCTGCTGAAGGAAAGATTTACACAGCTACAGAGAAGCAAGAAGTTGTCTGTGTTAGTGATTTTAAGCTGCTGAATGGCAGCCAAATTTGGCCTCCCATCCTGGTTTCCCACACTTTTCAAATATTAATGAATAAATATGAGCAATTATGCAACTCTTGTAATTTTTCTTGCTTCTAAAAAGGTCTTGAGTTATTGTCACATTTTGGTGTGATGATTATTCATCACTTTGCTGGCAGAGTAATAAATATTGAAATTGTAGGCAAGGCTAAAGAATGACCAGTGCAGTTGTTTTTAAAAATTAATGTTTAATTAATAAAACAGGCCTGCATAAGTAATCATGAATGTCTGTGGAGTTGACACAATTCTGTCTGATAGGTCTGATGATGTGCTGAGGATGGTGTGCAGAGTAGTTTGCAAAGCCACAGATTTTGATTGTGCTTTTTTAGAGTTCTGTCTGGAAACTCCGTCGTCTGGATGTTCTTAATGTACTGCTGCGAATGCACTCCTACACTTTCACCCACCCATCCTGACCAAGCACAGGCAAAAAGCCGCAAAAATAATAAGTAACACAATAAAAAAGCCCGTTTCCAAGACACACACACACCTAGACATGGTTTCTCCACATTTTCCCAGAGCCACAAAGAAAAAAAAAAAAAAACAGGAACTGGATGCATAGGAGAAAAATAGAAACCTACCTAACTATCCAGGCTTTAACAGCTGAGCCTAAAACCACACAGCCCTTAATGTCACAGCTTCACAGACCAGCATAGTCATTCACTCATTTGTTTCCTCGCAAAGGAAAACTCATTCCAACAGACCAGTGTGCCACACGGCAAAATTTACTAATCAGTACAAAAGACACACACAGCTTTATTTGAGAAAAACAAAATTCAGGAAAGTACTAGTTTGAATCGATCCAGTATTCATAAATAAGTTTGGTAGAGTAAATTGACCTTAATGGATTAGCTGCTATGGGTTCAACGGACCTCTTCCGTCGGTCAGCAAATTTTCCCACCGAAAAAGAATATTTCCTCCAGAAACCTACTGAGAGTGTGAGTTTAATCAAAATATTGCCCTCAAGTTTTCTTTGTTCTGCTGATACTTTTGTGCAAAGTGACAGCCGAACATAACTCTGAGAGTAAAAAGGAGACAAAACAAGCCCTGGGCTTCATTTTGCCTCAGAGCTCCAGCCCGTGCCACAGGCTGCAAAGTGGGTGATCCGGGCAGGCGCCTGGCATCGCTCTCACTCGCTGTTGATTAAATGGTCCTGCAGACGCCTCCAGACCAGTGGGGATTTATTGTTGAGCACAGAGTCATGCAGTCTCCCACTGGTCCCTGTCCCACTGTCTCCTGAGGGACCCAGCCAAAAAGGTATCAGCATTTTCCAGCCTTGAACGCCACTGCCAGTTGCTACCCAAGCACCCAACCTGGGTGGGATGGGGTGCTAATAAAGTGGTGAGAGTGGGGAGGGGGGGGGTCACACCCATTGAGAGGGGATACAGCATCACACAGCTTTGCAAATTAATGAAGTAATACAGAGTGAAAGCTGATGAAGAAAACCGCAGAATTCAGTTCGGAATATGTTACTGTAAATAAAACACTATCCCAGAATGATTTTACGGCCTGCCTTCATAGAAAACTGAAGTGGCTCGAGGCCTCTCACAACGATCTCCTTACCTCACTTCGGTCATAAGAAGAAACAGGGAAGACAAAGCAAAGCTCCAAGCCCAAAAAGGATAGATTTAAAGTCCGGATCACAATTCCATCGTTAGTCTGCTTTTAAAAACAGTCTGGACACCATATCTCGCCTTTGCGAGCGGAAACGCATGCAGTGGGGCGGTTATGCACAATTTTGTCTGCAACTGGCATATTTATTGCTTTGTGCCCAGTTTGGTACTTTACTGCTCTGAAATAAAAGCAATTTCATCATAATGTTTGAATACTGGCGCTGTGCAATTTTTGTGTCTTAGACCTCAGTTCACTTTTGACTCACCCAAACCACCTTCCAATGCAATCGCTGTCACTCCATGGTCATTCCATGGGACTTAATCACAGCCAGCGGAGCTGTGCCAAAATGATCATTTACATCAAGTACCAACTTATAAATAATTCCAAAAAAGAAAAATTACTATGAGGTCTTATTGGAAGAGGAGGGTGAAGGGGTAATTTTATACATGAGAATATTTTCTTTGTGGGGAAGAAATACAAATGATTAGCTTCAATTTTATCCCTGTTGTTACACCACGATGTCACAACCCTTGTGTATCATAAATTGGTTCCAACGCTTTTCCAGCAGCCTGCACGTGTTTTTGTTTTTTTTTTGTTTTTCTGTGGTTTTGTCTCCTTTATTTGATTTATTGCCTCGTTCCCTCCCCTGCTCCCAGGTGTTGTCATTTGTATGCCATGTCCCTATTGTTTATGTCTGATCTGGAGAAGTTCATTACGAATTCAGTTTAGTTGCTCGACTGTCGTGCTTTTTACCTGCAAAGCCAACCAGTAAGTTTGTGTCTTCTGGTATTGAGCTAGGCTCTCCCTCCATGTGTTTTTGGTAAATTAATGATATACAATTATTGACTTCAGTTGAGGTGAATCCAATGATTTATCCACCTTGGAAAAGTGATATTCACCGAGGTGGATAAATCAGTAAATTCACCAATGATTGAAGTCAATAACTGTTTTATCATACCACCCTACTCAAAAATATTAATAAGAGGAGGGCAACAACTCTAACATTAAGCTCCTCAGAGGGACAAAGCAACAGAAAATATGAACACTGTCAGTGGCTCCTGCAAGAAGTCGAATCTATTTTTAGCTCCGGATCGTGGGATTTTTAATCTCACCTCTCGTGCACTTTTGTGCGCTGGCGGAGCTTGCCTCGACCAATGAGGAGAGAGCAAATCCTTACATCATATAATAAAGAAAAATGTAATTACTCTTCTGTCTTATTGATACAAACAAGCTCCTAAGACTTTGTTTCGGTTTTCCAGGTTTGGGACCGCATTCTTGTCAATCCATTGTCCCAGTGTGCTCATCTGAGTCAATTTATTAAGAACACCTCTGAAGGCATCTTTGGTTCAACTTTCAACCAGTCCTGCTTTTGCGAGGGGGATTCACCAACTGGCTTCTGCCCTGGGATAGCCACTGGCTTGGGTGCGAATACGCACCTAACCTCTCAAGACATCACAGACTTACCTAGACTGCTCCCTCCTCGATTCTGGGCTACAGCCTTTCCCTCTTCTATGACCATATTCTTGTTAATAAATACTCCTCCGTGGTTTGCACCCTGACAATGCTTCTGATTGCTTGTCTACATAACACGAGAGCTGATTCATATATACGGTTCAAATCAACCCATCTTTTCATGTAAAACGCATTTTAGATAAATCTACCTCTACTCCTCCAAATGTCTCCACGTGTCACTGCATTAGAGTGCAGTTCTCAGAGGCCTGAAGGAGGCAGCTGAAATTGCCAGCTCAAAATGTCAGCAGCGTCCTATTTTTACGCTCTTTTAACCGCCTGTTTTGACTACTGTTACAAAAAAGCTCAGCATCTCAAATACTATAAATTCCAGACATGTGTCAGAGAATTTTTTTAAAGTGGAGAACTGCGCCTTTTTGACCAAACAGCCATTTTTCACGAAAGTCCAGTTTCTAATAGTCATTTTCATCCTATTACGTTGGTAGAGAAAATGTCTCAAAATCATGAACTGAAAATCAAATCTTGGAGATTTTTTGCTGAGGAGCGACAGCAGGTATGGAGGAAATGACACCAATCTTGAGTGCATGCATGTCCTCAAAATATTTCAGAAACTAGTAAGTTGATATCTTCAACCACTCAAATTTAGTGCAGTTTATCAAAAACATACAAACAGAAAAGTGCATTTTTGCCTTTTTTTTTAAATCAAGTATCATAGAAAGCTAACATCTCAAACACTATTAAGGCTGGGAGTATAGTTCAAAGCTTTTATTTATACTAACTAAGTACACCTTACTGCAAAACCGTTGCATTAACCAACATTCAGTATCTGATATTTAGTTTCAACAATGCGAGTCTATAAAATGTAAAAAAATAAATAAAATAACAATTGTGAGTTATGGCTGCTTGCAATCAGAAAACTTTTCTTGATATGGTACTGCAGTTAAATATTAAATTACATTTTTTGGTGAGCCCCATTTGTTTGGTAACCAGAGAGTCTTTACTATTCATTACAATTGTTGTTTTGAAGACATGTTTAGTTCCTATGGCCCATTAAAGTGATATTATGATAGATTATACATTTACAGGTCACTAAATAAACTAATATTCAAAGTTCTCTCTGATAGTTTGTCAGAGCCTCTCACTGCCCTTTTTAAATGTCCAAGTTATATTTAGCATTGCGCTGGATTCCAAGTGACAAAGTGCAATTAGACAGACATAAATAAAATGTATCACTATATAAAAAATATGTATCTAAAGATTCTGAACAATAAAAATTATGTGATTTGCTAATTATATATGAGTAAGTTATTGAATCAACTTAATCATATAAATCCTGTAGCACTGGTGCTACTGTTAGGGGGGCATTCAGGTTTAAGAGGTTGAGAATGACAGCGGCTAATCTGATATATCCTGAATGAAATGGAATCCCCACCCCACACACACGGATAATTCGATTGTTATAATGCAAGCATTTGGACAACAGTGCCACAGCTATACTATTGCCTCCTGTCAGAAAATGACAAATGTAGTTAGACATGCCCAATTTTAATCATTAACATTGTTCGCACTCGCGTTTGCCAACTCCGTTTAGGTTGTCAAATAGGGCCTTCTGTCTTTTCATATTCTCTCAAGTCAACTAATTTACATTTTTGTTTATATTATTTATTACAAGCTCTTGAGCAAAATTTGCCTTTCTTAAAAAAAAAAAAAAAACTTCTTCTTTGTAAGGGCTCTTCCTTCTGCTGTGGAGCCAGTCCAGGGGTCATATCACATGGGATCAGTCACAGAGCAAATGTATGTATTTTTAAAGGTGTGCTTTTGAATTGGAAGCCACCTTGTCAAGTATGGGCTCTGAATTAAAATACTGACGTATCACTAAATTTCACATCCAGCTCCGGGTCCGATACGCGGCTCTTCACATCTCAGCTCACATATAAATCACTTTGGTCTGGAAATTAAATCTAAGGTGCCATTGCTTGCATTGCTTGAGAGTCAATTAAATTAGGACTATTATTAGAGTGGTGGGCTAGAAAACAATGCAAAAAAATTTAAAGGGTGAGATCACACTGGCGAGGGCAACATCTGTAATCCACATGTCAATGTATTATACTGCGGGCAATGTGTAAATTTTCAGTCACCTCAAGATGTACTCTTGAGTCTCCTTCAGGGGCTCTGAAAGAAACCATTTCATTATGTTATACAATGAACATTTCATGCAGATTGTGACCTTGTAGAATATTTAATTGAAGAGTTTGTTGGCTATATATGTACACATATATTTATATATGAAACATTGGATTGATTGATTGATGATTAAAAATTAAAATCTGTTATAACAGTATTAAAGACTAAAAAACATTTCTGTATTGTCAGCTTTTGCATACCATTTCTTCCTGGTAACGTATATGCTTCATTGCTCACAAAATGAAGGTAACAACCTGAAGCATCTTTGGCACATGACACAGTTTCCCATCTTGCTTAAAAACTCACAGCGAAGGCTGTCACGCAACAATGTGATTAATTATTTGCAATCAAAAATATTCTTACAGGAAAAGAGAGCTAACGCAAGAAACTGGCTTTCCATAACTTTTTATGCTGCTTCTTAGTTATTGTTATGCATTCTAATGTAACTTAGGAATGTGGGTGGGAGCAATTATTTGACAAAAATGAAGGTAAACCAGTTGCGAGCGGTGGATGGTAAACTGAGGGGGCGGAAAACATCCCTTGAAGCGAATGAGATTTGTGACCCAATGTCAATTATTGTTCTTGGTCAACATGTCAGTTTCCCTAATAATGAAATGTTTAGGGGAGTGAATAATAAATTCTATAAAATGTTTAATTCACATACCTTAATAGGCAACTCTTCACAAAAAAACCACTGTGGATTTTCCACGTTAAATTTTGCCATATCCTTAGCAAGTCGTCAAACCTGTGCGTAATGATTGCTTAATTGAAAAAAATTGAAATGTGCTCTTTTTGCATTCAACTGATGCGTTTGATTTCCCATCTTAACGAAGACAATTAGATACACCTGAGAGGGGAGAGTTAAAGTGTCTTTTACCGGGGAAATTGACTGAAAACAGTTTAAAGACATGTTTATCGCCCTCCTTGTTCTCTGTCCACCGCCTGCCACTGAGGTGAACCTATCGGAAAATTTCAGTTTGTTCATCAAATGGAAGATAGACAGATGGAAACAGGTCAGATTGGAGGTTTGTTAATCTCAAAATACAAGGCATGTTGTAAAAAAAAAAAAGATGCTGATGCTCAAAAAGATTCAACATTATTTAAATGTGTATATCAAGCAGATGACAACCAGCTCAGCAGTTACACTGAATCAGGTGTGTGCTTGTGCGCTAGTTGTTTTTGAAACTGTAACACTGATTAACATGCAAATACCCATCCCACACACTAAGGCTGAGACACAGTCCATTCTGATTCAGGAAGCGTTATGGACACTAAAATTAGGTTCAACTAAAGATGGATAATGGCCCACGGTGTCTTAAACTTGATACCTGAAATTTGTAACAGGAAAAGGGTATTAGACTTGTCAGCTCTAATAAGTTGTAATTTTCTGATTGCCTACATCCTCACAGCATATGGCAAAGTTTATAGAGGCGATGTCAACACAAGGTCAGCCATAAAGAACTGGTAATACCAACTGATGTACAATGTTTTTGGTCAAAATTCTTTACTCCTTCCACATTCTCGCAGCCAGTTTTTGAGTGTGGTTTTTCCTTTTTCACTCACTTTCTTCATTAGCTGTTATTTTAGTAAATGAAGTATGAGCATGAATCAAGGCAATATTTGGAAGTAACCTACATCATACATGTTTTATATGATCCGATTTTGCCAGTATCAGATGCAAAAAGTTGCAAAAGAAGATTGGTCATTCAATATGTTGTTTCTAATGTATAAATATATGACTAACATACAGCCTCTTCGTCCATTTTAATAAGTATAATTGTAAGAAATTCAAAGAAGTGAATATTAGGAAGCTATGTTCATTGAATATTTGCGCTTTTAAAAAGCTATTTTAGTCAACTTTTTACATTTATTGTACATCATGTAGGAATCACAGCACTTTTTGCATCAAAGTAATTTGACAATTAGCAGCAGAGCTGCTTCATGGCCAGTTGTGTGTTTTGCCTCATTATTTTATTGACAATCAGGGATGTGATTTCCAGTCTGGCATTTCCATTTGAAATCTGTTCCTGTTATCTGTCAGAATGAAGTCCAAAGAGCCATCACAGCCGGTGAAGCAAGCTGTCATGAGGCTAAAAATTCAGAACATCATAATGTTTGGAGATCTGAAGATGGATGGCAGAACAATTATCGTCTGAAGAAAGAAAACCCCTTTGTAACAATTGGCCGGATCAAGAACACCGACCTAGGGGTATGAATATCTTTATCAAAGTCAATAATCAAGAGAAAACTTCACCAGAGTAAATTTAGAAGGTTCAGGGCAAAACTTAAACCATTTGTATGCCCCAAAAAAGGAAAGTTTCCCAAAAAACATCAAAAAAGCTAGCAAAGTTCTGTTGAAATATTTTATGGACAGAAGAGAACAATATCAACTTGTACCAGAATAAAGAGAAGAGAAGAGATGGAACTACTCATGATATTGCGTCATCTCATGTCTAGTCGTGTATGTTTGGACATGTATGCCTGCCAATAAAACTGGTTCCCTTGTATTAACTGACTATAAGCAGAGTGAATTCACAATTGTATAGGGCAATAGCGCCCATTCACTTTCAGTCAGAAGCTCCTAAATCATTGGACAGTGCTTCACAGTGCAGATGGCCAAAGTCCAAAACCGTACTTCAAAAGCAACCCAAGACTTTATGAGGCAAAAACACAGAGTGTTCAACAATGGCCAAGGTAATCGCCCAATCTGAATCCAGCAGAGTATTTTACATTCTGAACCAAAACTGAAGGCAAAATACCATAAGAACAAGCAAGAACTAAAGACAGCTTCAATGAAAGCCAAGCAGAGCATCACCAGGGAAGATAGAATCTGGTTATGTCTATGGGTTGCAGACTTCAGGCAGTCATTGGGTGCAACTAAATTCTCTAAATAGCAAGGAACCATCATTGATAACAGAGATGACCTAGAAATAGTTTGACTGGTAGCCGTGACAGGGAATCTGAAGACTGTCTATTTCATGAAGGAAATAGTTGTATCCTCCCAGCAAGGAAACACAGGACCCACCTTGGAAGAAAAGAATCACGGAATATGGTCCACAGTCCTTTGCTGGTGTAGTGATCGGGCACCTCACTTATCATAGTTTACCTGATCAGTTGTATGATAATCGATTGTTGTCCAGCTCATGAAGTATTGAAGGAGAGGACCTCCAATTTTCCTCAAACATGACCCAAGGTAACTTCAACATCTCCTTGAGCCTTTCCCTTGACCTGTGAGGTATTTGCTAGCAAGGTCAAGGAAAACTAGAAAGGAAATGAGAAAGGTTGCTTATTCTAGAGAATTTGAATGCAAAAAAAAGTATTAAAAATCACAATTCAATTTACGATTATGTAAGTACGTCTAATTACTCTTGAGCTCCTAAACCGGGGGCGCTGTGTATGATAACAATTGTAATTCTGCAAAAAAAAAAAAAATAAATAAATAAAATAATTCAACAGTATTTTTGACAATGCTTTCAAATGCTGAAAGTATTCACTTCAACCACATTTTGTTTCATTTCAAATCCCATGTGCTGGGATACAGAGCCAAAATTATAAAAATTGTGTCACTGTCAATTACTTATAAACCTGAATTTGTAATGTTAAACACCAGAGGTAATGCTTTTGAAGACCAGTGTCGAGTAGTTAAACCTCCTGTGTAAGCTGAAGTTAATGAGAAGTAACAGGAGCCGTTGAAATATCCCGCAGAATATATTGCATCTTTGAGCAGACGGCTCCCACCATTAGCAATCAGACTATTACAAGAGTGGTCAGGGGAGCAATGCTGAATGACCTTCAACCCTAAGTGTAATGTCAATTACAAGCGTGTGGGGACTGACAGCGAGTTGAATGTTATTCTTGGCATTCCGCCTGAGAGGAGAGAGCTAGTGGACCAAATTGACATGTGCCTCCATTTCTCATTCCTTTTGCTTCTTAAGATTCAATGAGGTCAACTGGACAGCAGACAGAACTTCATTATCCTCAGTGGAGAACACTGAAGTCATCTGTAAAAAATGATCTGTCAAACACTGGGATGATGCAGTCTGACAGGGCCCCCAATCAACTTGCAAAATAAATAAACTGAGAATGGGTGTCATGGCGTGAGCCCAGAAACTATAATTGCCTAGTCTTAATTTCCACAATTAGGCTCAGTACATTCATGGTAAAAAAAAAAGAATAAATAAAAAGCAAATGAATCATTCACCTCACCCTGTAATCCAATTAAATGTGGCACAGTTTCCAAAGCTGTTAAGTCAAGGGAAGGGTAAAGCTTAATTGCAACGGACTGAAATGGAAAAATAATACCAAGACCATTTCCCTGCTCCATTTCCCCTTTTTCAGAACAGGCAATGGTAACAAAAATATATGCTGTGCCATGTGTGGGGTTCCTGCTCATGGAAACCTACGCAAGCAGCAGTCACAATTTAGTTCGCAGTCAGCTGGTATTGATCCCTTCCTTCTTGACACTTCTGGCAGGAGAGTCTATCCAAGGTAAACATAGACTTTGTTTTTTCATGGCCCAGCCATTCAGCGGAGTCTCGTGCTCGCAAAGCTAAAGATGCACTAGTTAATGCACTCAGCTTGACGCCCCTTCCATCAAACACGCAGTTCTTCCATTCCATCCGCACAGGTTTGTGAGCAGCTCCCATCTTTCCTATCAACCCAGGGCTTTTAGGGGAAACCCTTCACCCAAAGGGTAATGTTTGCTTATTCTAATGTGGTCATCTCACTATTTGGATTTCCAGCAAAACTCAACCACATATCAACCGACTGCCATCTGCTGAGTTGGAAATTACAACTTAACGGTTCGCTGGAGCTCAACGCAAGATGAACCGCAGATAGTGTATTTTCTGCACCCTTGACAGAGATTATGACATTTTATGGCCCTCATGTACACTTGTGCTTGCCCAGTAATGACCACACTCTGCCATTCTATGGTGGCATTACTTTTTAAAATATAATCCCTGTTCTCCTTAGGCAATGAAGGCCCAGACTCATCTGGAGCAAGCTGAGTTTGTACATTGGGATGACATCAGTTTCCAGCACAGCTACTGCTGTAAATGTCCTGGCACTGCTTGCGTAATGCGTAATGGAGTAGCAATGAATACGATTACCTACATGGTGCAGAGTTATACTGTTGGCAACTGCATATAAAAAAGAACATAAAGCAGTGAAATAGAAAAAAAAATTGGCTTGGGAACATATGTCCTATACGCACAGTTATCACTTCATGCTGCTTTTCTGGATACGTTCTCAAGATTTTATTCACCAAGCCCTGGCCCCTTCAATTGGCTAAGAAATGTCCCACAGCTTTTCTTCAACCTTTCACCTTCCAAATAACCCTAGCCATGAAGTAAACGCCTCCTATGGTGTATACTCAATGTGAGCCAAATATAAATTCAGCAAGAGTGTTATCTAACCAAAAGGCTCAAATCTCTGGAGGGACTAGGGTTTCAGTTCAGACTCTGTTAGAAGGCTGAGTTAGGGGTAATTTTAGGCCTACTTGCAGGAATAATAACTGCGAGTAGCATGTTAATCAGACCTGTCAGATGTAATGCACAGGTTCAGGAAGGTCAAAACCAGCATGCTACTCTGTATGTGACTGAATCAAGAGCTGTCATAACTTTCACAATAACCAGCCCATTCCATACTCAAAATCTTTGTGTGTTGCTAGCATGTGAAAAGCACCATTGTGTGCAGGGGGCAGAGAGAGCATCGGTAGATGCTGTAATTGATGGGCAGTCAGTGTGCCGCTGCGAAAGAAGGAAACAATTTCATATTGTACTGAACTTGGTGCGTTAAGGACTTGCTTGCAATTACAAAAGAAGTAAACGATGGGAGCCACCTCAGGGTACATCACTGTGAGTAATATTTTAATTCCAATTTTTATACAGTTGCTTATCAAAACCATGAGAAACCATGACCATCTTCCCAGTAGCGGAAGAAAATTACGATGGACCCAGGTGCAAGAATTATTTTTGGTTCCGGATATTATGTTTTTGGTCGTGTTAACGCGATAACTTCAGTAATATTTCAATTGGAAATTTGATGTTTTGCATATAGGTAAGTATCATAAAGAGGAAGAACTGACTCGGTTTTGGACAATTTACAATTTCTAGATTGGCCACCAGGGGCCAAAAACTGAAAAATCACTGTTTTTACCATATCTCTGGAAATGTTTGTTCGATTGATCACAAATTAAGTGCAAATGAAAGATCATGACCTGGGGATGTGTCCCTCGATGACATCATACCTGTTGGGTTCAAAATTTTGACACAAGGTGGAGCTTTGTCACATAAAATTCACCATTTTTGCCAGATCTTTGGAACCATTTGTCCAATTGACATGAAACTATGTGCAACTGCAAAGTCATGACCTCAGGTGTCACATGATGACATCATACTTGTGTGGTTCAATATTTTGCCACCAGGTGGTGCTTTGTGATGGAGAATTACCATTTTGGCCATATCTTCAGAACCATTTGTCCAATTGACCTGAAATTAAGTACAAATGAAAGTCTATTCAAGGTCTATTCAAGGATTGGGGAATTGGAGGATTCGGGGCGTTCGGGGATATACCCCAAGTCGTCACCTCCGACGGCACAAGCCTAGTTTAATTATTGTTCTGTGCTTTGCCCTTCTATTTGTACTCTCGCTCTCACCTGTTTCCTATTGTTAATTGTAGTTGCGCCTATTTAAGTTTCTGGTCTACTTCTTCCCTTTGTTGGATTTTTCTCTTCCATCCTGGTTGTTTACTCCTCTGACAAACAAATATCTCTGCCCAGTTTGCGATACAGGCAAGTGCCCTTCTCTGAACTCTCCTACACCCCAGTTCCACAGGGTGCACCTGTCAGTGGGTCCCAATAAGGTTAGTTTGTCATCCATCTTGATTACTGACCTCAGACCAGCTCCTTTAGTGAAGCACTATCTATCGCTCCTGTGACTCAGCCTGCCCCAGCCTGACTTCGGACCTTCTTCTGACCAAGCTAATTAAGGTGCCTTTGAATTTAAGTCATCCTCAGAAAATGAAGTGGCCAATTTGACATTTTCTGGGATCTGCTGTTGGGTCTTGTTCTGATACTTTGTGACAATGGAGTTAGGTGGAAGGGATAGAGATGTGAGGCAGGAATGGAATCCAGGATACTCAGTCTGAGAAATTGGAAGAGGTGCAAGCATCTCTCCATACATCCTCTGTGGATAGGACTAAGATGCAAGGAAAAGATGTGAATGAGGGAAATATGGGCTGTGTTAAAATAGTGTTATATTGTAGCGGTTTCTCCGATAAGCGGACGCGGAGTCAGGGTCTGGAGTTTTCGCATCGCCCCAGAAGCGGAGCTTCACTTTATTTCTTCTGCCATACTCATGTAAACACAACGATTGCTTCTCAGAATGGCACAACCTCTCAGTAACAGAGCATATTTCACACACTGCTCAGGCCACTGATCAGCCTGCTTATATGCATCCCCTGGATCGCTGTGATTGGCTCTTGTTAGAACGGAGTAGTGCATCCAATCGCAGCGGCTCAGGGGAAAACTGAGCTAGTTTGCACCGCGAAACGCTGCAACACAGAACTCTGGCAAAATCGCCACATAGCCCACACCTAAGGGGTCACCAGTCCTCTGATGACCCCACAACAACAAAAACACATTTACAAAAAAAATTCACACAACTATGTACAGTCAAAGTCTGACCTGGGCGATGGTGCACCAGCAGTGGAGTTACTGCAGCCGCCGGTGATGAAGCTGGTGACTGGGGAGGCGGGCTGTTAGCTGGCTGGCAGAGGAGTTACCGCAGCCACCAGAACTGGAGTGGGCGAATGGCGAGATGAGCTGGCTGCGACGTCGGGGGAGGTACGAGGCGAGCCGGTCTCAGTGCAACAACAACCGCCTGTTGTGCTGCATCCAGATCCAATTAGTCACCTCTGCCACGCGAGTGATGACTTTGCCCAGTCCCCGCCAGTGGTGCTGGAGCTTCGGGGACAGGCCCTTCTTCCTGACTCAGCAGTAGATGCAGACCCAGTCTCCCTTAACAAAGGCCTGCCCCCGACACCGGATGTCATAGTTGTGCTTTTGACGCAACCTTGCAGTCTCCTGCACCCGTCAGGAGAAATCATGAGCCACCCGCAGCTGCTCCAGCAATTGCCGGTAGTAGTCTGCCTCCCCTGTGGCTGGCTCCGCTGGTTCGGGCGGGGCCCCAAACACGTGCAGCCTGTTGCACCAGTTGTGCGTAAGTGTAAACATAGCCTAGTCTGAACGTAACTAACTTAAGTCGGAGTTTACGCGCTACTCACATTTTATGGGTTGCACCAGCTGATTTAGTTTCAACGTAGGCATAAGTTACAACTTAAATCTTACAAAGTCCTCCGTAGAATAACGGTTGGCATAGCGCATCGTATTGAAAGGTGGGATAATTTGATGGATGAGGGGGAGCGGATTATACCAGCTGTGTTGCTTCAGTCACGCATCCTACGAGACAGATCACACCCCTTGGACAACTACGATGACTTTGAAATTCTCGTTTTCGCTTCCCATGAGCGGAGATACATAGAATTATTGACCTGCTGGCAGCGGACTTACAGCATGACACGGAGAGTTAATTACAGTGCAGTGATGATGAGGAGGCGCTCACCACAGATGCAAACAGATGAAGTTAGTCTACTCTACCCCAACTTTTATAGCTCCATTGGAGAAATACTCCGCACGCATCTTGAAGAACTGAGCCCACTAGATTTAAAGAAATCTTCAATAAACTGTGGACTGTTGAACACATAAACACTGCTTTTTGTTTATGTAGCCTGACCGCACCGACAGCATCTGAGCACAGTAATAAGCTACACGCCGCATCAAGAGTGCTTTTCACTGATTGGCCACAGAAATTGAAAATGTTGTTTGCTGCAACAGTATTTTGTTTAGTGTAGACTTTACGCCAGTGTAACAAAGATGAATCTTGCGTCTACATGGTGCAACTAAACTCCGACACAGTTTTAGTGTCAAACTAAGTAGTTTCAGCGTAGTATTTAGTGTGGACTTCATACTCTAACTTATGAGAGAACTACGCACAACTGGTGCAACAGGCTGCAGGTCCACAGGCGTTCAGAGCTCAGGCTCGACTCCTGCACGGCCTAGCGGTACGCCCACCGGACCAGGGGCAGGTGTTGATCCCAGTCGCGTTGGTGCTGGCTCGTGAGGATGGCAAGCTGAGCGGCAAGGGTTGGGCTGAACCTCTCCACCAATCTATCGCTCTGTGGGTAGAGAGGATTCATTTGCGTCTTTGCCACCCCCAGCCTTTGCAGACTGCTGCTAGTACCTGCACCTTGAAGTTCCAGCCCTGGTCTCTGTGCAGCTCATTAGGGACCCCAAAGCGTGCAAACATTTGCTCCACCAAACAGCACGTTGTCGTCTCTGCATTCTGGTCGGGCACGGAGAACGCCTCGGGACACTTACTGAAATAGTCCATTGTCACCAGGATGTAGCGATTTCCAACCTCGGTGACTGGAAATGGCCCGAGGACATCCACCCCTACCCACTCCATTGGGGCGCCGATGACATGCTGCAGGGGAGCGTGCAAAGTGTTGCTGGGTCCCTTCTGGGCCGTGCAGGAGTCGCAGGAGTGGATGTGGAGTTCCGCGTCGCGGTGGCATCCCGGCCAATAAAACCGCCCCCGCAGGCGGCGCAGGGTCTTCATCACCACAAAGGTGCCTGCCCCCACTGAGCCATGAACCAGCTCAAGGACCAGGGGGCATAGCTTGTGGGGCACCAACAGCTGGAGGATGTTGTGCCCCTGGCCAGGCGCCTGCTAGCGCCAGTAGACCTGCTCATTCAGCAGCTGCAGCCACCTTTGCCACCAGACATCCCCTCACCTTCCCCAGTGTGCTGTCTGTCTCCTGCTCCTCCTGTAGCTGTTGAGGTTCTAGCAGCACTGGCATCCCCTCTGCACCTGTCGAAGCAGCTGCCACTTTGAGAGCCGACTGGTGTCACTCATCCAGCTGCTGACAGTACCTGCACTCCAGAGCGGCGGACAGTTGTCTGGACAGGGCGTCAGTCTTCCCATGGTGGCGACCTGGACGGTGCTCGATAGTGAAGTGGTAGCTTTGCAGAACCTCCAGCTAGTGTGCCATCTAGCCTTCAGGATCTTTGAAGTTCAGGAGCCAAGCGAGGGAGGCATGGTTGGTGTGCAGGTGGAAGGTGTGCAGGTGGTATGGGCGGAAGTGGCAGAATGCCCTGACAACCACCAGCAGTTCCCGGTGAGTGGTGCAGTGGTTGCGTTCTGCCTGGCTCAGAGGATAACTGTAGAACGCCACTACTTTTTCCCCTTACTTGTACTGCTGGGAGAGTACGGCCCCTACCCCAGTGTTGCTGGCATCAGTGTCCACAATGAAAGATTACTGGACATCGGGATAGGCTAGTACTGGAACCTGTGTAAGGGCCGCTCTTAGCCGGACGAATGCAGCTGCGCACTCCTCCGTCCATTCGAAGGCTTAGTTTTTGTCAGTGAGACAGTGGAGAGGGCTGGCAATGGAGGTGAAGTCCTGCACAAACTGCCGGTAGCAGCTCACCAGTCCCAGGAAACAGCGCAGCTCACCCATGTTGGTCGGCACCGGCCAGCCTTGCACAGTGGCCACTTTTGCTGGGTCTGTGGCCACCACCTACCCACTTACCATATGCTCCAGGAATGTCATCTCCCGCCGGAGCAGCTGACAGTTTTTCGGGTTGAGTCTGAGCCCCACCCGCCGGATCGCAGTGAACACATCTCACAGGTTGGAGAGCGCCCTCAAAGCTGCAGGCTTGAACCAGGAGGTCGTCAAGGTACACAAAGCAGCGGTACCGGGGAACAGCTGACAGGACCCTCTCTATTAGCCGCTCGAAGGTCACGGGGGCATTGCTCAACTAGAACGGCATAACCCGAAAGTCGGTATCCGATGGCAAATGCTGTTTTTAATTTGGCATTGTCAGACATGCGCACCTGCCAGTATCCGCTGCGGAGATCCAGCGAGCAGAACCAACTGGAGCCTGCTAGATGGTCAAGTGCTTTGTTGATGTGTGGGAGAGGATGAGCTTCCTTCCGGTTTATGGAATTCAGGCACTGGTAATCAACGCAGAACCTCTACTCGCCTTTCTTCAGCACCAGGACAGCGGGGGGCTGACCACAGACTATCAGAGGGTTTGATGATTCCCGCTGCAGCCATCTCCCTCACCTTTTTCCTCCACTGTTTGTCGTTTGGAGAGGGAGAGGCGGTGTGGCCGCAGCGTTGCCAGTATTGATGTGGCATTGCACCAGGTTTGTCTGCATGCATTCCTCATAGCGGATGGTGAAGAGGCTCAGGTTCTTAAGTAAGTTAATAAAATATTATTTGTATAGTGCCCTTCACAGTACAAATACAGAGTGCTTCACAGTAAAAACATATGATAGGTTGTTGGTCAGTAGGCACTTCAGCTGTTGGCTCTGCACGGGATCGAGGCCACGGCAGCTGCACTGACACAGCTCATGGACTACGTTTGTTGTGTCAGCTGACGGTGAGCAGGAAGGTAGTGATGGCCCTGGGCAGACAGGGTTTGTGCGCCCGCTTGGTTGGGGTTGGGGCGGTGAATCTGTTAGCTGGGCTGGACTGGAGCTCATGGGCGTCCCTTCCGATGATGAGGGCTGGGCGGGCAATATGGATTGTGGTACCCCAGCGCGCTAGCAGGTCTAGGCCCACGATACAGTTGTTCTATATCTCGGCCAGCTGGGACTAGTGGTCAAGGCGACAATCTCCAACAGCCACGCCCACCTTCTTCCAGGCTATCATGCCCATCCGCTGGCCAGTCACGGACTGCAGCCATGTGTCAGCAGGCTCCCAGTGGGCGTCGTGGAGAAAGCCTGGGTGCACCAGGGAGATTGTGGCGCCCATATCAACGAGTGCCCTGCAGGGTTGCCCATCCAGCCAGCACTGCAGGTACAACCCATCTCCTGAGCCCAACCGGCCTATCTGTGGAAAGTTGCTCTCGTCTGCCTTTAAAAAGGCAGGGAAATGGAACTCTTGCATCCCCGCCTTTAGAAAGGTAGGGGAATGAAATGGCTGCTCGTCCGCCTTTACAAAGGCAGAGGAATGGAAGTTTTGCATCCCTGCCATAAAAAAAAGCAGGGAAATGGAATTGCCGCCTATCCACCTTTAAAAAGGCAGAGGCTGTTTGCTCAGATGACGCTCGGCTGGCTTGGGCTCAGGGTGTTTAGAGCCGACCTGGCTGGGGTGGATGGACTCCCGGGGCGACGGTCTCCTCACTGCACCACCCCTGGTTCATTTCCAGACAGCTGGGGCCCTGGATACTTCAGTGTTGGGGCGGGGCAATAGTGGGCAATGTGTCCCCGCTCATCGCAGCAGTAGCAACACCACTGCAAATTAGGTACAGTGTGCGTCCAGCGCAGGTCCTCCATCTCCTTTCTGCACTCCATCACGCGGACCTAGGGGCGTGGTAGCTTCCCCCATGATGGCCGCCGCTCAGGGTCTGGAGTTTTTGCATCACCCCAGAACAAGAGCTTCACTTTATTTCTTCTGCCTTGCTCATGTAAACACACCAATTGCTTCTCAGAATGGCACAACCTCTGAGTAGCAGAGCATCAGCCTGCTTATATGCATCCCCTGGATTGCTGTGATTGGCTCTCGTTAGAACGGAGTAATGCAGCCAATCACAGCGGCCCAGGGGAAAACCGAGCTCGTTTGCACCGCAAATCGCCACAATATTTTTGAATAATGAATTTCTCATGCGTTTCGAACTAGAACCAAAGTGGATGGTTTGGAAAAATGCCTTCCAAGAAGGCAATTTATATAAACTTAGTTTTCTCTGTTTGCGAGAGGACAGAGAAAGGAGATTTAGGCTCTAGACATCCGTTCGTTTGTGAGCCTAACAGAAAATCTCCAAGGCTCGCGATTGGCCCGCTTAGTCTGTCATTAAATTCAATCATCGACGGCAGCTGATTTGGCGACTCTTGACAGCGCTTTAATAGTGCTTTTTTTGCGTTTTCGAGTGGATATAGTTTGACTGAGTATTTCAAAATAACCGCGTTTGCGAGGACACCGCCTCGAAGAATTTCCATCCAATCTAGACCAAACGGCTCTGGACCGCACCTCCTCGCAGCGCACATGCGTGACCTCTGACACGTCCGTGACGTAACGCGTTTTTCTCAAAGATGGCGTCCGTCTCTGAACTGTATGATGTGACCTGGGAAGGTAAACCCAAAATATAAAGATTTGACATGTATTATTGAAGAATCGGGGGATTCTACACATTTGAATAGCACACCAACCGTTTAAAAAGTGAAAGCGTACATTGATAACGCTTGGAATGGTATGCCGGGCCGAGATTTAACGTTGCTTCACAGCTAAGTAGCTAAGGTTGGCTAACGTTAGCTCGGAGGCTCCCTGCGCCTGAGCCCATGCAGTGACAGTCGCTTCACGCCATAGATTCGCAGGACACCCCCCAGTTAACGTTTATTGCGAATTAAATTCGCGAGATTGCTTGCGTCGTCTTTAGTTGCAAACATTCGCACTGAATATTTGACCATGAGCGCAGCGTTTCCGCTCATTTTGATGCCTTAGGAGAGTAGATGGCTCGCAAGAGCAGGATTATTTCTTCACAATTAACGCTTGCGTCGATGTGGATGCATCGCTGAGTTCAAATTCATGGCTTGTTTGCCTGAATATTGTTTGCCAGCGACTAGTACAGTTTGTCCAACTGCATATCATTGTATCATTACCTGTTACTTAGCTGGCTTGCTAACTAGCTGTCTAGTTCATTTGCTAGATGTGTTGTGATTTCAATAAAACGATGAATCAGCTAACAGTTACCGTTGTCTGTTGATAACTGGGTACCATCGAGGGCAGATTCTATTCGTTCACTGGGCAGCTTAGTAGTTAAGAAGCTCGGTAAAATCATGTCATTGTTAGTTTTTAAACTTATGTTACCGCTACCTAGGTTAACTGTTATTTTCCTTTCACACTGAATCCGAGGTACACCAGCTCGGTGAATTTGGTAACCCTTGGGTTTATAGATAGATAGATAGGTAGATAGATAGATAGATAGAATTTATTTCAGACATTTCAGTCCATATACATTATACATATAAAAAAACTAATGACGCATACAAATATACAATATACATTTATAGTGGACTCCCCACGCTACCAATACCAGAAAAGTAGGTTAATATGTATTGTCAGCACATCATAAACCTCAGATCGAAAACACCCGTTTTAGCAGACGCTACTGGGGATACTCTGTGAACAACGTGTACCCATCTGTGTCCAAACTTCTTGGTCTTATTTGGCTGGATTGTTTGCTGGTTACCGGGCCAGCTACTATGACTTCGTTTTCGGTAACTAGTTAATTGTGTTTACAATACGAGCAAGTGCATAGATTCTTTTTAAAAAAATCGGGCACTGTGTTGTGGTAGTTCTTTAGATCGACGTGAGCTGTGAAAATATCTACATTTGTTCCTCAGAAATGCGAGACAAGCTGAGGAAATGGAGAGAAGAGAATTATAGGAACAGTGAACAAATCGTGGATGTTGGTGAAGAATTGATCAACGAGCATGCGTCAAAACTCGGGGATGACAGTAAGTAGTAAAGCTTGTGTGGCAGTCCAAGGCATTGTTCACAAAAGTCGGAGGACAGGTGTGCTTCTTTGGTCTTTTTCTTTCCTTTTGTATTAAATCAATAATCAGTATGGACTTTAATTGTCATGTAATTAACTTTGCATCACTGATTAAGTCAGTGTTGACAGAAAACCAGCAGCCTATTTTGTTCTTTTGAGTAAGCGTCTCTGAACTCTAATTAGATGTTTAGGGATCATTTAGAGTGATGAGGGATTGCTTTTAATTGGTTTAATTCTGATTTGTGCTCTCTTTAAAGATACCTCTTGAGTTTATAGACCCAGTGTTTAATGGTATGGTTACAGTCATTTCATTTTCATTCAAGTTTTTTGCTTCTATTTGTTCAATCCTACCGTTACACACCAATGGATTCTGATCTACCATTACAGTGGAGTTATTATTTATATATTATGCATAATAAACCATGATGTTACAAAAATATCTGTATGACTTGGAAACTGATATAATACATTGCTCAGCTTTTTTCCTGCATATACTATGTAGTCATGCCAGTAGCTGGTGACATATCACTTGCTGGATATGGGTACAGTTGTTGCGCTGAGGTTAAATTTTTCTTTGCTGAGAAAGGTCTGTCTTGGGCAATGCGCTTGGTCACTGGGAATTGCTGGTTAATTTAGAAGTTTCAGAAACATATTCTCCGTTAAAAGGAGAAATACCGTTTTTACAGTTTTGGCATTATTTGTGGCATAAAATACATTCATTTACTCACCCTTAACTTCCGTGTTACTAGAAGTCCTCTGGAAGATATTTAGATCCAAAGAGAGCCACGTATAATGGGAGTGAATGGGGCACTGAGAGCGCAGCCTCTAATGCCGCATTATCTGTCGCGAAACTCATTCATCTCCCCAGCGACGGTCGGCTGCTGTACGTGCTGGTAAAACATCATGGATTGTGTTTGCCTTTTTCCAATTTGTTGCAACAAAATGACCAGTTGGACAAAGTTTAGCCTCTATAGGCTACCTCTATGCAATTTGGAATCGCTAAAGCTCTACTCAAGCAGAAGCATTGAGGCGTGCGGATCTTTGGGTTTGCAGCTTTCACTTTGCTACGAAAGACTTTTTTCCCGCATGGCCACATAAAGAGGGCCAGGAAGTGCAACATATGAATCTGAGGAAGAATGTCATCCCGATGGTTGCAGCGGGCACAACAGACACAATGGAGTTAATGCATTTCTACTGAAGCTTTGTGTAATGATGTTATTAGGCTATACAGTAACCTGTGCACATGGATCAGAGGTGGATCAAGCTACAAACGCCGGATGACTATATCAGACAACCCTGGACTCTAAAGAGGAACAACACTTGCGAATCATAACAAAATATTGATGAAATGAATGAGTTTTGCGACAGATAATGTGGCATTAGAGGATGCGCTCGCCATGCCCCGTTCACTCCCATTATACAGATATTCACGGCTCTCTTTGGATCTAAATATCTTCAGAAGGACTTCTAGTGACACGAAAGTTATATGGGTGAGTAAATGATGTTATTTTATGCCACAAATAATGTCAAAACTGTAAAAACGGTACTTCTCCTTTAACATATGGTTTTGTCATTACCCGAAGAGGAAAACTCACGTTATTTTCTGCTGTTTGGAGCAGAAAGTTTGGAGTTGTGGCTAAGAGCATCTGCCAGGGGGAGGGGATATAATGTGATGAAGTCAGGGTTATTCAGCGTTGGGTCACTTGAAGAAACAAGGCTTTGACACCCACTATCTCAGATGTTGCAGAAACTCCATCGGATGGTGTACGCTGATGAAAGACATGTTCTTTACATTTTTTGTAAGAATTTTTATTGGTTTCATATAGTAGTTAATTAATGTGGGTGAAGTCAGCCATTTTGACCGAAGATTTTCATGACCCCGACCTCTAGAGTCGGTTGGGGGCACTATGTTTTTACCCCTTCCGTCTGTCTGTCTGTCCGTCCGGGCGTCCTGGCGTAAACTTTTCCTTTGTCACGCTCTAACGGGAACACCGCTAGACGGAGGTTTATGATTTTTAGTGGGGTGAATGGACGTACATAGGGGATGATGCCTATCCATTTAGAGCTCGCTCTGCTTCAGCGCTCTCGCCGGAGGTTTTTGCATTTTGGTGACCTGAATGATCACACATGGCAGATGACGCATAACGCACACTTTCTGTACATGTTCTTCAACTGTTTCAGTCGGGGGCTTATGCCACGCCTTGCGCTGCTCTTGTTTTTTTTTTTTTTTTTTTCACGGCACGAGGGACCAAAAACTCACTAGATTTTTTTTTTTCTCGTTGTTGTTGTTGTACCTCTTTTTGTTCTTCCTGGTGTGAATGCTAACACTGAAGTGCTACTCCTCAGTTATGACTTAACATATCGTCATGGGACTTGACAAGCGTACGATACATATTAGTGCGCAGGCACGAACTGAGGCCGATTTTGCAAAAAGGGTAGAGGAAGTAGTTCACATGAATTTATTTTTCAGCTTTAAGTGTAATAAAGCCTATGGTAAACATACATTCTCAAAAAAAATACATAATGTCTGCTGTCCAAAATAATAAAGCATTATTTAAAAAAAAAAAAATTAAATGTTTAATTCGCGTTCAAACGTCACATAATCTTTGAAACTTAAGAATTTGCTATCTTCACTGTAGAAAATAATCAACCAATCAAACAATAAGAAATCTTCTGTCCAGGCCGGTGTGTGGTGTCATGAGGGCTGGACCGGTCTTTCAAGCGTGTGGAGTCACAGTGTAAATATTGAAAGTTGCATTGATGATTTGAGTGTTTTGGGAGATATCAGTTGTTTGAGTTACAACCAGTTGTTTGCTGGAAATTTATATTCAATCCTCGACAATGCCGCAATCCACTACAGTCAGGTTTTCTAATGAAACAGGCAATCCAAACGTGACTCAAGTGGCTTTTCACCATTTTACTTTTAGTACAATAGTGCTACCAGCCTGGATGACAGATATTATCTTCCAACTGAACTGTAAAGTATACAGTTTCACTATTTGGGGCAAGACATGTAGAGCTCAACTTATCAAATTCATTTCTGTGCACTTGACTGGTTGTTTTTTTCTAAAATTGTGATCGTTATTTTTTTCCATCCAGAGAGTTAAATCTTCAGATTTATCCCAATTTATGACCATTATCACTGCAGCTATAAGGGCATCCCAATAAAGGCGTCAAGTAGACAATGCTGGTGCTTCAGTGTTCGTGATCATAATAAATGTGGTAAATTTGGAGATTTTATTCTCCCGACTAGAAAAAATAACCATTACAATTTTTGTTGAGACCTCTTACCTTACTCAGTAGTACTGTCAAGCTGTTCCAGATCTGAGTAGTAGTTGTCAAGTTATTCAGTCAACTGACTAAATAAAGATAAACTTTGATTTATCAAAGCAATAAAGATTTTTATGGAAAAAAATGAAAGATTGCTTATTGAATTAATGCAAACCATCTGATCGAGTTTCAGTGACATCTGAGATTGCGGGCGACAGGCCTGGGTGATTGGACATGGATTAACATGCCAGTGTTGGGTGCATGATTGTTGGACGGGCTGATTGCTGTGCGTTCCTTTAATTTGTTGTCTACTTGTATCCAAAACAAGGAAGAAACTACTGAAGCTAGAAATCCTATTCCTTTATGCAGCTAAATGTTGGGTCTTTAAAAGTATGACCTTGTCTGTGAAATTGGTCTTCTCAGGACCTTCATAGTTGTGGTATCTTGCAGTTTCTGAGTCTGTAATGTATATCCATGTGAAAAGTGTCCTATCAGCCTTGTGTAATTATTTATCTTCTTAACTTTTATTCCCTAGACTTTGTTTTAGGCCGTCTTTGTAGACTTTCTTTGTTAGTAGAACATCCTCTGTCAATTTAGGACAGCAAATTGTGTTTGGCTGGAAATCTCTTCTCCCCCCAATCCTTCTTGATTATTGAAGCGCATCTGACTACAACTTGAGATGTCTCCAAAATGCACATTCGACCAAAAAAAAAAGGCTGAATTTGGTATCCTGGCCCAACCCAAGCTGGATTTTAAAGGAATGGCCCGATTTGAACCCACATGTGTCAGTAGCCTTCAGGAGATAAACTGGCTAGTTTTATTATCTGCAACTGCATATCCACGCTCAATTCGATATCATTGGCCTGTTATCGCAAAAAAACAAATAGGAATGAGAATTTGAGTATTTACATGCAGTGCAC
Source organism: Gymnothorax reevesii (assembly GCA_029721435.1). Classification (NCBI taxonomy): domain Eukaryota; kingdom Metazoa; phylum Chordata; class Actinopteri; order Anguilliformes; family Muraenidae; genus Gymnothorax; species Gymnothorax reevesii. Next base: position 19,877,270 of record CM056573.1, on the reverse strand, counting down.
TGAAAAAAACTGTTTTACCCCGTCTTTCATTCTGATTTTGTTTTCCTGCTTAGCTAAAATACTCTGACAGCATTAACCTGCTTGGTTTTAATTGAAAACCAATGATGTTGGGTAATTGAAGCTAATCGTGGACTTGAACTCCTCACTGAGAGGAAACATTTTGCTCAACAGACGCAATGAACCTTCGAGAATCGCTGTACCAACTTACTACACAGAAGCTCATTACTGAGCATTGAAACTGAACTGCGGCCACAGCATTGGACTAATGAGCTCAAAATGTGTCTGAAAGCACTGCTCTAAAAATGTTGACACATCATGGAAAATGCAATAAAATCATTATGGACAGACTTCAGCACATTATTTGATGTTCTTACAGTAATTTCATTTCTGATTGTCTAAATCCTCACATTATATATTTTCAATGTGCAAAAAGGTTTGCGCATTGGATTATTAGCCACTGTTTAAGATCACCATGCTTTTTAATCACTCCCATTAAATATTTGGGTACTGAAGACACGAGATGGTCAAGTCTAGCTTTAGTATTTTTTCCCCCCAGTCTTCCATTTTGTTGGTGTTAATCTGTGCAGTTGGTCCAATTTTGGTCTCGTCTGGCCATAGAACCCAGTCCCACTGGAAGATCCAGTACTGTCTGACAAAATTTGGGCGCATGAGTTTGTTTCCTTGATTACAGCAGGCTTTTTTTTTTTTTGATCAGCCCTCTGACAGTCTTGCGATGATGTAGATTGAATCTGATGGCAGTTTAGGGGAGTTACTGACCCCAAGACTTGAATGATGTCTGCAATTCTCCATCTGAGATCCTTCAGTTTCCACGTGAACCTCTGTCTGGTACAGATCCCCTGCTTGGCAGATTTACAACACTGCCATAACCATTAAACCTCCAGTATTGCCCTGGCTGTTGAAAATTTTCATTTTCAACTTTGCCGTTTTCTAAAAGCTAGTGGCACTTATGTGAAACTCAACAACTTTCAGTTGCACGTTGCTGCTGTATTCTTTTTTCTGAAACATGGCAATTGGAAATTTTCCAATATGTTACTACTCTGTAATATATTTGGTGTTCCGAAACATTTTGTATTTTACAATTTACCATACAGCGATGTTCACTGTTTACAAACAAAGTTGTACTTGTCAAAGTTGTACTTGTGCAGTTTGACATTTGGCAGAAAGCGTGATCAAGACATTAATAACACTGCAAGTAGCCTCTTTGGTTCTACGCTAAAAATCGTCAAAAATGTGTTTCCTGAACCCCTAGCGAACCTGTTGGTGCAACCTGTAGCACAACAGCTGACTGGCATCACTATTTTAGATGTGGTATTAAGTACATGCAGAGACTGAGATCTTCTAGTGTAAGATGAGCCTTTTTGCCAACCACGCATCAAAACATTGACATCATCAAGAACATCGCTATTTTGACACATAATTCTGTATAAAAATAATTCCAGGTGTTCGGACGATAATAAGAGGATTTATGATATCTATCTGCTTATATGTAATGTTTAGGTATTGCTTTGATCTCCAGAAATCCCATGTAAGTTCCCTGGACTATAGATCATGAAACGATAGAGAATGTAACGTGTTAATTCACGATTTTGTCTGTAATCATGATGTTGAAATCAAACTTTTTTTTTTCCATCCAGTTTGGATCATTTATGAGCAGGTGATGATCGCGGCCCTGGATTGCTGTCGAGATGATTTGGCTTGGGTACGTTTTTTTTCGGCAGTCTTGCCCGCTCCCCATTCCTTCGCCCGTCGCTACTTCGTCACCCCGCTAGCCAAATGAGTCACATTTAATTGTTTTTGGGTACGCAGTGGGAGAAGCCCAAAAAAAACCTCTATATTTCCCTTGTGGAAAACTGCTGAAATGGTAAAACTGATCCCACAGTACTGCACTGACCCCAGTATTGAGCTAATCCCTCATTACAGGCTACTTACTGACACCTTTGCCAGTTTCTCCACTTGATGAATAGTTCTTTTGATTTTTTATTTTAATGGTTTGCACAGAGGGGCTCTCACATAATGAAAGAGCTGTGGGTTTAGCCAAGCGAAGAATTCCGATAAAGCACCCATTTTTGGATCAAATTAAGGTGACTGAAGTTGTCTCAAGTGGTTTTGAAGTAAACATCATTGTCCTTTGTGCAAATATATTTTAACAGTCAAGGTTTCATCAAAATGGCTGACACATCAAAATCATTAGCTCTGCTTGCTGACTATTCCATTTTATTGCGGAAGTATTTATCTGATGATAGCCATTCTCTGGTCCAGACACTTAAGAAAATGAATAAATTAGTCCCAGTTCTCTGCAATGGAAAATTTTTAGGGGATGGGTGTGTTTACTTTTCATTGGTGTAGGATTTCAAATTTAAGGAACTGTGGATACCCACAGGAGCAGTCTAGGTCAAGTCAAGCTTTTGCGCAAAATTCTTCACCTGATCATTCGTCATTGGCCAGTGAAAGAGGCTTTAATTTGTTCATGTATTGGGATCGCAAAAACATTACTCAAATTTATCAATGAGTTGTTGACTTCATGTCTGGGGAACTTGAATGTTGAATCAGAAGATCATTTAAAAGGATAAAAAATTGCAAGGGTTTAGGACTGAGATTAAAAGTGTGATGCAAGAAAATGGAATCCTCTCAGCTGCTGTTACTGAACCCTAATCTGCTGTAAGTGTGTGCAGGAGAAAGCTACCTCCCTCAGGCCAAAGACTGATGTCAGATAAAATACAGCCTCGTTTGCATTCAATATTTATTTTTGCTCAATTTGTGTGTGTGTGGCGGGGGGGGGGTAAGAGACTGCACTTTTCACGGATTGAGAGAAACCCCCGTCCCATAAGCTGGGCGAAAGAGAGGAGCTGGGTGTATTTTTGGTTCGTCTATGGCATCGCCAGCTGTAATTGTCGTCTTCTCTCTCCCTTTCAGAGCTGTCTACAGGAACTGAAGAGGCAGTTTCCAGGTAGCCACAGAGTGAAGCGATTAGCCGGCATGCGGCTGGAGGCTTTGGAAAGGTACCCGCTATATCCTTACAATAACAGCCCGGCGGTATCGCCTGCTAACCGTATAAGGGGCCGGCGGCAGTAAACAGATGTTCAGTGGCAGAAGGGAGGACCTGTTTATTTTGGAAGCCGCTGCGGCCCTGGCAGAGGGATACGATTGGTTTAATACTCTGCGGCGCTGCCCTTTGTCAGCCTGAGGGATTCTCGGGAAGGAAGCGGTTTGCACCCACTTTCACAGGGGTTCCCCTCTATTTTTTTTTAAATTTTTTTTGCGGTGTGGGGTTTTCTTGTTGTTACGTTACTGTAACAGGGCGAAAACACCTGGCATTTGTACTGCTGCTTGCACTTAATTCTGTCCTTCGCTGCTTGCGCACGGGGAGGGATAATTCAATTACTTGCCACCGCCCTCGGCCGTCTCGTGCCGCGGTGCTGATTTGTTGGTTAAGCCTCTGTTTACATGATAATTGTGAGGGACTGTTCCTGCTGGCGGATTAAATAAACTACAAGAGATGGAATGAGCTTCAGGTGGAGCGACGTTCAAATGGCGCAACATCAAATCTGTCTATTTGATCCCAAGTAAATGAAGAATATCTAGGCGATCCAAAAATGAGAGGGAGATGCCATTTTAAATCTCCGAAGTGCAGTTGAGTTTTAAAGTGAATGTGATTGGACAACGCCGCTGTTAGCACTGCTGCTCGGTGCTAATACGAAACAGAGAGCTTCTGTTGGAGGTTGTGGGTGGAACAGGTTTTGATTATGGACCGTTTGGCCGCTAAACTGTTAGCATTAGCATTCTGCCTTATTCAACATGACATGCTAAGTGCTGCCCACCCATTTAATTTCTTAGAATTTGCGGTATGATTTGATTATTAAGGGTCATGTCTTTTCTTTCACAAATAATCTCTGGGTTCATTGTCCCGTCTTTGATCCTTAAACAGCAGACTGCGGTACATCTTAATTGTTATCATAATTGCATAACTAGGTTAGTTTTGTTTTCATGCTCAATTTTTATGCTATTTGTGGTGAAGAAACTTTAGATTTGTTGACCTACTGCAGAACTGGAAACGAGCAATCGGAGCCCATATTGTTATTTAGCGCATTTGCTGACTTTATATTTCTGTGTTCTGGTTTGGAAGGTTATTTCAACCATTCAAATAAAGCTATGAACTCTTTCAGAACTCTGCTGATTTCATCAGGCATTTCCTTCATGGAGAGAACTATGTGCATATACAGTAAATAGACTTAAAGTTATTGATAGTGGTGTTGAATTGGATGTGTGACACCTTTATCTACGATGAGACAAAAACTTCCATCTTCCTGTTGCAGGTATGAAGATGCCAACAAGCTATATGATGCATTATTACAAGATGACCCAACCAATACAGTAAGGATAAGCTTTTCTTCTGATAAATACTGTGGTTTATTAACTCTCTGAATCAAATTAACCAATGACATGTGTATATGAGTGCAGTATACTCTCATCTTGTGCACTTTTAAAAAAAATTGGTGATCGTACAGTTATGCTCTAGTGATCAGGAGAACTGTAGCTTAAATGAATCGATCTCAAAAAACATTCCACTATAACAGCCAATTTGCCAAAAAAATGGAATTAATGTGTATTTTCGCTTACCTGGATTTGTATCTTTCCATTCAGATACTTTCATTAAACAGTTATGAGTTTCTTCAAATTCGCTTGGGCTCGTACGAGTAAAAGAGACCTGATGGGTCCTTCATTGCTGGGGCTTTAAAGCACAAAGAACTTACATTTGGAAAATGGAGTGATAATGCATTGCTGAAGTGCAAGGATGTCTATATTTTTTGACTCTCTCGGAAGGTCTATCAAACTACAACCCCAACTCCGAAATAGTTGGGATAAAGTGTAAATTGTGAATAAAATCAAAACGCAATGACTGTCAAATCACACCAGCCAGTATTTTATTCACAAGAGAACAGAGATAACAGGGCAAATGTTCAGACTGAGAAATTTTACAATTTTATCCACAAAAGGAGCTCATTTCAAATTTGATGGCTGCTTCCGTTCTCAAAAAAGCTGGGACAGGGGCCTTTTTACCATGGTGTAGCATCCCCTCTTCTTTTTAACACAAAATGGAGGCATCTGGGCATTGAGTTTATTATCTCCGCCAAGGAGGTTATGTTTTTGCCAGGGTTTGTTTGTTTGTTTGTCTGTCTGTCTGTTGGTTTCCAGAAGAACTCAGAAAGTTATGGACAGATTTTGATGAAATTTTCAGGGATTGTACAGATTGATATAAGAAATGATTAGATTTTGGAAGTGATCCGGATCTCCATCTGCATCCAGGAATTTTTTAAAGGACTCTTTAACATTGGGAGATAGGGCCATTTTCGACATTTATGCATATAACTCCACCAAAAATGGTCAGGGCACTTGGAAAAGCAATACAGGACAAGTCTCGAACATGTTCTGCAATATATCAAAGACTAATCCTGAAAATGGAATAATTCCGCATACTATGATACTATGATCCAGAATACGAAAGTAGGGGACCTTCGGAACTTTCATTATAGGAAGAGAACAAATGAAGCTACAAACATGCGACAAACACCATTATATAGCCAAGATATTGCAGAATTAGGAAGGTGTCACTGGATTTACTGTATCTTCAAAAGCCAGGGAACTAGATCCAGAAGAAAACCACCATTATGGAAAATTAGTTTTTCGTGAATACTGAACTAATATTGATATCATTATGATTTCAGTTGCTAATGGTATGTTTTCTTGGTCAAGGAATCTGAAAAAATAGATGAAACAAATGTAGGACTAATATTTATGTGTAAATCTCAACATGAGGGGAAATGTTGCATCATAACAGAAAAAAAGCAAGTGAAGCTAGAAACATGCAACAGACATCTTCAAACAGCCAAGACGCTGTGGAACTAATATTGATATAGCATTATGAATCAAATTGTCATATTTTCATGGTCAAGGAATCTAAAAATGAAGATAAAATAAATGTAAGACTAATATCTACGGTGGAAGTCGCAATATGGAGGGAAATGTTGTGCTTGGCGGAGGTCTGCGCTCTCCGAGTGCTTTTCTAGTTTATTTATTATCCCCCCGGCATATAATGCGGGGTGATACAGCGATCAGTATGTCCGTCTGTCCGTCCGTCTGGAATAAAATCGTTTCCGGACCAGAACTCAAACTATACCACTTACAAACACCAAATTTGGCATGGAGCTTCTCCTTATGGTCTAGTTGTGCCTTTTGGGGGTTTCGGTCCGTCCGTCTGTCCACACAACCTGTAGGTTACACAACATACAGCCGGGGGGATCCGCCATTGCCAGATGGCTCTTGTTTATTATTTTTTTTACTCAATTGGTTGATTAAAATGGTTTAAATTCTGTTGTCTGTATAAAAAAAATAAATAAATAAAAAGTTGACTCATAACCTCTAGCAGTCACAAATATCGATAAAATTTGACTAAACCTGGTTTCCAACATCTTTAACACATAAACTCCTTTGTGATTGCATTTCAGGTCCACACCATAAAAAATAGGCATGCAGAGTGGTAATACTGAAAAACTGAAGTTGTCTGTTTTTGAGCTTTCTAATGTAGACAAAGTGCTAAAACTTAGTATTTAAGTAGTGTGCAACATTTCTCAAACATATGAATGATGGGTTTGGATGGTTATGAAAAATGGCCAAATTGTGGTCTTTGACATTCCTTCACATCCTTGACGTTCACTGAAACCTATTTGAGTAACTTGTAACCGCTAGTGGTCACAAAATCGATCAACATCGATTAACTTTGCATACAATATCTTAAGGGCTTAAGTATTTTGTCATGTCATTTCACCCTTGTACGTCTGTCCCAAATGTGCTTGGCGGGGTGGCAAAGGGTGGCAGAGTCTCAGATTCACTCGAACCTCTAGCTCCCGTAAGCATTTCATTCAGACATTTGGATGCTATTTAATACTGCTTCTGGTATGATGGTATGTTTCAAGAAAAAGAAATGGCGCATAATTACCTACATGCCCCACGGCCTTTTATAATTGTTGTAAATTTACAAATATGGAAAATGCACCTCAATGGAAGTGATTTATATCTAACCAGCAGAACAACTTATGCATCGTATCTAGATTATAATTAAACTGATGCACCATTTAAAAGCAGACGTTGTCTCCTTTCACATAAAACAGCTGCAACCTTTACCGGAGCCACGAGAAAGCACTAACATGACTAGATGTGCAGAAAGGGAGAATTTTTAGACATTGCTCTGTTTTCATATTCATCATTATTTCTTGAGTGTTCACCGTTGCGAGAAAAAAGTCTTGCTGAATTTTGAAAGGGACCCCTCTACACATTAGCAAAGGTAACATTGTGTTTTTTTTTAGTATTAAATAGGAGATTTTGATCATTGACTGACAAACGCAGGAATTTCTTGTGCATATTATGTTACTCCCTAAGCAGCCTTTCCCTGCTGTATTTGCTTTTGCATTTGAGAGTGCATGGTGGTATGTTGTTGCTAGGGGGTTAGACAAATTTGTCATAATCTGTTTACATCATGAACTATTCTCTGGTTACTTCTGTTGCCACATGCGCCAGGCTGGTAGCAGATCAGATTTTATGGGTAGATATGATTCAACCTTGGCCTATTCGACCATTTCAGCCTGCGGAACTCCTATACTGTTAATACTTTTTGGGCACCGCCTCCTCACGATCATTCAATATACAATTATGTGCTCCAGGAGCAATTACAATTACAGCATTATTTAGACGCCCACATCTATAGTTCCTGCCCATCTGCGGAAGGCGATATTTACCAAGGGTGCCAGTGTTGGTAGAGGGTACTGTATTTGGTGAACGGTTTAATACAAAAAAAATGTTAAGCCTTAAGGTTCCACTATTTATACTTCTATCTCTAAGACCGACTGCAATAATAATAATATTCTTTTTCCTGTCTAGTTGTATCCTTCATTGGAATATTGTCATACTTTTTTTTTTTTTGGTTAAACTAACTGCATTTTGTGGCAAATTTACTTTATTATAGTTGTATATGCAGGAATATACGCTTTGCTTCGCCAAATCCTCACCCAAACACATTGTACCTGCTATTAATTGTTTCCATGAGAACATGCGGCCATACAGGAAAATAAATGTTTAAAGGGTTTTGAGAGGAACCGTGACCTTTATTTGTTTTGGCATCCCTAGAGACGTTCAACAGTTTCTTCTGCTACAGCGGACACATGGACTTGCTTAGATACATTAAACATTTTCCGTAGATTGGCTGGTGTTAGAAATGAAGCTTAGAGATTTGTTCTCGCAAGCCTTGTGAGAATTTGTTCCCTCAGTTTCAAACAAACAGAAGCTTACTGACAGAGTCAATAAACTGCAGCCCACGTTGGTGCAGTCTGTGTGTTTCTGTGCATACATCGCTCCTCTGCCCATCCAAACACGTTTTTATCATCTATACCTTCCTTGTTTATTTAACTTTAATTCCTTTGGGGAGGAAAAAAGTCTTTGCTTTGTATGCAGGGTGTGTCAGTGCATTGGTTTTTCAGTGTGAAGAAGGAGAGAGATGTTAGGTGTGTTTGTTTTCCATGCATTTCGGCTAAGAAACCCCCATTTCCCTTGAACCAAGTTAATTGCAAGCACATTGCGCTGTGTAAATGGGGGAACCAAGTGCAAATGGATATCTTCAGCAGTGTGGTCAAATTATTTTGAAAGCCTGGTAATCATATCTCTCTGGCCTCTCTGTTAACATTCTAAAGGTTGGTTTGAGGTATGAAAACAATATTTAGCCCCAGGAAACCTGCTTCCCGTGTTCAGGAGTTGTCCAAGTCAAATATAATTCACAATTATGCAAAAAAAAAAAAAAAAAAAAATAGCCCCGACGAATTCTGAAGCAGAAAATATTTTAAGAAAATGAGCTTAAAATATCTCGTGCTACGCTCAGTAAACCTACAGCACTCATTGAAAAACAACTGGTAATGGCCTTTTGCTGAATTACCTGCAAGCACGAACATTTGAAATTCTTCGCAAACAACGCATCCCCTAAGCTGTGGGAATATTTCTGAAATCCCTGCCCCCCTCCAGCCTCGTTCCATCTTGTGGTTCACGTAATGTTTTACGGAGCAGTTACTCAAATTGAAAAAAATGTCACTGGTATCTTTGGCAGTAGAAAAGTGAACAGAAAAGCAACTCCCTGTTGTTCATGGGGATGCAAAGATTGCGTGGAAGGTAATGAAAACAGGGGGACCTGGGAATAGCCTGTCTGGGAACGGCTTTCATGCAGGCTGTCCTTGCACCACCCAAGCCGTACGGTGCCCTGGCGAGCCCCTGGTGTCCTGTAGGAATGCCGTTTCCTGATCTCTAAAGGGCATCGCCACCCACTAGACCCACAGCTGGCTTTCACGGCCGTAGCAGAGTGGAAGAGGCAGGACCACAATGCATTGCAAACCGATATAACGCCTTTCTCTCAATCCCGCCTTCATTAGTAATTCAGGAAGGCATAACGCCTGCGTGTAGGCCACCTGTCTTTACACAACGATTTTGTGAGAATTATCTCGTTTAGTACGGTTTTTATGCATTGAGAAGAAATTAAAAGGAGAGCAAAAAGAAAAAATGTGGAAAATTGGCGGCTTCTGGGAGGACTTGTGAGGCATCCCAGAACGCCTGGTTGAGATTCGAAACTGAGCTGTTGTAATTACAGGCTGAGGAATATATGTGGTCCCCATTAACCAAAATTGTTGAATCAACAGAAATTGTTCAAGGTTTTGCTATGGCAGCGTCCAACAATTTTCAAACTCTTTGCCTTCCAGGGTTTTTATGTTCCAATACCTACAGCAATGATCTGGCAAATTTCTGCTTGCATTATACATTTTTCCCATTTTTTTTTCTCGTCTTAAAGAATGTTGTTATTCATGCTACTATGTAGTTTGCATTTCTTTTCCGTATTGTCGGGAATGGGTGAAAGTTACCAAATTCCAAGCAGACATTGATGAAATAATACGTGTGAATTCACTTTTGAAGTTAGATTATTTTATTAGTGTTGACTTTCAGTTGAATTAAGCAAATTGAATATAATGATGTTTTTAAAAGGTCAGCACCTAGTGATGAACACAAAATCATTTGGCATTATTACATTTCCGGCTTTTAGTTTTTGTAGTTGAAACAATGGCACATATTAATTCAGTGCTACCAGCGGTAGAAGTATTCCGTGTCAAGTCACTGGCACCCTCCTTCTCAGATGTCGCTGAAACGCTATCAGATGGTGTATGCTGATGAGTGAATTATTCCGTTAAATACTGCCTATATTTAAAAATATTTATTGTTGTCACGCATAATGATTAATTTGTATGAGCCAAGTTGGCCATTTTTGGACTCTCAATAACTTTAAAATTATGACTCATATTTGGACCAGCTTTGGCAGTATTCCTGATTAAGGTACAAGCCATCCAAGATGACAAGCAACCACCCATCATTAAGTCTGCTGAACCCAACAATTTTAATATTTTACTGGACTTTATACAATACAGTTTCATCATATTTGACAAGTCATATGGAGCTGAACTTTCCTAATGACTTACATCAGTCAGTTGCGTTAGATGTCTTTTTGTCTGTCAGTTTGTTAGTTAAGCGCCCTTTTGCCATTTATTCTGCTCCAATCTTAACAAAACTTGGAGACGTTACCATAGGTTACTTGCCACAGACCTATAATTTTTAGGTTTCTGCGTCAAAGGTCAAGGTCACCCAAAAGGTCGAAAATGCATTTTGACCCAAAACTTTCTAATTAAGCTAGAGACTTAATTGAATCCATTCTTTATCGTCAACGCAATGTCATTCTAGCGGTTAGGGGTCGAGATGACATCACTCTGACATAAGTATGTGAAATTGCCGTCGCAATTTTTTTTATTTTTGCCAAAATGGAATTTTTTTGGTTCTACTCTTTAGACATGATAAATCTTTTATCCTTTTTAAATTTTGATTTCGACAAGTCAAAGTTCTAAGAACAACCTCTCATTTTTTCTGTTTAGAGAATTGAATATTGAAGTTTATCTCTTTATTATGGCTATTGATCATTGCAGCACCTCCAAAGGCTTTGTATAACCCTTTTTGCTAGAATCCGTATGTGTTTTGAGTGCCTTCAGTTTCCAATTCTGCCCTTTGCAGTGCCTCTACAGCCTATATTCAAGATCTTTTTGAGAACCATTCTTTGATGTTTTCAGAAACAAAATATGTATAATTATATCCTGGTGTAATAAAGGCTATTCAATAGTACCATATACTTGTTGTAATGCATTATTATCCCCCGCCAAGACACACAGTGGAGTGGGGGATATTTCTATGGAGCTCCTCTGTTCATCTGGTTAAGTGGGGACAATCCTTTTGGAAACTTCTATACTTATATGAAAGGTTCTTTTACTTGTGCATGCTACTACTCATGCCAGTGACTGGGATCAAAAATGGGATTCCATGATGGTGGGGGACATTCATGAGATTATCATCTTGATATTAATCTGACTTTGTTTTAAATAGTACACATATTGAACTTTCTTAGATTCATTTTATTTATTTTTTATTTATCCTTTATTTAACCAGATAGACTCATTGAGATTAAAAACTTTTCTAAGAGTGGCCTGGCCAAGAAGGTAGTATTAAACAGTTCGAACAATAAAAACCAACATTACAGCCTGACAAATGCAAATATAAACAATATAAATGAGCAAAAAGCATATAAAATATGAATCATGAATAAATAATAAAGGTATGTATAAAATCAAAAACCACTTGTGTCAGCAGTGTTTGATGAGAAATTACACTTAAATCATATACGATAAAATCATCTGCAAAATGCATCCAAAAAGGGCAAGGCTATTAAATATTACTTATTATGTAATAAGGCCTCTTTCATGGATGTCTTTTCAGAAATGCCTTGCAGCAGGCTCTCAATGTTGGTTTTGGTTGTCAAAGCAGCGTTTTATTTTTTTGCAATGGCGGAATGTGTCCGTACTCCTGAGTGAGTGATTGACCGCCGTGGCTCAGTACGCGAGCCCCGTGTTTATAGCAGTGTGATGGTGTTAAGGACGGCTGTCTCCTGCCCCAACGCTGAACTTAGAAACATCAGCCAATCGGTGTAGCGCGCATCCCATGATGCCTGCAGTCGCTGCCTTCTTTCAACAAGCCAGGAGTGATGTAAGCAGTCAGATTCTTTCTCCGTGTGTCCCTCAAACGCTAATTAAAAAAGAATCACGACAACTGGAGGATTAGCCAGCCTGCCAGGTTTTGGATCGTTAGTTTAGAAAGAAGTGGTTTGGAAGGACTCCGCATTTAATAAAGTGCCTTGTGCAGCTCAGGACTACCTACTTCCATATGTTGCTGCGGGCCCCCTAGTCATTTCAGGGAATGAAGGGAAAAGGAAACCTGGTAGACCCAGAGATCCTGTCAATACATGCTCAAACTCATTTTAGTATCAAATGAGAAAATTCCACATGTTTACAATTTAGCTGGTGGAAATATAAACGCACAGATTTTGCACAGCATCAGTTCCCTACAGGGTGCGGACGTCGTGAAGACGCGCCGACTTTGAAGAACAGCATGTTTTGTGTTGTGGCGAGATGGGAGATACGGCCGCTGTGATTTCATTTCTCTCCCTGTAGTTCAGTGCATTTGTACTCTGTTTGGAAAACATTTATTCTCAAAGTGTTCGAGGCTGTAAAAGACCACTTCAATTCTTTTTATTTTCAGTCTCTTGGGTGTTGAGGTGGGGAAAAAAAGATTTTAATGAAATTGAGTGGTTTTCAGTGCACTTGGGGACATCATGATTCCCGAACGATTTTGCTATTGAATGTGATGGCTTATTTTGTCCCAAAACGAATCATTTGAATAGGCTAATGAGTATTATTTTAATAATCACATGGACCCCTTCTGACACCATTTGTTTGTTGTTTGGTATGAGCAGGAAATTATCTACTGAATTGAGGAATTAATTTGAAAATATTTCGGATATAAGCAACACAAAATCGAAAGTGATGGCCTCAGCCCAAATTTTTTTCTTGAATGATTAGTTTTGATGGATGTGCAGAAGTTCTTGTCCTGAGCATCAGTTCAGATGATTCCCAGACTTGCCCTCATGGTCTAAGAGGAAATGCTTCCCTGAGCGAATTTCTGAGTGAACTATTCCCTCGCAACCATAAAACAATGGACTATTCGCTGATGGAAGCAGACAGTGGACCTGTGGGAGTGATTTGGTCTTAATTTCAGATGGGCTGACCCATGGTTTCCCAGGTGCCCCATCCTGGTCGTGTGGTACCTGTGCGGGACCTCGCCTGCTGCTGCTCCAGCTCGGCGCATGCATGTGAGACCCCAAACGTCTGTGGCTCGAAGCGCTCAAGAATCTGTTAGCCGGCTTTTCACGTGTGAAGGGGCAGTGGGTCTCAGCTAGCTTGGCCAATTGTACGACTCGAGAGTAAAAGCGCCTGTTTGTGGACCCAAAACTATGGTTCTGAAAGTGTGACTCACGCACGAATCTGGTCGAAGTCTTTCAGTCAAATGGTACTTTTTCAGTTGCGTGTGAAGCCGTGGCGTAAAGTACAGGGCGAATCCTTCCGAGAAACCGGGAATGATGTTTAGAGCCGGTCCGGCATGCTCTGTTTCCCATTGACCTGAATGAAATCTGTGTCAACGCTTCAGCGCCTGTATTAAATTGGAGGAGTCGATCCCTTACGTACGCAGAAAAGCTCTCAGAAGCTCCTTCCAGCAGATGCAGTTTGTTAGCAAACGCTTAATTTTCTCCGTCTCAGACATTACTCACTATCCGCCGCTTCCGCGACAGCGAGGCTGACCCACTGACACTCGCGGAAACCTTAACTCGCGGTCGGTTCTCACGTCAAACTTCACACACTGAAACGAGGAGGGGGAAAAAACCCCTATAAAATAAATCTGTCTGGAGAAATGAGTCTCTGTGCTTCAACTGTTTTTCCTGTTTGTCTAGGGATTGCAGAGCGGAGACCTCCACTTGTCGTGTGAAAGTTCGGTCCCACTTTAGATGAAGTGTTGCTCATAAAGGCATTTTACAGCATGTGTAATGCCTTCATAAATTAGACATAATGTCTTCATGAATCATACATAAGCAAATGTTATGCTTTGTAAAGGTAGCGATAACTCATCCTTATTCAGCATGTGATGCCAGATGTCATATAACTTGACAGTGTCACTTACCTCGTGGCTCAATGCTGTAAAGGGTGACATTGTCACATCTGGCATCACATGCTGAATAAGGATGTGGTATTTCAGTCTTTACAAAGCGTGACATTTCCTATGTATGATTCATGAAGACATTATGTCTCATTTATGAAGGCATTATATATGCTGTATAAAGCCTTTATGAGCAACACTTCATCTAAAGTGTGACCGAAAGTTCTAGATGGATTCATAAGAATGGTTGTGTAATGTAGGGCTCGATAAGTTCGGGCCCTGTCCCTGCCTGAAATTAATACTCGCATTCTACCACACGCAGAAGATGTCTTGAAAGTTTACAAGCATCAAGCTGACCTCTCGTTAAACATCTGATGCTAAGTGATATAGGAGGTGCGCACAGTGAACCGAGCCAATGGAACAAACTCCCAGCGTGCCCTCTAGTGCTGCGCGAACAGAGGTCCGCCCAGGCCCCAGTGCCACCTCCGTGCCGCATTGCGTGCCTCCTGCGAGCGTGAAAGGGGGACAGGAGGCACCGCGGTCGGTCGAAGATTAGGGGCCCCCCCCGCGGCCCTAGGAATCTTGAAACCCTGGAAGTCTGTCCCATGGGGTGAGACGGCTTGTATGTTTGAAGGCAGGCCGGGGAACGCCATCAGGCATCTATGCGCAGGACGCAGGAGGGTTGGGGGAGGTTGGTTAAGGATTGAGTTTACTGCTCAGCAGGGGGGTGGTGTAGTGGTGGAGTTTTGGGACGCAAGCATTGGAATTCCACAAGAGCACCATTTTTTATTTTTTTTTTTCCTCCCGTCTCGTTTAAAACAACCTCCCTTTTCCTCTTTAACAAACACTTGAGGAATTGAGTCCCTAATCCTCTATTAATGTCAATCCGCAGGCAGCAAGAAAGCGCAAGATTGCCATTCTGAAAGCACAAGGGAAAAGCGCAGAGGCCATCCGTGAGCTGAATGAGTATCTGGAGCAGTGAGTGTTTTACAAGGGGATTGAGCCGCACCATTGGCCGCCCTTCCTTTTCTCTCCCGACACTTTTTAATTAAAAGGGGCTTTGCATGTGATTGAGTGGGGCCCGGCCCCCTTTTGTGAGATCTGGCCTGTCTGTCTTTCAGGTTCGTCGGAGACCAGGAAGCCTGGCACGAATTGTCCGAGCTCTACATCAACGAGCACGAGTAAGCTTCATTCGTTTCACTTGTTTCACGCACATCTTAAGTCTCCTCTGTCTTCAGCTAGAGAAAAGCTCAGTAACAGCTTCTTTATTGTGTTTATCTTGGATTGATGCACCTGATTCGTGCTTCAGATGCGTTGTTAGCGGTATATACTGTTATTCTGGCGACCGTTTACTGCAGGCGAGATGTGTTGGATCGCTGTGGACTGGCTTGCAATTAAAGACGATGGCCTCAATGAAGAGATCCGTTCTGCGCTTTCGACAAGAGGCGAATCTTCCCGTATTCGTGCGTCGTCCGGCTGCACGGAAGAGCGATGGCTCTGCACTCTTCATTACCACGGTGCTCAGGGCGTGCTTTTAAAGCACTGAGCTTTTCGGTAGTTCACCCGGCCCTCTCAGCGATGGCTGACAGCTTGATCCAAGCAGGTCGTTGGACGACCACAATAGAGGCCACGAAATGCCAACCTCAGCAGGAGTCATGGCCGGCATTGTCTCCGCTTGTCACATGGAATTGCGAGTTTAATAGGATTTCGGCCTAAGCCCCTCATACTCGCAGGGCAAGATGGAGCTCCTCCTTCACCCGCTAATATCTCAGTTGCTAGGGGGCATTGTCCCGGAGACAAGAGCATGGCAAGAAAATCATTTTGTTTGTGTCACTTTTTATCCCCTATAATTGTTCGTGGCTTAGAATTAGTGGAGCAGACCTCTGGGATCGGCCGCTCGGTCTCCGCAGT
The DNA here is from genome assembly GCA_029721435.1 of Gymnothorax reevesii. NCBI lineage: Eukaryota > Metazoa > Chordata > Actinopteri > Anguilliformes > Muraenidae > Gymnothorax > Gymnothorax reevesii. The sequence goes on along the minus strand of CM056573.1, from coordinate 19,861,175 downwards.
AGGAAATCGGCGGCAGCAGGAATGTTGACCGCGGTAAGAGGCTGCTTATTGGATGTTTAATGTTTTTTGTTGGGGGGGTTATTGCCGTCGTTGTAGGAGGAAATCCCCGGGTGAGAGGATTAGCTCACAGCTTAGCCCAAGTTTTCTAATATTGCGCCATTCATTCCGACACCCTATCTACTACTAGCGCGCCTTTTCTGTGTGTGTGTGTGTGTGTGTGTGTGTGTGTTTGTGTGAATGGTATCACATTATCGCCCAGTTTTTCCAAAGAGAGAGCTGCCCCTGCCAGATTCCCAAGAGAAGGTGGTGGCACTTTCCAAAAGCGATGAAACAAAAAAGAAAAGTGTCTTCCAGTGATGGAAGGATATTTGAAGTCGGGTTTTTAGAAAAATACACAATCCTTTTTCCATTTAAATTTTATTGCTGTTTAATTGAGGAAGTGTCGGAAAGCCCATTTTTCTTTCTCCTCTTAAATTTCGGAGCAGATTTCCGAGCTTTCCTGAAGTCGCCGCGCAAAACCGCGTTGCGTTTCAGTCCCCTCTGTGACGGCGTCAGGCGCTCGGTCATATTCAACTGCCATAGAACTCTGGAAAGTGGAGGTTAAATTTCGAACGTGGAGCACGAACTTGTATGTTTGAACACGCTGATTGATATTACGCGTTCGCCATAGTGTAAGCGGTCCTGGTATCTTGCAGTCGAGAAGCCGGGCCGGTCGTTGCGCTCTTTGGGAGGGTGCGTGGGTGAGGCTTACAGAGCCTCTGGCATGTGGTGATTTGTTTACTCAGTGCACTGATAGGGTGGGGGGGAGCTGGTGTTGAAGCCAAGCTCCTCTGATAAGCCCATGGCACAGGCCTGGTCCACAACAGAAGCACATCTGAAAGCCTTTATCGAGGGGAAGTGGTAATTGTAAGCAGCCGTTAGCCCTCCCTGCGGCCCTCCTCCTGCAACCCCCCATAACCCCCCTCCCCACCCCAGCTCTCACTTTGAAGTTGGCAGAGCAGACATTAAGCAGGGCCGAGGTCCCCCTCATCTCCGTGCGGCGCTACGCGGCCACCGTGTTCCTCGCCCGAGACGGGGCAACAGTTTTCACAAGCTACAAGACAGAATGAGCACTATGTACTCGACTGCCCCCACTGTTTCGTTTTGTTTCAATCTGGCCCACACTCCTGAGATGCACTTGGTTTATCGCTTTTGCATGGCGACCATATGAAGTCAGGGAGATGAACCCTGACGAGTGCTAACTCTTCCTCTCCGAACGGATTTCAGCTGGAAGGTTCTGAAGCTTTCCGAGGCAGCGCGAGCACGTTCCGGCTTTATCTTCTGTCGAGGTTCATTTTCTTTCCTTTAGTTTAACTGGAAATTGCAGTTCAGCAAAGTGCCTTTGCTTTTCTAATTTGCAGTTCTTGGTACTCCCCCACCGCTGTTGTTTTAAAGTACAGTAACTCTATTTGAGTTGTTCGTCTGAACAATGGGCCGAACATTGTCACTGAGGCTTGGAGTCAAGTGAGATTATCGTGAGAGGTCAATAGCTCAACGGTCTGCTGAAAGTGATCCCGCAGACAGTGGTTTGGACAATAAGTTTAAGAGAGCTTTTTCCTACCCTCCGCAAGTATGTAATGCGATCGCTGTAGCTAAGCAATACAATTTATGATCATCCTTCGTTATCCAAGGCGTCGTTTTGGATTACCTGTTGAACAATCATTGAGCCTGATCAGAGATTTCCGAGTGATATGGAGTTTATAAATGTCAGTATGTGTTAGTTTTGAATGCGTATAATTGTGTTCTGGATTTTGTGTAATGCGCAATGTTTTTCATGGTGGGTTAGAGTTTCCATTGAACTGACCTGCTATTTATTATGATTCTCAGCTACGCTAAAGCTGCATTTTGCTTGGAAGAGCTGATGATGACCAACCCCCATAATCACTTGTACTGCGAGCAGTATGCTGAGGTAGGTAGATTGAATGCTCTGCATTTCTCTAGAGAAAATTAAAAGCAGTGGAAACATTTACCATGACTAAAAAAAGGCTATCAAGTTGGTCCTGATATTATATTGCCAGTTGCGCTTTGCCGTCCAAGCAGAGCATTTGGAAAAATGTTTCATGTTTTGCAGAAAACATTTTGTTCTTAAGAATCCTTTGTATTTTGTGTGTTAAGCTTCTCTGAAGTTATGGAAAAAAAAATTATATAATTGAAAGCACTAGTTACTTTATGAGAACATCTTTGCCTTTTAGATTCAGTTGGGTGACAAATTAAAGGAAGAAACCTTAATAAATGCATTGACAAAATTAACAAATAAGAATGCTACCGTTCATTATACGGGTATGGTTTCAGTTCAGTTGTCTCCTTAACCTTGCGCTGGCTACACTGGGCACAAAATGTAACTGGAGTTTGTTGTGTGGATGTGCGATGTAATAGTTCTTTTTGGCTGCTACGCTTGCATACAGTGTAGGCCTGCGTGACTTCCAACCACATCTAAATGTTGGAAATTGTTTCTGGGATTGTATCTTTTACTATTGGACCCTGTGAAAAATGTTTAACTTTAAACATTTTTATTCTGTTTCTGTGATGCGAGCAATTTAACATCAACAGTCTGCCTATGTAAGGTTTAATGTTACAAGGTCACTGCCAGTTGGTACTAGCAAAAGTAAACTAAGAAGGTGAATGGCTTCACGGTAATTAGAGCCAGAGGTGGAGGCCCTGTTTGATGCAGAATAGGTGATGTATAGCTACTAATTATTAAAAAAAATATTTTTTTTTTTCTTTCTAGTTTATTTGCAAAATGTAAACTCTTAATAGCACGTTATAGCCGCATATAGCTGCCGTGTTTAGCTGATGGCTAAACAGAGGACGGGTCCATTTTTAGGCATGTATGCTTGAACTTCAGAGCACATATGTTCAACTTATGTACTGCTTCTCTGCATGGTGTTGCCCATTTTACTGATTATAACTGTAGCGTACGGTTGTAGCATGCGCTATGCAAAGGCTTTATTTATGTTACTTGCACTGTGCAGCCAAAGTGTAAAGTCGAAGAGTCACTGCAAGTGTTATGATGAAGGATGATGGGAGTGGTTACTTACAGGATGACGATGTCCCAATTCCGACAGGGCCGCAGGGGTATAAAAATGAGCGTAAGCATATGCCACTGCTTTCACAATTACCAAAGCTCAAACCACCTGAACTCATATGAGAGAATTTGGAACAGGGTTTTAAACTCTCGTCTCCATCATCATCATCATCAAAACAATGAATGAGGAAATATCTCTCAGAAGAAAGGTGCTCCAGCCCTCCAGTAAAGTTCATACCTGTAGACTTCAGGCTAAGGTGTGTTGAAGCTGACCCCACAGCCTGCTGAGGCTGGACACCTTACTTGGAGGATTTATTTAGATTTTTCCATTGATTTATCAGCTGTCTGTACTTTAATTCTGTAAATTGGTATGAGTTCAGCTCTTATTTATTTTTCTGTCGATGGCTGTATTCAATAATGCAACTAATGGTCTGGTTCAAGGTAATTTATTTTTGCCAGTCAGAATTTTCATCACGGTCTGGTACCCCTCTCCTTTGTTTGCAGGTGAAGTACACGCACGGTGGCATGGAGAATTTGGAACTGTCTAGAAAATATTTTGCTCAGGCCCTGAAGCTAAACAACAGAAATATGCGGGCTCTATTCGGCCTGTACATGGTAAGTTCCCATTGTGTTTCGAAAAGAAAAAAAACTTTCTCCCCGTCGTCCAAACTACTGAATTTTCACCGTGACCAGTCCCTTCTCAGACAAAATTAGTCACTGCTGACTCACTTTACTCTCGCTGGAAAAGACCCGCTCCTGAGTTTTCTTTGCAGGCGTTTATGGGGTTTCTCCATGTTTATGACTTAAGTAAATAAATCGCTAACGTTTCAAAACAGAGCTGTTTGGGGGAGCCGAGTTTGCCTGCCCGGTCCCAACGGAGCCTGGGTTACAATTCTGTCTACACGGGGCCCCCCTTTCATCTGGATATTTATTTAAACAGGAAGTTGTCCGTTAACACCAATGCATCATTTATAAGTGTGCCTGACAAGTAAACATAAACGGCGAAGACGCACCAATGAAGTAGGCGGTTGCCGGACCGAGATGGGGGTTTTCCCCCTACGGAAAGCCAGGAAGGCAAAATGCAGGCCTGCCGATGAGAAGCACAGTCATTGGAGCTCGTTATTTTTGCTGGTTAGCGGGCGGTTGCACAGTCGACAAGAGCTCAGGCTGCAGCGGAAGCTTGTTGGGTCGAGATTCACATCTCGTAATACAACGTTTAATTCGATCGGACTCAAGAAAGCCATAACTTGTGCATGATTTTGACTTGTGGCGTGTCCAAGTATGACAGCCTCTCAATGGCAGCAGTGTCTAGACGGACAGCTCTAATGCGAGGCCAGAACCTCTCGAAGGAGGCATTAAAGATCTTTGCAGCACAAAACGAGGATTATGAGGATGAGGCCGTAGACACCAGTGTTTGGCAGGGTGCCTCAGCTTATCACCGCCTCGGGAGATCCAAGACCACGCGCAAACCAGCTAAAGAAAGTGCCGATTTCCTCTCAACAGCGAGCGCTGCTACGAGGGGTAGACCAGTGTAAAATTTTTTGCTCGCGGACATCCAGAAGCCGAGCTGATTGCCCTGCATTTAATATTTCAGCACGTCCACGGGGAAGGCTTTCATGTCTGGCCTGTGGAAGCCCTCGGGGGGTTGGCGTTGGGTGGATGATGGCAATAACATGGAAGAGGCATCGGATTTGCGGTGGGGAGAGTAACTGTTCTGTGGCTGGAGCGCATGATTCACAGTTTGCTCTCCCCACTCCGCAGCCCCCGCCTGTCAGCATCGAGTATCTATGGTGTTTCACAGAGCTTGCGGTCCAATACGCTGAGGCTTTGAGGGGGGTATCCTACGTTGTGCCTTAAATATTTACTTTCTTCCCCTCTCAGTGTGATGTGATATGAGATTGTGATAATTGGACCCCGATGATTGAGACTTGTGTGCTTTTCTCCAATTCTTTTTACCCCCCCCCCTCCATGATGCATCTCCGGCAGTCGGCCAGCCACATCGCTGCGAGCCCCAAAGTCAGCGCCAAGGTGAAGAAGGACAACGTAAAGTACGCCGCCTGGGCCGCAGCTCAAATTAACAGGGCCTACCAGGTGAGCGATGCTTCATTTGATGTTTCCTCTAGAAGGTTGTGAGCAGCAATACCAGTGGGGGGAATGGGGGGTGGGGGGGGGGGGGTGGGCACTGCCCTCGTATGCTCTAGCAAAGCACTTAACATTTAATGCTTTATATGGGGGTGGTTGTATGCCAAGTTAAGCTGTGGTGGCCATAGATAATGGAATCCTTGTAGCTAGAAAAAAGGGTTATGTAATGCTGTTCACTCCGCTATAATTTAGGCTGTGTCCTCCTGAGACCAGCTAATTGTGTTAGCCATCGATTGTTATAAAATGCTTTTATTTGATAAAGCAGCCCGCAGTATGCTGCATGCGTTGGAATAGCTGAGACGTCTCGGAATCTGAGGGACAGCGAAGAGCTCGTAGCTCGTCTGGCGCTTCACAGCTAACACTTTGCGTTTAGCTCCCGCCAGCTTTACGTCGCAGGGCTTGATTTTTATTGAACGGGCTTGTAGTTCACAGATGTTTTATATGTTCATATGGAAGAGGAGCTATCAATTCCGCCTGAGTCAGGGGAGTTGGGCCGGACCCAGAGTCGTCATATCAGTGAGGGGAAACTATGTGCGTATATACTGCTAGAGTGCCGGAGTAGAGGAAAAAGTGAGGCTCTTCTCAGATGGTATTGCTAAGGGGCTTTACACTGTGTCTGTGGCACGCTATGCATAAATGGAAATTTAACCGAAATCTGACCACCAGCGGGGGGGGAGATATACGCTGTTTATTTAGGCCTTGAATGTAAAATGTGTGATAAATGCTTCCTTGCACAGCAAGTGCAGCCAGTAAGCCATAGCGTACCGCAAAAGCACCCCCCACCCACCTCTCCTCACCACACAGTCTGCCAATCTGGCTCGCTAGGCTAAGCTCACCGATTTGCACTCTAAGCTGTAGAAGATGTGTGAGAGATGAGAGTTTCCGTTTTCCTGTGCGGACGATACCGGAACTTCCGCAACCGCTATGGGCATTAAGCGCTTCTCTAGACAACTCAAAGTTGCTGTTGTAGGACCCGGCAGCTCCTTATATGTTGTACTGCGCTATAATTTCTTTGATTTCTACTTCTGATCAATCTTAGACTTCTGGGCCTTGTAGTTCTTGGTTATACGAATCAACTGCACAATGGTGTGTCCATACTTTTTTTTTTTTAATATTATTTTTTGGGGATTTTCTCCTTTATTTGATAGTCACACAGTAGAGAGAGACAGGAAAGCTGGGGAGAAGAATGGAGAAGACATGCGGCAAATGACCCGAGCCAGAATCGAACCGGGTCGCCACAGGAAGCCCACAGCGTTTATGGTGTGCGCGCTTAGGCCGATGAGCCACCGGGGCGCCTCGTGTCCATACTTTTTTCACTTGGACGGCCCAGTTCGCGAGGGACAAACTCATTCCAAAGTGGCGCAATCCGACCTTCCAAAAATAACAGTCATAACCACAATAATAAATGTTATTTTTTATAACATGCTTTGCTTAGCCCACGCCAGACACGCTACAAGATGTGAGATTAACGAATGAAAACAATTAAATGGCCGGATTTTCTTGAAGGTCTCTCTTCTTACTTGAGCGATAGCCAGTCATGTCTCGGGTGGCCAGGGCCACCCAAGACCGACTCACGCCACACCACCGGCACTTAATACTTACATTGACCTTTGTGCATGACTGTATTCTCTAAGCTTTGGACTCAGTCCTGTATTAAGGTCAGTGAAGTATTTTAATAATGGTATCGATAATTCTAACCACAGTGCCACAAACTGATTATGCGGTGCAGCAAGCGCCCGTTTTTTTCTTATCTCGCATTCTTTTCTCTTGAGTTCCTTTAGCAGGTAAAAGTGCTAAATAATTCCCGCCAATTATATTTGCCAGTGTATTTAACCTTCCAAGTGTTAAGCATGTGCAGATCTCGCCATGTGTTCAGTTAATTGCAGCTAGCTGCAAGGCATTACTTTGTTTTTAGTAATCGTTCCCCAAATTGCTCGGATAATGCATCCACCCAAATAGATTGAAACTATTTGCACTCAGTGTTTCTGTGGTCAGAGCGAGGGAACGTGTCAACAGTGATAGTGTTTCAGTATGCAAATCTAGCACTTTTCACATGCGCGAATGAAATGCACGGGCATGTCGCCTTTAATAAAAACTTGATACCCAAAATAAACGTTTTTATTCTTTTTTTTTTTTTTTGCTAAGTAAAGAAAACATTTCTTGTCTAAGAGAGACGCCTGACTGGGCATGATTAAGTGGTTAAACTTTCCGCGGCCTGAAATTTTTCTGCGAAGTATCCCAGACCCCATTTTCTCAGACTTGTTCACCTTTTCCGTGCCTTATGACTGCCTTAATTCAGCTTCGGACAGCAGTTTTTTAATTTTTTTAATTTTTTTGACAAGAAAGGGACTCGTCCTGACTTTGGCACCATTGAGGGAAGCACTCCTGACCTGTGTGTGTTGAAGCTCTGGTGATTTTTATCAGAAGGTTCCCAAGGCCCGAGGTGGAATTTAAGCTTCCTTTGCATCAAAGGTCCTTCTTAAGGAATTGGAACTCCCTTAAGCATCTGATTAGGAGTGTTTCTGTCCGCCTGGGAAAGGGCCCTCGGAAGAAAAGGCTCTCTGTTCCAGCACAGGCTCGGACACGGCCGGCTTTATCAGCCGTCCAGGGGAAGTAATAACTAATCTCTACCCGGGCTGCTTAAAACTTGTTCGGCCATCCTGTGTGTTTAATTTGTCAGTAATCGCAATGGGCAACACTGGGAACCTCTCCTCTTACTCTCCCCTTTTCTCCCTGTATCTCTCTCGGTCTCTCACTCATTTGCGCGCATACACACACACACACACTCTCATACAGTATCTCTCGTTTACTCTTTAGCTCTATCTTTAACTCACTCTTACATTGTATCACTCGTACGTTTTTCTCTGACTCACGCAAAATCTTGTTTTCTCTCTGTCTCACAGTTTCACTCTGTTGTGTTGTCACTCACTGCATTTTCAGTTCCAGTGTGCGAATCTTCTTGAGTTTTTCTTTCCCGCGGGAAAGGTATTTACGTTGATAATCCTCCAGTGTAGTAAATTAAAGGGGTTTTTCTCGTGCAGTCCTCCTGGTGTGCACAGCTCTGAGGGGAGCCCCGAGTTCTCCTCACGCTGGGCCGCAGCCCCCTGATTGATGTCAACATTAAAGGTTCAGCAATGGCGGCTGTTCAGTTTGATGACCCCCGTACCTGGTGGTTATCATACCTGAATGTGCGGAGAGGAGCAGGTGGGTGTGGAAGTCGCGGTGCGGTGGGGTCAGAATGAGGTTGTGGCTGGCAGCAGGTGGGGGGGTGAGAGGGCAATGACTACACACACATTCACACTCTCACACTCGCACAGACATGCACGACACTATTCGCTGGAGGCATCAAGTGCAGCTTATCCCTCAGAGCTCAGTCGAAAATCTACAAACGCTGTACTGATGTCGTGCCTCTGAAATGAAGTACTCGTGTACGACTGTTGCTGACTTTCAGGGATTTGTTAGGACCGTAAGTATTTGGGCTGTTACACTGTGTAAAAAGGGGTCCAGTCTCTACGAGTCACATGACATGGGTTAAAATATCCGCATATATGAAGGTGATGGTCTCTGGTTTCATACTCATCCAATCAGCTGAAGCCCAGAGCTACAAAGCTATTATTGTATTGCAGTAACATCACTCAGAGACCTCATTATAAACACTTACTTTTATGTACTAAATTGGAAACTCCGTCTCAGTGCACCACATGACCTAAAACATGGCCAAAATTTTCAACCTCTCGTCTGACGCATCTTGGTCACATGTATCCATTTCTTTTTCCTTCATAAAGTGTCTCGGAGTATCAGACCAAGATTTACAAACGACTTTCTCAGCCATTTAGTGGTTTCACGATGGGCCATTTGATGGATCACACGGTTTTAAATGACATGGGGCCCGCTTACCTGGGGCGTATTAAATAATCGCGCGACCGCTAGCGGATGAGCGGGGCTCAGAAATGTGTCGACTGTCATCTCTTAATGCCGGGGGGTGAATCGCAGGCTGTAATTACGCTGCCAAGCGCTACTTTCACCCAGAGCAGTCAAAGATTCCTCCGCAAAGTCGCAGATAAACAAGCTTAACCATGGCAACAGGAGGAGAATACACACCGAGGACATATGGGTGAGTGTGGTGTGTGTGTGTGGGGGAAGGTAACAGCGCCGGTTCGGGGGCATGAACGAATGCTGCTCTACTTCCGCGCGTTTTCTCGGGACTTCGTTTGGACAAACTGTAACGGCTTCAAGGGATAGAAGCAGAGAAAAGTGTTTTTCTGGTGTGTGGGTGTGCAAAAACTGAGGGGACGAGAGAGCGGGGGGAGCCTCCAAGGAGAACATTAATCTTCCCTCAGGACGGCCCGAATGTTTTCAAACCCAGAGGCCGCAGCCGTCCCGAACCTGCAGGGCGACGTGGGAAAGCATATCGTTTTGCTGTTTGAGGGGGGTCACCCTGTTTTCTTAATGGCTTTAATAGTGAAAATCCCCCCTCCTGTGCTGGCAGCCAGAATCTGAATCGGTGGTTCGTTCTGCACTTCCTGTTCTGATCACCTGAAGGATTCAAAACTAAATCATTTCAAGGGGGGTTGAATGAACCTTTTACTTTCACACACACTTTTCTGCCATTTACCCAGCTCCAATCATGCATGGAATAGCTACTCCGTGCAGCTTCCCATCTTTTTAGCCTCTGGCTCGATGTGGAAGGGGGATAGAGGAGTGAGTGTCGTCCTTTCACGTGTTCATCCGTCCATCCGTCAGCAAGTCAGTTCATCGCGCTTCTTACTTGGGCCAGTGCTTCTAAACCATGGAACATTTTTCAAAAAAATTTAACATGGAGTTACATTTTATAGTGTAGATATGCCTTTTCATTCTTCTGTCTGTCCATCTCTCCTTTCGTTCATTTTCAGGTCAGATCGTCAAAGCCGGGGAGGGGGGGTTCTGAGTATTTCATGCTGGTTTCATTTTGGTCTTCTGTTATAACGGAGTGTGATTGCAGATTTGCGGCAAATTTTAGAACCGCCAGTTCTGTGCTTCTAGGCCAAGCATTTGTGCCCCCTTTTTTTTTTTTTCCTCTCGATGAAAGCAGGATGAGACCCTCGCTTGGTTGAGAGAACGGTTTCCGCCTTCGCTGCTCCGGAATCATGACCGTAATCCCAGGAGAAGGCAGCGATAGCTGGAAACAAACAGGGACAAGAGGCTAGAAGTCGAGAACAAGGGGCCCAAACTGACCTGTGCTGTAAACCCAGGGCTCAGCGTTTGAAGGGGACTCTCCTGTGGTCCGGCCTGCTGGAGCCCATTTTTGCTGTCATCATTCCGTGAAACGCAGTTCTGTCCCCCTTACACGCACGCTAACAGCTGTGGTTATATGGCTAGTCACATTTGATTAGGCGCAGGAGTATAAATGGCTCACTATGCTAATTATTTTAATGGAGAGGGTGTCTTGCGTGCTTGCGGACCTCAACTTTTATCTAAAAAGTCGATTAAAAACGAGCTCTTGTTATGATAAGTGAAACCATAATAAAACGAGGTCATAATTGGCCAGTTTCCAAAAAGCAGGAGATAAATTTGATCTCTGTAGTGTACTAGAACTGAATGTTTTTCCAGTTTTGCCTGGGGATTAGCATGACAGTTTGTGTGATTAATTTATTTTATGGTTTCGATATATCACTCAGTTTTTCATGGTTGCCTAAAGACCTGGTTTGTCCTTTGACCCAAGATATTTAAGTGACATTTTTTCATACGTTGCATTCAGATAAAGAACGATGCGTATGCAGTGTGTGGGTGAATCCACAGTTTACGGCAGTGTGCTTTGTCATCTGAACTCTGTTCAGTGTTCTCAAATGTTAGCTGCACATGTCGAGCAAAGCCGCTACGACTCCAAGCCATGCCGTGATTTCTTGTAATGTGCTGCTTAGCCGAATTGCACATGCAACTCTGAAGTTTCAGAGAATACTGGTGGTGCAACATGATATGGCCCTCAGTTCTGCACATATGGAGGTTATTAAAGGCACATCAGATAATACATGGTACAGTGAATATGAAGTTTACACACCCTTACTGAGATTGCAGGCTTTTGTATCGTATAACCAGAAATGACAACAAAATAGGCTAAATGTCATAAATGTACTAACTAAAATCATGAGGAAAAAAATGTTTTTAATGAATACATGTTATTAAAATAAATTTGTTTTGTATTTTGTGTTGCGTATACTGAAGATTTTAAGGATTGTGTTCATTTTTTCTCGGATGAGCGAGATTGGAGTCATTAGCCACTAAAGATTTGCCGTTGTAAATGGAAAAGGTGCAATCAAAAATGATTATTTTGGGTTTTTTTTTCTTTTGAATTAATGAGTGGGAAAGTTGTATTGAGGACGGAAAGTCTAACACTTCTGCTGTTATTTCTGGCTTTGCGTTTCAAAAACCTGCTATTTCAATAAGGGCGTGTAGACTGCGAAATTCAGGCGAATCCCTGCATATTAGACGTAATTAAAAAGCCAAATGGAAGACGGGTCATTCTCCGTCAACATTTTCCTCAGTCTTTTTCCGTTTCCCACAGCTGGCCGGTCGGGGGGCGAAGGATTCGAAGTGCTCGGTGAAGGCCGTGGAGGAGATGCTGGAGTCCATGCAGATCACGATGTCCTAGAGACCTTTGTACCACCTGACCCCACGTCTCCTTCGATGAATGGAAACGGCGGCCCCCTCCGATCCAAGCCATCAACCATCAACCATGCTTTCAGTCCTCATTTTAAAAAAATATTATTAAAATTATTTGCGTGTAATTTAATAGTAAGCCATGGACTCAGGGTAGAGGCAGAGCCTGCTGTGCAATGTACATAGCCCTCGTCAGTTAGGTTCAGAAGCCGTGGTTTATGTTGTTTTTGTGTTCTGTTTTTCAGCTTTGCTTGTTTAACTGAACTAATAATTATTTTAATTATTTTCACGGGAATGGTGAATTGTCTCAATAAACTGAAACATTGCTCTCTGTCCTTGTGATGTTAATGAATGTTTTGCCGCTGCGTTGTTTGAGAGAAACCTGTCTTTTTTTAACCTCTATGTGAGAATGTGTACTTCATTGATTGCTAGCAGTAATATCCCCGTTTTTGAGAAGATGGTATTGGGCACCAACAATTAAATTTAGCTCAGAATTTTAGCTGAAGCTGCTCCCATTCCCACCGAGACACTGTGGTTTGAAGAAGCTGCTGGAAGGAAGTCTCATTAAACCAATATTGCACTATACATGCTAACACGCTCCTTGCGTATCCCAGCTGTGAGCTCTGCTTAGCACTCGAAGTGTCTCGCACATTTAAATGGGTTGAAAATGGTTTTTCATTTTCCCTGGTAATGATTTGTATGCTGCCAGCAATGAAAACAAAAATAAATCCCATCCATAAATGCGGTAACATTTAAAAGGGAGAAAACCTTCAGAAGAAGTCCTTAATACTATCGGAGCCCAGGAGACGGAGACTGATTCGGAAGAAGTTCTGCTGCATTTTGGTGGTGGTGTTTATGCTATCGAAATGTCTTCAGTCGCCGATGGAAGATCAGCGATGTGTTCTTTCTGTTCTCTTTCCTCAGTGTCTCAGTTGTCTGTTACTTTTAGTCATGGATAAGCAGAAAACTTGGAAGTGCTGATTTTAAGATGTCCGTAAGAGTGGAAAAAGGAAACAAAAATTTTAGAAAGCTATTGGTTTTAATGCTCAGGTCTGGGTATGCCTGCTTAGGTCGCGTATGCCATGTTGATGAAACGTGTGAAGAAACATTTTATTCAGGAGCACTAAAATGAGTTCGAAGAGATATGAAATAAATATGAATGGATAGTGAATATGACGCTGCATGTGGTCTCTTGTTCTGCAGTCTGATATTCTTCAATAACTTTGTGTCATGAAATGATTGTCAGTGTTATTTTGTAAGATGGTAATCAGTCATTATCCACTGCTACATTATATCCTAATGCAATAGTGCCATCTGTAGTCCATGTGACAAACAGGGCAGTCTGAGCGACATCAGAAACTGAAATGTGACTCTTCAGTCAGGTGAAATTTTAAAATCTTCAGTAGTTACAGCACAGCACCTGTGCTGTAAACCGTGAGTAAATCTGCCTGTTATGAAGAAAATATATTGTGAACTTGACCTTTTCTATCAGTGTTGTGACTCTGGCCCTGTGATTTTAGGTGAAAGCAATTTCCTTGCGCTGCAGTCAAGATTTATCTCACTACCCCTCACCGAGCTCAGCTGAATTTAGGCAGAGGATTAGCAATAAGGAGGGAAAAATCTAGTCTTAAGCTCTTTGCTGTGATCAGAGTCATATCCAAAGTACTCTGGATTAGTTATTAGTACTGCCATAATCCCCAAACCCTGAGAACATAAACTGCCTGCTGTTCCACCTTGTGTGGCTTTTCTGGTGCACAGTGAGAAAAACACAAGGACTTCTCTATTGTTAAATGTTCCTCTATTCATAATTGCATTATTCTACATGGCAGTGACAAATGTTCATTAAAACAGGCTTGAGAAAAGAGAAGCGTAGTGGAGATAATTGAAAAATCGCACCTGTACGCTGGCTGTGAAGAACATTATACTATATTTTCTTTCACATTTGTCATATTTTTGGGCTGTTACTAAAATTATTTTTTGTGGCAATGCCACCTGGATGATTTTTGGCTGAGTGTGTATGAAGAGGAAGTACAATGAAATAAGAAACACATCTTGACAAATTATTCTCGGCTATTCTGAAAGTGAAATTGCTTTTCAGGGGCAATTTTATAGAGTTGTATTACGATGAATGTCATTTAGAGGTATATTTGTCAGCTATGAGGGGTCTGACAATCACCACTTCAACACGTAAATTTCCAAAGCAACCTTGATGAACAAATGGTTGTAAGGAAGCCCGAAGTCCATTGGGACTCTTTCAGGTGCTTCAATCACTTGAGTTCACTTCTGTAGTTCTGCATCACATTGCTTTAAGCTTGGTTCCCACTTTCAAGATTCGCGTGGAGTAATCGTGGCGATCCTATCAGATCTTATCAGATCTCGAGGTCAGTCGTGGCAATCGTGTTGATTGTAGAAAACTTTTGGACGGTTCAAAAATTTCCCATGATCAACACGATTGTCAATCGTGATCATTGCGTCACTTTGTATCCAAACCTGAAATTTTAAGCCGCTTTCAAACTTGCATTGACTTTGAATATAATCTGTCGTGCAAAAAATTTGTTTCTCGTCCGCTGTGAAAGCAGCTTCAGAGAAGTTCCACGATCAGCTACGAATCGCCAATCGTGATGTTAGTATTGGAGCGCACGACGGTGGGAACTTTGCGTCACATCTGTTTGTTTAGAATGAGAGCAAGGGTTACGTAAATACAGCTTGTAGCCATAGCTTTTGTTTATCTATTTGCAACAATGATTCGGTTTCCTCCCACAGTCCAAAGACATGCAGGTCATGTTAGCTAGGGACTCTGAATTGCTGGTAGTTATCAATGTGTGTGTGAGAGGTGTGTATGCCCTGCGATGAACTGGCAAGCTGTCCTGCCTGTCACTGACGGTCAGCTGGGATAGGCTCCAACTCACCTGCGATCCACGTGAGGAAGAAGCAGTGTAGATAATAGGGGGTTAAATTGGGTGGTGGCAGTTACTGAAATGGCTTCTTTTCGAAACCATGTCATGATAGCATGGATACCAAGAGGGAAAGCAGCTCGGAAGCAAAGTGGTTCATCCTTATCTGTTGATATTTGGTCAACCAGCACTCGATGCAGATGACTCTGGAGAAGATGGATGGAGTATCATCCTACCATCTCACAGCTGCCAGCAGGTACCACAGAAAAATAAAGGATTGGAGGGTGCAGTCAAACCAGGGTTCAACTCACAAAAAACTGGAGGTTCTCAAATGACGCCCCATTCCGAGTATCTTCATATCTCCTGTCAGACACTGGGATTTCTAGAAAATTCTTTGAACTGTGTTGGAATGCTGAGATGTGAACTGTCTAGATCTAGTGGGTTGTTGGAGTGAGGTAAGTCAGCATGTAATCTTGGGTATGTGTGTAATAATTCAGACAGAGGCTATTACACAATCCCCCCTACTTAGCCTTGATATAACTACCATAATGAGTGGAAGCATGTGGCTCACAATATTAAAATGAAAATGTACTGTGGTGGAAGTCCCACCTTCTAACTGAATGACTAACAGGTTACATTTGGGTTTGAAAACAAAAATGCCAATGAGTAAACACATTTCATTTCGGTTTTATTTGTAAAAGAAAGTGGAACTATTGCAAACTGATTCAGGGTATTTTGGCATTAAGACAAAACCGAGGGCAATTGGACTGTTATTTTGAGATAATTAAGTTGTTTCTTGAAAAAAATGTCTCTTTAATGCTTCTTCATTGTAGAATACACATTTTCATTTTTGACAGCAATTTGTAAGAAAAAATAGCATGTATTGACATTAAAATAAAAAAAATAAAGTGGAGAAATACATTTTTATTGTAATTATGATTGAAACAATTCTTAAGCACCTTGGAAAAATGAAAAAAAAAAAGCATTTTTGTGCGTGCATTTTCATCCTAGTATTGCCAGCTATATAATTCAAAATAATGTAATCATAAATATAAATCAGTTTTGGTGTATCATTAGTCTCAACCCAAGCAAATGAGGACAAGCCAAAATGTTAAGAAATGAGGCTGTTGAAGTTGGTTGACAAACCGCATGATGGAATACATTAACTCAATTCCAGCTTGTCTGCTTTCATTCAATTCAAAAAGGCAAAACTTATGTGTAATTGCTCTAGTGCATTTCTATCTGTATGATCAAAAACACTTACATTTTCTGGACTGTATGGTTCACAGTGTCTAATGCATGCAGTGATGAATTTTTATGAGTCCCTCTTGTTTTTGAGAGGACCTGCGCTTGATTATGGAAAAACGATGACCATGTACAAATAACAGACTCCAAAAGACCAGTGAGGATTTTTTTCAGACCATATTTTGCTTTCATTTAGCTGACTTGGTACTACTACTGCTAAAATCACTGAACTATTTTCATAGACCTCATACAAGAAAGGGTATTTGAAGCTGCAGAATAGAAGTTAAGTTAATAGGCAGCAAAGCATTAAAACTGATGGATTTTCAAAGAACGCAGTTATTTTTTGCCAATTCTGTTTGCTTCAGAATCAAGTAAAAATCCTTGAATGCCTATCAATCTGCTTTTGCGTAGCTGTCTGCGGACACAGACTGCTGCACTGACCCAGTTTTCACTTTAGAGAGGTTTTCCACTATCCATTATCTGTACATGATCCACAATATCACAGTATCAAAGACTCCAATGTTGGATTTTCAATGACACCAAATGTAATTTAATTGTATGGGGAAACAAAATTTTTCAGGCCCACAAACACAGTCTTTTACATTTTGGTTTCTTACATTGCCTGGGCCACACCTCAGGAATTTTGTTAATAGATCTAAAATTGTGAGAGACCACACACGGGACATAGTATGAAAAATTTCTCAGATTTTGGTCCTTGCGTGTTTGGGGAGCAAAAAGAATTTGGATGCAATAGCACACCACACACTAACAGTTTCCATTGTGATCACTCAGAGTCCCAATCCTAAAAAAGTGGCAATCTCACAAAATATTTACGAGACAGGCCTACACTGTGACTTTATAAGTCAGAAAAAGAGCGAGAGGCTGCAGTCATTTCTCTATTTTGTCCAGAAATGCAAAGAAAGATGAGCACGAACATCACCAGGGACGATATCCAATATCTGGTGATGTCTATGCACTGCAGATTTCAAGCAGGGTATGTGATGAAGTTTTAAAAATTATTACTTTAAACTACATTATGCTAAACTGTTAAACTATATGTTTTATGCATCCAAAAAGGTAGAGACCATATACAAAATGTTGTGTATTTCAAACTGGTTCATCCAATAAAAACACCCTCAAATTAAAGCTGGCAATTTCTCTGCATTGTCATTATATCCTTTGAAACTCAACGTGCTGGAGCTCTGAACCAAAATGAAAAAAAAAATGTATTACAGTCCAAAGAATTATGGTGTTCACTGTGCATCATAGCAGGTCAGATTGGGTAGAAAATTTTGAATAAGTTCAAAAGTCTGGTCCCAACATGGTTTGTCAAGACTGGTGCAGTAACCTGAAAAAGAATAGCTGTAGGTTTATAGCAAAAATTGTGCTGCTGCACAGCAATAATTAGCTCAGCGAAATGCCAAGAAAAATTAATGTCTTCTCAAAGATCACAAAATATCTGTCTAAATGTCATCCAAAATAAAGATTAGTGGATAATTTAACAAATTTCAGTATTTATTCAAAGAATGCATCAACAGGATTTTCCTGATTGGTTCTCCTCTTCAATAATGATGACGTAAAAAGTCGGTGAGATTGAGGTGAAAGTACTTTTTAACCCTTTGTTGCATGTTGTCCAATATTTTGGACATAAGTGGGGTTCATTTTCTCTAGGCTCATAGATAACCTGAAAACACAAAGTGTACATTTTCTGGACATTTCCAGATAATAATTTCCTCAATAGGTGCCTTTGATTAGTCACATCATTTACCATAAACAATCACAATGGCTGCATCCACAATTACATTAGGTTTGAAATGAACATTTACAGGACACCCTCAGGAATAGAATTGGGCAGCCCTGGCATTAAGCCCGACTTTGACCGTGGTATGATTGCAGCTGGCTGCTTTGTGCATCGCTGAATTAGATGCTCTTTAGTATTTTCAGGCAGTTCCCGCTCTGGGAATTCTATAATGCACAGAAATATCCAGAGAGCTTCAGGTCAGCAATAACAGCGTATTGAGATGAGAATAGAGTGGCTCATTCAAGCTATCAGAAAGGCCGCAAATAACCTCTGACCACAACAGTTGCATACAAATGTACATCACTGTACACAATGTGGCTTAACCTGAAGTGGATCGGCTTGAGCTGAAAAACTGGGGTCCTCACCCATCTGCTGAAAATGGGAGACCTGGCTCTGTTCAAAGTAAAAGGGGATTCCACTTAGTCCTACTTGATAACTAAGTGACTGCTGATTGTATGTACTGTTGTGAGTCTTCAGCATAAATGGCACATTCAGTACCACTGCAGATGTATTAAGAGTATGTATTTAGATCTGTAAATTACTTTTATTTCAGACACTCTTGTACCTTTTGGCTTTAGGTTGGCTAATTTATCATCAGTGACATGCAGTCAGGATCAACAAGGTAAGCATCACATTCCCTTTGAAAATCAAAAGAAATACTAAAGAAAAGCGAATTAAAGCTAAAGTGTGCATTAAGATATGTTTTTTTTTTTTTTTTTAATCATGGTTCTCTTTCAGGCAGTGTGATGGCACAGCAGGTAGCACTGCTACCTCACAGTAAGAGGGTAGTGGGTTTGGATCCAGCCTGGGGCCTGTCTGCGTGGAGTTTGCTTGCTGCATGTTTTGAGGTGGGTTACCTCTGGATACGCCTGTTTCTTCTCACAGTCCAAAGACATGCACATCAGGCTCGGAGATTCAGCAATGCCTGTAGGTATGAGTGGGTGAGCTGCCGGGTAGCTCACTTGGTTGAAGATCATTGCGGAGGAGAAGTGACTAGCACTGCACAGGTTCGAGCCGGGTCGTACCAACCAGCAGTGGTCGGCAGCTTTTTCAGAATAGCGCACAATTGCCGCAAACGACGTTCAGAGTAGCGCGCAATTGGCCATTGCGCTACAGGGATGCAAATTGGGAAGGGACAGCCGGGACGGGAAATATAAAAAAATAGTTGCTTTGTTCGTTGCTCAACTTAAGCGATTCCTGTTGGCCAGCCGGGTGCTCGTCAGGAAGATTCTAAGCTTGTTCATGTTCAGGTATCCTCCGCCCTCATTCTGAACTTGTGAGGATTCAACCAATGAGTGTAAAGAAGCAGTAGTTGATGGGCACATGCTTCGGAGGAGAGCCGCAAACCATCCGTCTCTCCTGAATTGGCATGAAGGGGTCGCATACGAGCAAGGCTTGCATACAGTTCCCCAACTGGGCATTCCAGATTCAGGCGGGATTCGAGATGCAAAATTAAAAAAAAAAAAAAAAAGAAAGGTATGAATGGGTGAACAGTTTGTGATTGGTGTGTGTTCCCTGCGGTGGATTAGCGAGCTGTTCAGGGTGTGTTTCTGCGTTTAGCCCACAGTCAGCTGGGATAGATTCCTGCTGCCCTGTGACCGTGAGGAAGAGGTGGTATAGATAATGGATGGATGGATGGTTCTCTTCATTTCCAAAATCCCCAACCATCCAAAAATGGAGGAAGAATCTCGCAAGAATGCTAAACTGATTGGGTTTCCCTTTTACGCATGTAAATGATCTTGTGATGCACACTCATTGGGTGCTAAACGTAGTGAAAAGGTATTGCTTAGTTGGCATGGTCCATTCTACACCAATCCACGAGCCAGACTAATTTAGACATAATTTACGTCTCCAAATTTGTCCGGCCGCTGTGGTTACTGAACTGTTCAGCAGTTGTCATGAAAGAATCTGATTCATGGCTTCCCATCCTTGGTCATGGTCACATAAGACTCATGAAATCAAGAATGAGCAAGGGTCAGAAATGTGTATGGTCAAATGTTTTGTTAGTTAATTGGGGGCCCAGTAGAGCAGGTGCTATTTTTTGAAGACAAATTCAAAATTCACCTTGACCTCATCTCCTCTTCCTTTCCTCTTTCCTGGTAGCTTAGCCTTGAATCCATACAATTCAAGTGCTGGTCGCTCCCAACGCTCACTGACTAGTATCAGTCTGGCCTCAGTTGTATAGCCAGCATTTAGCTCTTATGTCACTAATGAAGTGAAAATATGAATATTCATGCTTTCTGCTCTTGGCTGATTGGATGACCTTTTGGCGAGAACCACCAATCGAATATGAGTTAGCAGGCTAGCAACGGCATTTGTGAATGTTATTTGACACAAGCTTGAAAATTAGATTGTGGCTTGCTTGCGTTTACTCTTGGAGTGGTTGTTAGGTTTTGAACAGGATAATGTTTGGCCATATCTGCATTTTGTTTATTTCAGTGGGATTCCCCAGTATAATAAAGGCTAAATTAAATAATACTCAAATTACATGACGTATATATTTCACTGTCATTGGCATTAGCTATAGCTCGACGGGCATGATTGCATCGGATAGATTAAAGTGATACTCCACCCAAAAACTATAATTTGTATATCAATTACTCACCATCAGATGTCTTTATCGGATTAAGTTGTTCTTCACCTGGCGCAACTTTATGGCCACTGGAGAGTTTTGAAACGTTATCCAAATTCCTTTTTTGCTGGAAGCAAATGGGGTCACCCAGTAGCGATGGGAAAACTCCACAAAAACGGCCATTGAGAAACTTTCAAACCATCGTCCAACGCATCGTCCAGTATAATCCAAGTCTGCTTTGTCCACTCGTATCCTCAGAACTCTAGAAATGTGGTTATTTTTTCGCTAAAAATAATAGAATACAGTTATGCTATACACAGTTATGCTTCAAGTAAGCTTGCGCGTTCAACAGAAGTCCCACCTCCCGGCTCGTCCATTGCCCAGAGACTCTGCTGCCACTTAGATGAATACTCCTACCTATAAACATGAGCCGGGAGGCGGGACTTCCGTTGAATGGAGAACTGTGATATTTTATTTATTTTTAAGTCTGTCTAAAGGGCGGGGCACCCTTGGGACCGTGAGCCAATCATGGATCTCACATGGATTTTGTGCGAATATTTGAAAGTCAAACGCTGGTCTCCCGACTGAGGCCAGACATATAAGCAAGTGACTGCTGGGAGCGACCAAAGCTTAATATGGATGGATTCCAGGCTACTTGTAGCTAACCATATTAAAAGTTGTAAAAAAATGAATAATTGAGAAAATAAAAAATGTTGGGGGTCCCTGATGTAGCCCTCCCACTGCCTCTCCAAGGGCAGAGCTCGCTACACATCCCTGACTATATTTTGTGATCACAATATAATTATGAGCACTGAAAAACATACTTCTCCTATACTTTCAGTCAGAATGACTGGGTTTTGGTGATAAGGTTATGTAACCACCTGAATGTCCGGTCTGGTTAAAAAAAAGTAAAAAAAAAAAAAAAACTCCAAAATGACAGAGGGAGAAAAATGGGCAATATGTAGAAAATGGTCAGAGTCAACACACTTGTATTTTCAGTATCAAAGGCTACATTTACTTTACACACATTATGCTCAATCATGCAGCCACTTCTGAAGAACGTACTCTTTTTGAAATGTATGTTCAGGTTTCTAATGATGTAACTTGAAGCTCAATATCAAGTTTCGTTGACTGCCGCACTGCTTCACTGTGGCACTGATTAATGGAAGTTGTTCACGGGCAGAGTGTAATTTACTGTGATTAAAAACAAAATGTATAAACAAAACATTAGGCACATTACTCATGAAGATCTCTGGCTCCGTTGGAAGCATAAAGTATGTGTGATGCCTTTATAGGGGCAAAATTAATCTAGTCAGAATGGTAGGTAAAATGGGGGGGATTCTGATGGTATGGGTAAGCCATCAGAATTGGTTTGACCCATCAAGTACGTATATGCAAGCATAAGCATACAGATAACAGAAACATTCATGATAAACTGACAAACTTTAATGGTTAATAAAGAGTGTTCACTGAAATGTATTTGCACATATATGACAGAAACATTTTTAATGTCTCTGACATCCTGTAGCTGAACTGCAGGCACAGGCCTGGGTCTCAGACTTGCGCTGTTTGGTTTATTTGATCCCATTTGCTACTCAGAATACACTTGATCACTAAAAGCTGTGGAGTATACAGAGTTAACTCACTTTACCACTGAATTAGTTGCCTGAATAAGTCACTATTTTTGAAAAATTGGCAAAGGAACAGTATCCAGCCACCCTACAGTTTTCTATGGGAAAGTGTGAAATGCACTTAGCTGAGATAATATGGCTGGCTGCCTACCATTCGAAGCTGTGCATTTGTGTGCATTATTTCTGATTGCAGATGCCATCTTGGGAAATTATCCCATTCCTCTTAAACAGTCCTGACAACCATGTATCTTTTGGCCATTTTAGGATCCCTGAATGCCATATATCATCCCATTTCATCTCAGAAATGTTCAGTCAGGCAGAAATTTAGGGAGATGGATTTAAAAAAAAAAAACATAGCCGTCGTACTTTAATCTTGAAAGAAGACGTCATTGAACCAGTGGACTAAGACATCATCCTGCTGGAATGTCAGCGTGCCTGGATGAACCCACAAAAGATGTAGCAAGTGATTACTCAACATCAACCGCATCTTGTGCAATCATGTTTCCATCAATCCATGCAAGTGGATTCTTGGCAATCAAGGCAGTTGGTCTTCTGAAGATGCAAACAAGCCTATGGTCCTGCCAAGCCACACTCTCTGTCATGGATCAGGGTGGTCTATGCTGCATAATTCCTGAATTCCTTGCCAAAGAGGAATTTCTCCATTCCCCGTATGTCCATATGGCTGATGTTAGTGACGCAATCACCTTCTCTTGTGCCCGTGATTGGTGGTAGCGCAATAAACTGCGGATGAATAAAGGCAGAGTTTCAGCGTTCTCACAGATGAAGTTCTGCTGCACTAACAGATGCTCATTGATGTTTCTAATGCAGCGGGATACAGTGAGAAAAGAATCACATGTTGGGCACAAAGCGTGTTGGGAGTCAAAATTTTGGATTGTAGGTATTATGCAAACTTCTGTTGCATTTGTTTTGGTGCTGCTGGTTGGCAGGTGAGAAATCACTGGCTGTGAACTTGCCCAGAGCACGAAATAGAGAGGTGATTAATTTTAGTCTCCAGCTTGAGGATGTCTCAGAGCATTTTGCGACAAATTGCTGAGCTCATTGGTAACCTTCATGTTAATCTGGAGCTGGACTGATGTCGAGCAGGTCCAACTGGTTCATCCGTCCACCTGTTCCAATCGTTTGATGCGTGCAAATGAACCCCTTCTTGACAGCAAATAAAGAATGTATTCCTCTCATTCTTATGGGTTTGTGTCAGAGGTCATCAGTGAATGGGGATGACGAGTGAGTCTGAATTCATTTAATGGTGGTTACCAGCAATCAACACTGTATCAGCTTTTAGAACATTCCGGACAGACGGGTCTGCCTCTCTCAGGGAGGGAATGAGACAAGAGACACCATGCACTTTGCAAGTCTGCTCAACGAAATGATATGTTTCCTCTTAGGATATACCATATGCTATGGGGAAAGCACGCTGAGAGGAGTGAGTTGGACTGCTGGCATACACAGACAGTTGTGGTTTTCCAGCCCTGTTGTTTTTGACCGCAAATCCCTTCAGAGATTGTCTTCATGGCCAAAAGGCATGTGGCATACCCCACACAAAGCCTAAAACCTAATTACAACAAGAATTTTTGTAGGATTGGCCACTGATTGAACATCCTGGGTGAACAACTGCTGACAACCACAAAAGGATATTTTTTATCCTGCGCTGCCTCTGGAAGGGGCTGAAAAAGAGAGAGAGAAAAAAAATCAGGTTTATGAATGGTTCTTTCACATTTGCATGCTGTTCACATTTTAGTTAGCTTGGTAAATGTGTTAATATGGTCCAGGACGCCATGTCTGTTCGTCACCCAGGTAACAGACTTCCATAAACAATATCCCTATACAGGGTGAGAGACATGAAAGCTTTGAAAAGCTGCCAACTATAATTCATGGGAGGGCTGAGCATATGTGTCTGATATTTCGCCGAATGTCCTTTAAATATACATATAAATACACTTCCCTTCAGCTTGGATTTGATTTCAGCAGTAGGATACAGGACCCACACAGTTTTTTTTTTGATGGTATTTACGACATGCCTTGGAATATATTGAAAGCCCACCATGTACAACTAGATTTTCAGGTAAACCCAAAGGTAGTCAGTACTTTTACTTAGAGAGGGGAACTGAAACTCAAGTCTACTTAAACAAAATCCTTTTTGTAGTTATTTTGATTGCTGAAAATGTCTTGAATTTTATTTTTCCTCTAAACTTAGAGCACATTATTAATAGTTTACACATGTGTCCTTCACATCTGCACGCATAGAATGATTAACTAATATACTATGTCTTCACTGCGGGAAAAGGTGGTGCATCTCAAAAGAATGCGGAATACTTTATGCTTACTAAGAATAACATTATTTGTATGAAACAAATTTCTGGGAGGCCCAAATAACCTATGACATTGTGCTCTTCTCCTTTCTGGAATTAGTCATTCACAGCTTTTTGAAATCCCGGCACATCTGTAAGACAGGCAGCTGAGAGTGTGGTGACTGGGCGGTTTTCTTCACTGAAGTATGCTGAAAGCGGAGAGCCAGTGTTAGACCCAGCTCAAGAATACTGAGCAAAGTTATTGTCTTGTTATGAATGTGTATCATCTTTATTAAATAAGACAAGTTGGAAGTTTTGAAGCAAACAGAAAAGTACACAGATGAGTTCCAAGTCCCCTCTGTGTCTCCATTGAGGAATTGTATCTACTCATAGTGTTCTTTGCCCGGAGAAATGGTCTAGATTGTGACAGATGTGAAACTCAGGCGCTGACAGTCCATTTCACAAACTTTATTAGAAGAATGCTCAGGGTCTCACAGTACAGGTCCTTGCCAATGGGGCAACTTGCAGCACAAACAGGGTGATCGAAATCAGAGTTCACAAGCAAGTTAAGGGTCGACCGCCTGCAGTGAGACTGTCAAAACAGGGACGAGACAGAATCCTGCATTGGAAAACAAGTCAGAAAAACAAACAACCAGAAAATTTCAATGCAAAAAGACAAAGCAAATATATAACCTGCAGACAACATAAATCAGAACCAGGAAGATAAACACTGTGAAATTCAGTTAAATAGGTCTTTTGTCCCTTTGTGCAGAGGAGCAGATCATTGACCCTGGCATTTATGGACCTGTTCAACTGATACATTCAGTTGCAGTATCCAAACAATATGGAGTAGACGTGAAATGTATATTGAATATTCACAACCCAGATAGCAAAAAGTAATTGATTCAACATTGTGATATTGTCAGGCTGAAGGCTGCAATTAACATTGACGTCAGATATTGAAAAAAAACATTGAAAGTGCTCGCTATGATCAACATGGAAATAACATTGAATTTCCAATTAATTCTGACAATGAATCAACCTTGATTCAACTATGATATGATCAACATTGAAAGAATGTAGAATTGCATCAACATTGATTCAACTGTATGTATGCATTGCATTATACATTGAAACAATGTCAAATCATTGTAGGGCATTTCAACATTGAAAAATCATCATCTATACTACAGTGATTCAACAACAGTTTTTCAAACGTTGAAATGGTAACTGTAATTAAACATTGAGTCAACATAGATTTTTCAACCGCAACCAAAAATAACCAATCTGACCAAAATACAACATTGAATTAATGCTTTTTGCTATATGGGAAGTGCCCCTAAACTATTTAGAATATGAACATTTAAAGTCCCACATTGTACCCTGCCACTGATTTACATAATAATTGAAAGACATTGATCAGGCCTCCAGTAAAGCTTTTAAACCCTTGTGTAATTGCAAGTTAGATCACATCCTCTCAACTTTGTGCATTTACATTACGAGTTTGCTTTGATAAAAATGCTGCCATATGCAACTAAGGGGTTCACATCACATCACCTTTACAAGATGGAAAGTCATACAGGCATGGACACCGGGAGTGAGTCAGAATGGGACAGGACTGAAGGGTTCCGTGAATCTGACAGCATTGATTCTCTGGAGGAGGAAGTCCATTATAGGGAGTCTTTTCCTCGTTGCGTAAGAATTTTTTTTTGGAATATTTCAGTTACTTCCCCAATAGCAGTGGGTGTGGCCCAGATCCGGCTTCAAGCCGGCACTGCTGGGAGACTGCTGGCATGGCAAGTGGTATGCTGACCGGATGTGGGCCAGGTTTGGCAATGACGGCACCGTTTATGTGATGGCATGCCAGATGTGGGCCGATTGTGTCCGCAGCTGGCCCTGTGCTGGCTGGGCTGCTAAAGGGCCATTGTTCTTGCTGTACAGGGGCCAGAACTGGGCCAGGCCAATATTGCTATATGGGTTAGACCACTAGTTTTAGCATTTCGTTTTCCACCGTTGCCATGATTATGATACTGTGGGTGCTGGTTTGTCACATTGGTTATTATCACTAACCGTTAGCTTTTGCTCATAATGCTGAAAATAGAGAGATTTTGCTCAATGTGGTGGTCTATTTTAGAATTTACTCCACATTCAATGGAATAGAGCATCCAGGTTTATGCTAGTTTATTATGCAGGGAGCTCTAGGATCTCAGTACACTTGCTGTCATGTTTAATGCATAGATTTCTGTTCCATCTATGATAGCATATTACCTGCTTTTGCCTGATGGTGGTATGTTTTTTTTTGCAGAGTTATACTTGCTCCTCACAGGGTGTCAGCAGTATTTATACAAGCCTGGTGTTTGAAAAGGCCATTGAGGGACAGAGGTACTTCATGTTTTGCCACAGCAGGAAGAAGCTGAACAAGATGTTGCTGTTCTTGGGATGTCCCTCTCTGCAATATGGTAGATCGCATCTGTTTTACTGATTGCATGACCAACAGAGGAGTGGGGCACAGCAGGACTGAGTATGCAGCCTGGTATTCCTTGAAAATAGCTTACATTCTTTTCTCCTTCATTTTGCAAAACTCCTTAAGTTCAACCCCTTGTCCACATTGTTCCAGGTGGGAACAACACATTATTTCCTTGCAGGGTAAACATTCTGACAGCAAATAAGCTTTTTCTCATAAGTATGCAGGCTAATGAAAACTCATTTTTGGGCTTGGAGAGGTTTTTTCTTCCCAATGATGCAGGCAGAAGAAATAAATGAGCAACCGTCGTATTTCATCCAAACTTCATAAGATCGAATGATCTGACATAGTTTCGTTTTGAAATTCCGTTCAAGTTCCCTAATGGTAATAATTTGCGAATGCCCAAGCTAGCCAGATACATCATATTTTTAATGCTTAATATAGACATAAGCAGTGCAGAAAACATGCCTGAAGCAGCAAAGTAAAATGCAACATTCACACATCATGCAGATATAGGACAGAGGCTTCTTTATTTCAATTTTAAAGGTGAGGAGAGGAGCTCATTTAATTGGTGGAGATTTGACTCGGCTGTGTTAAACCCACTCAGGGCTTCTCTCCTCCCTCTTTGCCACTTGCGCCAACAGGAGGGACAGAGGCGGGACAGACGAATACTTGACGGGCACGAAATTGCAAAATACGCCTGGATACACCCCGTTGGCGCGGCGCTCCTCCCATTCGCCACGCCTGCGCCGCATCTGCCCCTGGTCAACGAATTTATAGCCCATTGGGGTAATTTTTCCACTCTCTTTGGTGCTCAAATTTTGAATTACAATGTTTTAAATTAGGGAATGCATAAATTTCCTGATTTGGCTTTTGCACAAAGGGATTATTGGAGAAATTCCCAAGGATCGTCCTTTTGAGAATTCAAACAATTTAACTACTTGTTAGCATGCACATATAAGTATAATTAAAATACTGGTAGGAGTTAAATACCATTTTTGAGTGAGTCATGAATCAGAAAATACGCATTTTTCAGATTTCTGGGAAAGTTGTCACTCATGCTTTATGACAAAAATATAATAAGACGCATAATGCATAGGAACTCCAGCTCATGAGAGGATACTGAGGGGAAGAGAGCACGGTTTTAAAGTATATGCAATTCTGTTAAATTTATGTTTTGTGGAAGTCGCCAACATGCCGTCAAATATATCCTGTAAAGGAAAGTAATAAATCTACTTTGTTCTGTTTTAATGTAAGGGCAAGAGTGAGCGATCATCTGGGAATTTCTTGGCCAGTTTGGATTCCTGAATGCATCTTGTAAAAAGATTCATGAAAAGACTGGATGTGTGGGGATGGCTTTGAAAGATTATTTCATCACTCAATTCTAAAAATGAAAACAGAAATTGGTCATGCAGACAAGAGCAAATATAACCAGGCTTCATCTGTCACATGCGTTTATGGAGAATCCTACAAAAAAGCCTATATAGACTATAAAATAATATATAAAACATTTTTTGTCAGTTACTTGAATGGAAATCATTTTTATTCTTTTATTATTCATACCAGTGGTGTCGTTGGGGGCAATAGGCATGTATATGCTGCATTCTCACATTCTCTCCATGTATACTTACCTTTGATGAAGAAAACTTGCTTGTCCTTATATTTACATCAAGCATTACTTCACAAGCCCTCAACTCGCTTTGCAGAGCATTTACAAAAAAAAGTAAACTCAATATTCAGATGATTTTTGAACTGTATTATGATGGATGCGAACGGCACCATGAGTGTTGTCAACATTTTACGCTTGAGTGAGCACAGGCTACTTTTGGTAAAGAGTATGAAAATTTGCTTCTGCAAAAAAATGCTAAGTTTGACACTGGGGTAAGCATGGTAGCAAGACAGCTGCATAGTTACTCACTTCTTTCTCCTTTTTGTGAATCTAAAGAAGCAGACAATTCGAATAAGTTCCTCACAATATTTTTTTAATGATCTTTTCAGCATTAGTACATTGGTCTTTTGGTTTAACCGCATCATGAATTGCATTTTATTTAAACACATAAAGCAGAGATTTAGATACGGAAGGTCTTATAGGATGAAATGGAAATTTAAAGAAGGATAAACATTTATTGACAAAGATAATGTTATATCGTCTTTTGTTATTAAACAGGTGAGGGATATCTATGTTTTATTGCATTGAATCCTCACCACATGCTCCAGACAATAATGGACACTGGCTGCAGTGATGTTGTCAATACGTAGTCATAGTGCCGTTCAACTGAATAGACCCTCACCTATCGACAGATAAAAAAAACTCGTCTGAGTATAATGAAATTTTCTCATTTGAGGACGTTACCAAGCTTTTCACTTTTTGTGCGCTGTTGCATGCTTTTTTTTTCTCTCAACCTCTCTCACTGAAGACAAGCCTCAAAAAGCAATAGCCTACTATATACATGTAAACCCCTTTGGGTCCTCACCTGTAATACCTTCAGTAAATATCTGTAAAATCCTGAAAAAAATCTGTATGATTTTTTAAAATAGTGTTTTTTAAAATAGTTTTTTTTTTTTGTAACCGTAAGCAGGGTGTGAAAATTTCATTAAAATATTTTTAAAAGCTTAAGAAAGTTTCCTATTCAAGTATGTAGGCCTAAATAAAAAACCTCAAAGCCTCATCCAGGACAGTGAAAATTTCTGCACTCGTATCGATGTAACACAGGCATGTCAAGGTAAGTACTTGTAAAATAACAAACATTGCCTTCTCTCTATGCATCTCAGAGAGCATATGGGGTTTTGTCTGCAATGGATGTGATGCTACGTATGTTATGTTAAGTAGAACAACAACATGCCAGTTTTCAGGTCAATATAATTGCATGCCAGAGCGGTATAGCCAAATACATTAATCACTTTGGTGTGAAATAATTTTGTTTAATGATTAACTTGAAGATGTGTAATTGCATTATATCTACAGTTAGCACACCCATATGCTTAGATAAAGGAATCATTTATGTGTTTTCCACTGAAAATTGCTTCTCTCCTCCCTCTTTGCCACTTGTGCCAGCAGGAGGGACCAAAGCGGGACAGAGGAGTACCTGCGCCAGGCTGCACCCGGCACGAAATTGCAACATACGCCTGGACACACCCCGTTGGTGTGGCACTCCCCCCATTCGCCGTGCCTGCTCCGGGCCTGAGCCTGGTCTATGAATTTAGAGCCCAAAGTGACAAGTAAATTTTGCCAGGAATTCAAATGTGGCAAATTTATCCAAAGAGTCAATGAAGATCCTTCAACCAATCACAATCAAATGGGCTATTCAACGGATGAAATTGTAAATGACATTACTGCCACATGCATTTCCATTTGCAAAGGTGCAAAAATAGCCCTTAGAGTATTAAGGGGGATTTTTTATCTTTGTGCAAAATATTGATTTAAAACTTTTTTCAAGTGTTCGTGGCTGTGTCGGTTACAGGGTTGACCAAACACATACCCTTGTTGATAATATGTGGACATAAAAGATAGCCTGAGATGGCACAGCACATTTTCATGAAGGTAAGGATCTACTCTATCCAAAAAGGGGCTTAAAGTCTTTTTAAACAATACTTCAAAAAAATCTTACAGTATTAATGGAAAATGGCACGGTTTCATATAATGACCCTGGAGCTAGTAGCTGGTGAAAATTGGTGCTGGTAGCTGACGAAATGTGGTGGTGGCTGGTTAAAGCAGCTGGCAACTGGTAAGAATTGGAGCTGGTAGCTAATCAGTGTAAGGGTTGGTAGCTAGTAAAAATAGGAGCTGGTAGCGGGTGAAATATTAGCTGCAACCTAGTAAAACCAGCTGGTAACAAGTAAGATCAGGAGCTGGTAGCTAGTTAAAATAGAAGAAGGTGAAATACGACCTAGTAGCTGGTAAACACAGCAATTAGCTAGTAAGAATCTTATCTGATTGCTGGGAAGAATAGGAGCTGCGAGCTCTGGTCAACAGCAGTCGCTGGTAGCTGGCCAACCGCCTGTCAAAAACCTGGCTGAAACTGGTCAAGCTTGTCACCAGCTTCCGGATTAAGCTGGATTTTCCAGCAAGGTTGCCACTAAAAGATTGCACCAGGGACCATCATTTGAATTCAGGAATGATTTAAACGGAATCCAATACCAAGCTGAAGTAGTGCTACCATTTTATTAAACTTCTGCCCATAAACCTCCAATAAGTAGACCTCTCAGGTAAATAGGAAATGGCTGATATTCAATTGAAGGACATTGCAAAGATGAGCCAAAATGTCACCTGCTTAGAGTAATGAGGAGGATTTTGTCTTGCCCAGGAGATATAACTGTTAGACCAGATTGCTCACCTTATAGGTTCAAGATGAAACATTACATCTACAACAGAGAAAATTCAATGAATAGAACCTCACGTTCATAATGCGACCCACTAAACTGAAAAAAATTTGTATCAGATGCCAAAATGGATGGTAATTTTGTTAACCACTTATTTTATAATTGTCACATCAAATTTGTAGTCGCCATGATGACATTGTGGCCTTTTCCATCATTTGTGTCGCAGAAGTAAAGGATTAAAGATCGCAATGAAGCTCGTACAACATCATATAAGCTTTACAGCATTTCTAGCAGTCACAGTTTACTTTTATGTCTCTTAGCCCCCAGCTGAACTTTAGATTATCCACAGCGAACATGCCTTTGAGAACAGCAGATTTAGACATGCAGTATGTCCCATGCAGGAGAAAGGGGATGTGAATGAGCTGCAGCCAGTGATCTATAAACAAACAATATTAACTAGCAGCAGGCAAGAATGATGTAGCAGAAGAAAGTGTTGCAGTGCGGTAGCAGGAAGAGACGTGTTTGAGGCAGAAACAGAGCAGGAGAGCAGCTTAAATACCCCGACTTCCATATGAGTGGAGCGTGAGTGTTGAGGAATGTGGACTTGTCTTCAGTTGTCTACCACAATTAGTTCTGAAAAATTTGTCGATTTTAAATATTTATCGATGATTGTGAGTCAGAAATTTCTATTTCAATCGAATCCCAGAAAAAGTAAAGTGTTTGACTCAATTGTAACGGCTTTTTCCAGCCCACACAGTACACAGTGACCACAGTGTTCCCTGGAAGCTGAATAGAGATGTTACTGAAATTTCAGAGCAACAGGGGATCTGTGCCACAAATCAAACACGTTCTCTTTTTCAACAGCGAGATATGTCAGAATTATAAAAAAAAGTTTCTATTCTCCACAGAAAATGATTCATGAAGTTGATGCTTGAACACTGGTGGCCAAAAACCAATGCTTACCACTCAATAAAAACCAACTGTAGCCCTAAAAACCTGCCACACATTTTATTCAAAATTCATTTCTGCCCTACTATGCAGTTGCAGTTACCGTGGTGGGAGGTATTTTGACTGTTTGTCTTTTTGATCACATTTCAAAAGAAACTGGCATTGGAATTTAAAAACATTATAAAACATCAACTGTAACAAAATTATAAATAAAAAAGCTTTGTTTAGGACTTTAAGGACATACAGTGCTTACTGCAAATCGTGGCAAATCTCTTAGCACTGGGGGAACAACCAAAAAAATGATAACGGTGTTTTTCAGGTCCTCTATCCAGATATTTCTACCTATCACTACATGCAGTTCCATACTGTGTTGCTTTGTATCACCACTTTGCTTCCTTTTACCCATCCTTTTCATTTCTGATTTTCCTCCGGTCACACAATAGTCATTTATCTTTAAGGGAGAAAGGATTTTTTCCTTGCAAATTTGCTCCCTTGCCATATTACTATCTTCTTGATCACAATAACTTTTTATCTCATGGAGACAAAAAATAAGAAAGTGACTGTGACTGCCCTCCGAGGTGAGTATACATGCAGAAAGGCCTGTAGAATGTCACTAATGAAGACAATAAACCCATAATCCTGATGTGTTCACAATATTACATCAACCCTATAGTACACATTTCATATAGCCATATAATTCATAATGATCGCATGGGGTGAGAACTACAAACACTGTTAAACCTAGTCCTGCCCTTTGCCGATATATAGAGGACCCACATTTGTTTCCCTATGTGCCGGCCATTGATATATCGTTCCCCAGTAGCTATTTTCCTGTCTGCCGGTCCTCCATAGGTATTAGCCTGGCGGCAGGACTATGGTTAATACTGTATATGTTGTGGTGCTGTGCTGGGGTTAGCCAAGGCACCAGACAGTGAACAGACAGGAAAACCCACCAAATGAATTGCACATGAAAAAAAATGGCTTGTGGCAACAATAAGAGGCAGCAAGCGAGGTTCCAGCCAGAGGCTGATGGTCACTGCAGGTGTTTATAAGTAAGGCTTCAGCCTGGGAGGGCTCCTGGTGACTGTCGGCTGGGATAGGGTTAGGGTCCAGATTGAGAGTGCTTTAGGTGAATTCAAGCAAGGCAACTGCTCGGGAAGGTTCTTGGTTACTTCCTGAGGCAATGGGCACCTGCTGGCAAGTTTCCTCTTCCTGGCACCATCTGGCAAGACCCGTTTCTTCCCAGGACTTGGTGGTGCAGCTGCAGCTCCCTTTGGTGGGAATTTAGGGGCTTGTGCAGTTTTGTGACTTTGCAGGGATGCCGGTCTAGTGACTTTACCCGCTCAGGTCTCACCAGGTCTTGTTGTCCTCTGAGGCGTCGTACACATACCAGTCGTGGTCGAGGAAGGGGCCGAGGTTCACTTCTGGCCATCCACCCAAACCCATGCCTGCTGGGCTTTTATTAAGTGCCTATTGAAAGAAACCGGATCACTGCTGAGGTGATTATGACTCATCAGAGCTGTGGCACTGCCTGGCTTTGACTGGGTTCTGCCCCCTGGTGGACAGCACCCCAAATTTCTCCCTTCCTGCCACCACAGTGTTTACAGTGTTAACTGGATGTTGCTCACATTTGTATAAAAGGCTAGTGTACTTGATCCGGCAATATGCATTCTAATGCTTTCCAGGGGCGTCAAGAAAATGCAGGATAGCTTTTGGCCAGACAAATAGGGTCAGATATTTTGTTACATCTAAATTATCTTTTAAGGATTGTCTCACTCTCAAAGTGGTCTGCATTGAAAGCACAATTTGCCATTATAATGATGTAAAAGCATATTATCATAGACTTCTGTCTCTTTAAGGCATATATAAGGAATGATAAGGAGTTCCTGAATGAGTCATAAAAACTAAAATACTGTGCCATTTTCGGGAGTAATATCACAACATTGTCAA
Source organism: Gymnothorax reevesii (assembly GCA_029721435.1). Classification (NCBI taxonomy): domain Eukaryota; kingdom Metazoa; phylum Chordata; class Actinopteri; order Anguilliformes; family Muraenidae; genus Gymnothorax; species Gymnothorax reevesii. The sequence continues at coordinate 19,827,202 of CM056573.1, read as the reverse complement.
AAGATAAAATTACATGAATAAGCTTATACTTTATTTGGAACTTTTGCATTCGGCATATCTTGTGGGATACAAATGTCACCACATTGATGTAGCTTGGGAGTTGATTTCTTTGTAAAAGTATAACATTCTATATAGCCCAGTCGGTCCACTCTTCAACACGGCTACCAAGTCGGCCCAATTAGGATATGGTCAGCATGTTGGAGAATGGTAAAGAAGGTGGCATTTCAGGATGTATCTGAAGATGTTATACAGATTTACATTTCACATTTCCACAGTTTGCAGCCAAACTTAGGAGGAGCAGGGTTGGCTATATATAAGAAATCATCAGATGACCTATTCATCAACGCCTAAATACAAAAAACTTGCCACATTGTGAAAAATATAAATAAAATCAAAAGGGGGTGATTTAAGAAGTCCATTCAACCTGCACTATGTTGAAAATATAATAACAACACATTAATTTATACTTCAAGTGATAAATTTGGTTTCATCCATTCTATTTCATTATCTAAACCACTTCATACTCATCAGGATCATGGGGATCCTATTCCAGCCAAATATGGGCAAAAGGCAGGAACATACTCTGGACAACTTGCCAATCCATGACAGGCAGTACACACCATTCAGTCACTCGCTTATATCTATGGGCAATTTAGATTGTCCATTTAGCCTAACAGTAATGCCTTTGGACTGTGGAAGGATATCGTTATACCCACAGAAAACCCATGCAAACATGAAAAGAACATACTGACTCCACACAGAGAGGACCCAGGCTGAATTTTAACTCTCAACATTTTTTGCTGAGAGCCATCCGTGCACCCACTGCATTTAATTTTTATTGACAGTATGTGATTATTTCAAATCTGTTGACTGCAACAGAATCCAAAAAAATGGTGCCAGGCCAAAGTGAGACTGACGAAATGTGACGGGTTGCAATGGTGAGGTCATGTTAAACAAGTAATTTCAAACAAGTGAGCTTATTGTGTTATAGTATAAAGTCCCTCAAGAACAAAGATGAGTTCAGGCTCAACAAGTTCCCAACAGATGTGTTCGTTCATAATCAATCAGTTTGAAAACAACATTCCTCACGGACAAATCGCTAGGATTTTGGGCATTTCACCCTCCACGGTGCATAATGCAATTAAAAGATGTAAAGAATCCAGGCAAATCCCAGTGTGTAAAGGGCGAGGCCGAAAACCACAACTGATTGTGTGTGATCTGTGTGATCTCCGACCTTAGGCATCGCAGTTCTGACAAAAAAGCACTAAGCAATGCAGTGTAAACTTTACTACTATCTAGTGGATTTTATGACGAATGGCATTTAGTCCTATCTTTTTATCTCGCAATAATATGGAATCCTTCCCCGGATCCGGATTGTGATCTGGATCATCAACAAAATGTAATGGATTGTTCCTTCGGCCATGGCCCACACTTCCACATGATATCTTTGGGATTGATATACAATTAGAGAGATATTGTCTGGACAAATAAAGAGACATACAAAACAGACACTGATAAATTGGTTGGCAGAAGGTACAGAACCATCATGTGAATGTCATTGCAAAACCTTTGTCGGTCAACATCATTCGCTACTGAAATCACAGATGCAAGTTAAAGCTTTAGTATGCAAAGCTGAAGCCATACATCAACACTGTCCAAAAACACTGCCAACTTTTCTGGACTCGGAGTCAATTGAACTGTAGCATAATGGTGGCATGTTTTGTAGTTTGACAAGCCAACATTTCAAATGATTTTTGGGAAGAAACAGTTGCCTCATTCTCTGGACCAAAGACAACAAGGAAAACCCAAGTTGTCATCAGCATCCGGTGTGAAAGCCAGAATCTGGTTCTGGTATGGCGTGCTTCAGTGCATAAGGTATTGGTGACTTCCATATTACTGAGGGCACAATTAATTGAGGGGGAAATGAACAAATTTTCGAGCAATTCAAGGAGAAACTTACTGTATGTCCTCTGTAACAGGCACATCCCTGCATCTTTGAGCAAGACGATAAAACACATTTTGCAGGGATTACAAGTGCATGGCTGCGTAACCAGAGAGTGTTGGCAGTAGATTGGCCTGCCTCCAGGCCTGATCTGTCTCCAACTTAGAACTTATGACGTGAAATATACGGCAACGAAAGTCCCATGCAATTGCAGAGCTGCAGACCCGCATAATGGAAGAATGGGGCAACATTCTTGTTGATAAACAGGTGCTTTCAGTGCCCAAACACTTAATGAGTCCAATAAAAAGACATGGTGGTTGTGCACTAATGTAAAGGCAGGACTAGGGTTAAATTTTCCATGATTTTTCAAAGTAGAAGATGCATAATCAATTATCATCATCTATTTCATTTACGTTAACTGAGTTTCAAGCTAAAGGTAATGGAAATCCCCCCCGAAAATTTTCCTGACCGAAATGTGTGAGGAAAATCTGTCGACAGTAACTCACAAAGTACTATTATAATGCTGCTTTTCATAGTCTATAGTCTAATAATGATGAGTAATAGCAATCATCTGCAAACAGAGGCTGACTAATAAAACATCCACCAATTTTAAAACAGATGCTGGCAATTTAAATGTTCTCTTAACAGTTGACTGAGGGAGAACTTGAACCATGTTACAGACTCTTGCTGAATGGTAAGCATAATTCTATTACGTTATGACCTAATGAAATATGTAATCTACAACTCGAAGAAACAAACACAGCTGTTCAAACATACCATAATCCATGAAATAACAGCTTGGCAATATCTCCACCTGTTGAATAAGGTGAGTATTGATAGTGTTGGAATGAAAACCTTCTGAATGGTAGATCATTAGGAATGTGCTTGCAGCCCTGCTTTAACCTGTTGATCTTATCCAGCATCCCTAGACCTCTGAAAGTAAAACAGGCTCAAAGTATCACTGATCTCCTACCATATTTCTCTGTGGGAATAGGGTGCCTTCCCTTGAATGCATTTCAGTTTTGATGCCAAACATGTCAATGCTCTGTTAGACCAAAACTAATTGCAAGAACTTGCTTCTGTCTTGTTGTCAAAAAAAGGGCTTTCCTCTTGCAGCTCTTCCAAAGAGCCTGTGTTTATGCGATTAAATTTGTTGAAAACTTGTGACCACAAAGGCCTGCCATTCTTTCATGGTGATTCTTGGGGATTTTCTCACTTGTCCCATCATCTTGCTTCATATCCATCCTAATCCTATGCTTGCAAGAACATGTTTTCCATTGTTCTATAATTTTTACATTTTTGAATAATTTCCCTGCCAGTACTCTGTGGTATATTAAAACTTGCGTCGATGGACGAACACTCCTTGGGCCACTGTCAGTAGGTACTGACCACTGCTGACTGGGTGCACTCCAGAGAGATGTTTTGACCTAATTTTCCAGCCATAATAATTTGACCCTTGCAGAAGTTGCTCAGGTCCCATTTCTCCAGCATCCAATACAACTTATTTTTGAAGACACATTTCATTCGTCACCTGTATTTCAGTCTCCGCTGAGCACCTTTGGCAGTGTGTGTCACATTTCACTGAAACAAAAAGATGGTCGTAGATTCCACTGTGAGGCGAATATAGCTTCATGTGCATATTTAAATCTTTGGAGTAAAAGACCAACCGTGAGGGAGGACTTGTTGAGTAGAATTTGAAGTCTGCTCTGTACGGGCTCGGATAATTGATCTGAGGACAACTGATGTCAGTGGCTGGGTCTCCAGTACATGGACTGAGTACATACCTGTTGCCTTTATCAGACATTTACCTGTGGGTCACTAATCAGTCAGGGGACTCCAGGAGTTTGCGTTTGGTCTATGAATTTAACAGGTAAACACTGGCATTTTTTACTTTCTAAAACAGACACAGTAGAGCTTACATCATTTTTACAGTAAATACATCATGATGGATGTGCCCTTCACACTGCTGCAAGATAACCTCTCTCAAGGAGCACAATTTTTCGGTGTGTACTGTATTGAATAATCTCATAAGAATACTTGTCTGAAACGTAGGGACACTACGATGCGGGCATTAGCTAGACTTGTCAAATCTCGATATCACCTTTTAAAATGTACAAACTACAGAACAAAAGATGGTCAACATTTAGTCAGGTGGAGCTATGGTGATTTGTCCTCACTTATGCATAATACTGCCCTCTCCTCTATATCATGTCTTGTATCTTTTGGTCACTCCCTCTATGATTGTTTCTTTGCAGTCCACCCGATGGGCCATCACTCGCACATCAAATGTCCGTGCATCCAGCCAAGCTGGCTTGATGGATTCCGCCGAGTGAAAGCCATACCACATTTATATTTAGGTCTGCTGCTAAGTTCCTGCTGCAAACAATCTGCATAAAAGGATTCGGTAACGTGCTAAAGTCATGTCTGGACCTCTCATAAAATCCACAGGATTACCAAAGTGCCCCCTGTGTTCAGTTAAACCTGCTTTGTTTTGCCATGAATGTAATAGCTTTTCAAAATGAAGACTTACAAAGCTGCCTCTGAAATAACGGAGATGTTCCTGACTTGTCTGTACATGAATTTATGGTTTTTGGCTTAATGGCAAGGATGTTTGCCCTGGATTCTAAAGGTTGATTCTAACCTCAATGCTATGGAAGCATATAGGTAACGGTGTTAAAACGCATTTTCAGAAATGCGTTTACATTTTCAAGATGCTTGCGCATTATTTGTATTATAATGAAAGTGAAAATGTGATCCCCACTTTCCCCCACTCAAGCCCATGTATGCAATTTTTATGACAAATAAAAAATTTAAATACATTCCACATTTGCGTTGTCTTTTTCAAATTCTGCCTCACAATATCACTAATAAAACGAAAAGGAAAATGCGAATCTTATAGTGCAAATACATTCTCAGAAATGCTTTTTCTTTTTCGAGAAGCAAGCACATTATTTGTATCATCATGAAAATGATAATACTGATAACATAAATGTCCACTTTGCATGTTCAAATCCATGTAAGGACTGTTCTCATTTGCAAGAAGTGCTCTGCCATATAGTGAACAAAATGAAAAGGAAAACACAAATCTTATAATGCAAATACATTCTCAGAAATACTTTTTCAAGAAGCAAATGTGATGTCTGTCTCAAAATAAAATCAGTAACTCTTTTTTTCCCATCTTCATGAGAGACTGTCGCGCCTAGCTTTCCGTTTTCGATTTTGTGGTCCCGCTTGCTTTTCTTGGCATAAATCAAATGAAAATACAAACCCCAATTCCAATGAAGTTGGGACGTTGTGTAAAATGTGAATAAAAACTGAATACAATTATTTACAAGTACTTTTTGACCTGTGTTCAACTGAGTACATTACTAAGACAAGATATTTAATGTACAAACTGATTAACATTATTGTTTTTTTTGGAAATATTCACTCAATTTGAATTTAGTTCCTGCAGCACGTTCAAAAAAGCTGCGACAGGGGCATGTTTACCACTGTGTTGCATCGCCTTTCCTTGTAACAACACACAATAAGCATTTGGGTACTGAGGACACTAAGGGGTCTATTCTCCCATGCGCTTAAGTCAAAAAAAGCGCGTAGCTACGCGCTTTTCAGCCTACGCGTATTCTCCCCTAGACTTAAGTCTGTGCATTACGCGCCTTGAAGGCAGTTACGCGCTTGGGGCGGAGCAAGGCCAAAATCGGGGCGTTTCCGGGCGTTTCTCATGCAAATAACACTTACGCGTATTCTCCCCCTGGCTTACGCGCTTTTTCTGTTAAGCGCTTTTGAGGGCTGTATTAAGGTCAAGCGCCAACATTAGGCGAAATTGAATATTGCGTTTGACGTCGGTTATAGGCCGAATTTTAACATTACTTTTATTTTATTTAACATGGTAAAGGTTGAGACATTTAATATTCGATTGTTCTTCCTTATTTCTAAACTACATTTCTCAAAGCCATGATAATTTATCAAACGAAATCATCACATGATATTACGCATCAGCCTCTTCTCCAATCAGTTAAATTACAAACGCAAAACAATCAATTAATACGAATATACATAAGACCATTATTCTACCATGCTCTCAAAATCTAAAGCCAAAATGCCAGTCGTGCATTTGCTTGCACTCTTGCGTGATAGGGAAAAGGTAAGAGGAGCGCGCCGAGCTCGAAGACGAACACGCATATATCGGCTTCGTTTGGACATCCTGGAACAAACAAACATCGAGTGCATCCAGCGCTTTCGCCTGGACCGTGCATGAGGCAATCATCTATCTTTGCCGACTTCTGGATGAACAGCTATCCAGCCGCAGCAGTTATCAACAAAACATACCCGTGGTCATCAACGTCAGACCTGCGCTGTTGCTCCTGGCATCTGGGTCGTTCCAGAGAGTGGCTGGTGATGTCATTCACATCACAGGCGTCTGTGTCAAGGTGTCTGACGCAGTTCGTTGGCGCTTCAAGTTCTTCTCCATGCACTTCCATTGCAGAAAGAGTGGATGCCATCCCCTCCTCCTGTGCAGTGAAATGCACAGGGGATGATGGTTGCCCACCACTTGTCACGTGTACACTTCTCCGGTGTGCAGAGAACCTGGCTTTTACAGCGCCCCGCAGATCTCTCCATTTATGCTTTAAATCGGGGATACTGCGCTTACATCTCCCCACCGAAGCCACATCCAGAACGATTCGCAGCTTAATTCCTCGGATCAGCTGTCATTGCTTGCTTGCCATACAACAACATCTGTGAAATTTGGTTTTGATGATGGTTCGACGTCGCCATCATTGTCTTCCATGTTCTATTAACAAATGCAACTGCCCTGTATGTTCGTGATAATCTAAAAAGTTGTTATATTCTCACGAGTGAGGGGATTGATTTTCTAATTGAGGATATCTGTATTATCTAACTCGAGTCCTAGTAATTTTTTACCATTGGTAATACTGTGTAATTTAATGTGTGAAAAAAGATATTATTAAATAGGCTACTCTAGATTGAGCCCTACCCTGGCAAATACCAAAGCACCATCCATTTGTTTATCAATTTTAGCCTTTAAAGAATAGCCGACATGGGAAGAATCATTATCAGTAAATGGGATAATTGATTATAATAAAGTATTAGGCACAAGTTCAAGTGAATGTGTCGCTCAAATCAAATAGGATGATAGGCTATGGATATGGAATTCCGTCATTACTGAGGCGGTTTCGGGGCGGGGAGATGATCGCGTGCGGGGTAAGAATCCTTGTTAAAGCGTTTCCATGTCCTTCGTTGCAAACCTGACATCTGAGTAGTTTTCAAGTGCGCAATTTCTAAATGAGATCATATGAACTGTCTTTGATTGTCATTGTGTGACTAGAATGTTCCCTTTGTCTTCTTCCCTGTCTTCCGCGGAACAAACAGGCTGGTGTAGGAGGGGCACATTTTCAATGATCTGATTACGCTGATTGAGAAGCGCTAAATTCTTTACTTATTATTTCATTATCGCGGCAATTTGTTTGTATGCATAGCTTTAATGCCATGGTGGCTAGAGTAAGAAATAACAAGAGTTTGTCACTAACATATTCCCCGCCGCCGCAATTTTATGTGTCCGTACGGACGGAGCCCAATGCTATATCCCCCGCTTCGCGCTAATCGCGTGGCGGGGGATAAATAAAGAGATGTCTGAATTACGTCTTGTAATTGGTACGGCCTACTATTACAGCGGCATATAAAACCTCGTATCTTCACAATGACAAACTTCACAGGAAAATAAAAAAAAAATAAAATAATAATAATGATTATAATAATATAAATGGGTAAATATAGTTTAAAATAAAAATGTTTAATTTTGCATGTAAGAATAGTGGACATACGAGTTTTTGTTTCTAATCAGTTTGGAGATACGAGGTTTTATCAGCAGGCCGACGATATTCAAATTTAAAGTCAGGTTTGCGTTTTCCATGGACCACAAATGCGTTTTCATGGTTAATCAGAAAATCCTTTTTCCATGTTTTCCTGATAGCCATAATCAATGAGCTTTGTACAGAGTCTGCCTCTCTTTTGGATCAGTCACACCTCTTTCATAAGGCCGCCTACATTCTGAAGTTAAGCGCTGTGGGCATGATCGAAGCGAGTAGGGGAGAATACGCGTAACTCAAAAGCGCTTAACTCGAAGCGCGTAAAAAAAGACTTACGCGCTAATGGGAGAATAGACCCCTAACTGCAGAGGCTTTGACGGCGGAATTCTCTTCCCATTCTTGCTTGATGTAGGACTTGCTCAATAGTCCGGGGTCTCTGTTGTCGTATTTTGCGCTTCATGCGCCACACAACTTCAATGGGAGACATATCTGGACCGCAGACAGGCCAGTCTATTACCCGCACTCTCTTACTATGAAGCCTGTTGAAACACATGCAGAATGTGGTTTGGCATTGTCTTGATGAAATAAGCAGGGACATCGCTTGGATAGCCGCATATGTTGCTCCAAAACCTGTATGTACCTTTCAGCATTAATAGTGCCGTCACATATGTGCAAGATACCCATGCCATGGGCACTAACACATCCCCACACCATCACAGATGTTGGCTTTTGAACTTTGCGCTGATAAAAATCTGGATGGTCCCTCTCCTCTTTATTCCAGAGGACACAACAACCATGGTTTCCAAAAACAATCTGAAATGTGGACTCGTCAGATCACAGCACACTTTACCACTTTGCGTCAGTCCATTTCAGATGAGCTCAGGCCCAGAGAAGCCAGCGGCGTTTCTGGGTGTTGTTGATATGTGGCGTTTGCTTTGCATGGTAGAGTTTCAACTTGCACTTGTAGAAGTAGTGATGAACTGTGTCAACTGACAGTTTTTTTTTTTTAAGTGTTCCCGAGCCCACATGGGTAGTATCGATTGCAGAATAATGTCGGTTTTTAATGCAGTGCCGCCTGAGGGATTGACGGTCACGGGCACTCAGTGTTGGTTTTCGGCCTTGCCGCGTACGTGTAGCAATTTCTGCGGAGACTATGAATCATTTGATGAAATCATGGACTGCAGATGATGAAATCCCTAGATTCCTTCCACTACACATTGAGAAATGTTGTTCTTTAACTGTTTGACTATTTGCTCAAGCTGTTGTTCACAAAGTGGTGAACCTCGCCCCATCCTTGCTTGTGAATGACTAGCTTTTCGGGGATGCTCCTTTTGTACCTAATCATGACAACATTGGTCGAAAAGGATTTGCAAATCATAGCATTCTGTTTTCATTCACCTTTTTATGCAACGTCCCAGCTTTATTAGAATTAGGGTTAGCACATTCCCTTGTTAGCTGTGTGAGTAGGCGGGACTTCCCTTCCTCAATTTGGTACAAATTGGATATTTAAAAAATACAAGCAATCTCATTGGTTATCAATCAGAGGAAAATCCTTGCTGTATTCGCTTCTTCCAGACAATGCAGCCACTTGAAGATCAGAGCGGCTGTTTTGGCCTTGTGCACGGCCCTTAACCCCTCATCTCTCCAAGGGATTAGCCCTTGATTAATCCAATCAATTGTTTCTCTGCTAAAAACCATGGACTGTATGCACCAAAGGAAATAAGTGTACATTTGTTATATTTGATGATAATCAATTTGAAATATTCATTGTAGACTTAATAATGATGCAGTTACTTGACAAGAACTACTCAAATAATCTTTCAGAAGGCTAAATTATATCTTTGTCTATTCAAGAGATAAACAGTGAAAGTTTGTGAATTTACTGCAAGTCCTGGAATAATCCATCAGTGCCTTCCCAAATTTCATTTATTTGCATTAAATCCATTAAAAGCTATGTCGATTTATTTCCTGTATGTGAGTGTTGTCACAGTAAATTTCGTTTTGTCTTAGATCTGGCATAAATATTGCATGATCACATTTCTTAAAATGTTTTATACTGTTCTTTGGTATTTGCCCACTGATGTTTTCTTTGGGTTGGGTTTCTTTAATTTCATGTTCATATTGACATTTCTCCTGCATTACACAGTTTTCTTTCTTTACAGAGCTGCTGCAGTCATATCCGTTTATCATTCCTTCTCCTTTGAAATACTCGTCTCACATGTCGCAATACATTATTTCTGCAGAATAATCTGAATACATCTCTCCTTCAGGATTAAAGTAGCTGTGCCACGTTTACTGCGCACGCACGGAAGTGACATCCCAAGATCGTTATTCTGCTCGACAATCTGATTCCATCCTTGCCAATCCATCTTCTTTTTTGCAATGTAGTTATATATTTTAGTCACTCAAGCATTATGCTTTCTATACTGAGGAGGAATATTCTATATAAATTTGAGCATTCAAAATGCTAATTTAGCCATTTAGCCAAAGGCTATGAGGAATGTAAGCTTCATTCCCACAAGGCAAGAGGTGGGTACGAATGAGTCTGTCACTGCAGGATAAGAAATCGCGTTATAATCCTAAAGTATGAAATCAATTACTGAAATTATACAGAAAAGTCATGAAAATAGCAGTCAGTAACTTCTTAACTGGCAGAAGGGTGGCCAATTGCTGAATGACGATTGGGAATAAGGATGCATTCAGACGATTTTGATCATAATTCCCATTTCACTTAACAGTCGTTGCAGCGTAAAAAATTGTGGAAACGAAAGGTATGGTTGCGGGAATCGGCCGACTCACAGCTACACACCGGAAAACTTTTGTTGCTGATAAAATGTGTGCACTTAGAACTCCATAGAACTTGAAAAATCAATTAATTGATGCGAGTAATCAAAGAATAAAAATCAAAATTCGTCTTTGGTAACAGTCGTGATTTACTTGACTTGAAATGATTTTTAATATTTGAGTTAATATTTTTCAAAATTGATGGAAGAAGTTGGTTTAACAGCGTAAGGAAAGTCAGTTCTTCTTCGGAGTATCAGCACATTCGAGCAGTGCCACTCACTCAAGACCTTCCTGTTGCGGTAACAGTCATCAGCGCAATGGGCACGTCAGGCAACGGCCGTAACCCGATAATTTCAGTCTGATATCGTCTTATGTTCTGACCAGAAAAGTTTTGTACCAAAGTGGAATTTATTCAGTGGGCTGAGATAACTTATGGGCAAATACGCATGATGCTTACCAATTTTAATTTCCCACATCGTTTAAAAAGCTTAGTTTTGATGTCAGATTTTGGCGTCCTTATTTGAGCACTGTTACAATGCAATGCAAGTGGGTCAAAACAATGCAAAATAAGCTCCACAATGTCAATAGGAAATGGGCTGTAAAATCAAAAATACTAATGTGTTATCCTTTCAATTGAGCTTCTCTGTAACATCACAAGTCTGCTGCAAAGCCTAACTTTTTAACCTGCTTAAAAGGCAATGAACAGAGTTTACTGAGACCAGTGCTCTTCTAATTTTTCACAAAATGTGTCGCAGGGATTGACAAAGTGTGCTGATGACTGAACATGTACCTCTGTTACAGTGGCTATTGCATGCTGCTGCATTGCAGTCACTGTCCTCAAAAGGATTAGCTAAGCAGAGAGAGTTTGAGGTTTGTCTGCCAGTAGCATGCTTTATAAATCTTGCTACTGAGTTATTCCCCCCCCCCCCAACCGCTCTTCTGGAATGATTCCATGGCTATTGTCATGCATTGATAGTTCAAATGACATTATCCATTCATTTTTATAGATTGTACAGGACATATCCATAAAGGAAATAGCATATAACCTTCAATTATTTTCAGCAGTCCGTAATTTTCAAATTTACGGATAATTCAATGTATTTTCGTGCAAATATGAAATATCGTATTGTAACTGACTTTGCTCTGTCACGTAGCTAATCTGAGTTGTCAGATCAATTCTGATCTGGAGCATTTCACTCTGTATTAGTGTAGTATGTGTGTTTCCACTGTCTGACTCATTCAGACTATGTTGTTGTTGAATTAGCATCAAGCATTTCTCTGATTTGTTTTTTTTTTTTTTGTTATTATTTACTTTTTTTTTAAAATGTGGTTCCTGGTTCTGCTGTATGTCGTGGCAAAATATTCCAATTCAGTGGCTGAAAGGACATATTCATTTTTCCCAAGTCACATGAGACATTTTGATGATCTCCACAGACATTTGTGGAATCATAATTCCAATACCATTGCAACATCCTTGGACACTGACTAACACTTTAAAGCACGCTGCTTTAATGGTGGGAGGGACCCTGGGTCATCTCCAAGGGTTTAAGGTGAAGTCAAGCAGTCCGTGCCAACTTAATCAAGGTCCCCAGTGGAAGTTTTATCTCATTGGAAGGGCATGCCTCTTTGCATAGATTCAGGGTTAACAAAGGGTTTCATTTCACAGGAATGATTGCCTGGACTCCTCTGGGACGGCGCGAGGCGCGGGACACATGGACCTCCACATGGAAATTCAGGGAGGAAGCCTGGGAAACACATCTGGGTGTGTGGCGCGGCTCAACCCACTCTCTCTCTCTCTTTCCTAAACCATATCTCATGATAACAGACTTCATACACTAATTGAAGAACACCATCCAGTAAAACAAGGGAAGTTCCAGATGTCTGTGTGTGTGTGAGGATACCAGTACTTGGAGATTTTTATTTTTTTTCAAACCGGAGTTCAAAATGCCATAAAAATATAGATACTAAACAGTTAATGCAAATGTGTGATAACATTATTTGCTGCTGGACTGTTTGGTATAAGTGTTTTTGATATAACTGAAGTGATCAGATCAGTTCTTGTTCAACCCCAATTCCAAAATAGTTGGGACAAAGTGTCAATTGTGAATAAAATCAAAATGCAATGACTTTCAAATCACACCAGCCAGTATTTTATTCACAGTAGAACAGATAACACAGCAAATGTTGAAACTGAGAAATTTTTACAATTTTATCCACAAAATGAGCTCATTTCGAATTTGATAGCTGCCACGAAAGTTGAGGCAGGCGCCTGTTTATCATGGTGTAACATCCCCTCATCTTTTTAACACAGAGTGGAGGTGTCTGGGCATTGTGGGGACAAGTTTCTTGAGTTTAGCCATTGGAATTTGATCCCACACTTGTTTAATACAGGCTTCCAGCTGCTGGAGAGGTTTGGGTCTCCTTTGATGGACTTCTCTTTTAATTATGTGCTAACTTGTTTTCAATCAGTGAAAGAATAGGACTGCAGGCAGGCTAGTTCAACACACGGACTCTTCTACAACGAATCCATGCTGTTGTAATAGCATGTGGTTTTGAATGGTCCTGCTGAAATACACAAGGCCTTCCAGGGAATAGATGTCATCTGGAGGGGAGCATATGTTGCTCTAAAACCTTTATATACCTTCCAGCATTCATGGTGCTTTTCAAAACATGCAAGTGTCCCACACCATATGCACGAATGCATCTCCATACCATCATAGATGCTGGCTTTTGAAATGAACGCTGATGACAGGAGGGGTGGTCTTTCTCCTCTTTAGCCCGGAGGACACAACGCCCATCATTTCCAACAAGAATTTCAAATTTGGACTCGTCTCACCACAGAACACTTTGCTACAGTCCATTTTAAATGAGCCTTGGCCCACAGAACATGGCGGCGCATCCGGATCATGCTCAAAAATGGCTTCCTTTTTGCATGGAAGAGTTTTAGCTGGCATCTGTGGATAGCACAGTGGACTGGATTTACATACAGTGGTTTCTTGAAGTATTCCTGGGCCCATATAGTTATGTCAAGGACAGAGTCATGCCGGTGAGTGATGCAGTAGTGTCAATAGGGCTGTCAGTTGTCCAAAAGAGCTGACGGCTGTGTATCAACCTGACTTCTGCACAACACAAATGATGGTCCCAATCCCATTGATAAGGCAAGAAATTCCACTAATTAACCCTGACAAGGCACACCTGTGAAGTGAAAGCCATTTTAGGTGACTACCTCCTAAAGCTCATCAAGAGAATGCCAAGAGTGTCCAGAGCGGTAATCAGAGCAAAGGGTGGCTACTTTGAAGAAACTAGAATATAAGACATGTTTTCAGTTACAGGTATTTCAGGTATTAAGAACATAATTCCACTTGTTAATTCATAGTTTTGATGCCGTCGGTGAGAATCTACAATGTTAATAGTCATGAAAATAAAGGAAACGCATTGAATGAGAAGGTGTGTCCAAACTTTTGGCCTGTACTGTATCTCATCTCTTGTTCTTCCTGATATGCCCAGTTCAACTTGCTATCAAAGCACAAGTCTGGAATTAAAAATAATATGACTTTGTAAAAATAGATATAAAGTTGTCATAAAACTAGCTCTCACCCTAAACTAGCAAGGATGCTTGCATTGCGCTTGGCCCGGCTTTGCACAGGATAAATCACTTGGTGTTTTGAATCCCTCATTATTAATTTAGAGTCACTGCTACCTGTTGCTTGTTTATATTGCCAGCCGCCAGTCAGTATTGCCTGTTGCTAGTTCACACCCCCTCTTTCCAGCATGTGACCACTGCATGCGACAAGTTAAACTGGATATTGTCATGGGCATGTTTTGTTGTAACTGATCTAAGATGCAGCTATTTGTGTAGATGTAGCTACACAAACAAGGAAATTGTGTAATTTATCTGGCTATTCTTACCTGCGCCCTTTTTGACATGACTTACAGGTGATCCAAAACAGGCTCGTCACAAAAGCTTGTATGGTAAACAATGTTATTTCCCAGATTGGCCACTTGACCACATGCCTCATTTTGAAATGCTGTGTTACTTACTAATACCACGTTCTGCTCATGACATATTTCAAAGGAGATCATGTTTCAGCTCAAAATCCTCTTCAAGATCATCTTGCTTCGGTCATTATTTGCCTTTGCTAATTGGCACCAACCTTTGGGAAAAAACTGGAGTTTGGAAGACTTAAATATTGCTTTTGGGGCTTGCTGATAGCCTATTTATTAATCCAATAAAAGTTGCGGGCCCATATATGGGTCCATCAAATCTAGCTGCTGAATTCAATCCTGAGGACCTTCAAGCGTAGTTTGAATCCTAATGGAGATCCCAAGGTTTCCAAAGAATCTAAATATGTCCTGCAGGATTACAGGGAAATGTGCGCAACATGATTCACAAGATCTGGATATTTTCTATTTGATGTAATGCTGTGGCTATAAAAACATGTTATCCTGAGTTTGAATATTCCTCTCATTACAAATGTGAAGTAGCTTCAGTGAAGTGCTGCAACCAGCAACTGCAAATTATATAAGTGAGACTGTCCAACAATTTGAAAAAAAAAAAAAGTTTTTTTTTTTTTTACTGACTTAGGACCTACTTATGGGAAACTTAAGTGAAAAATTAGAGTCTCAGCAGCAGAAGTGTTTAAACTCCTTTTAAGCGGGTAAGATAATTTGCTGCCAAAATAAGACCTTTATTGCCATTAGGGGACAGAAAGCTCATTTTTTTCAACCTGGCTTCCTTCTGAGAGCACTCGGCCAGCATTAGCCAGTTCGGTAATCTGACCCCCTTTTGCAATGAAAGTTATGAGCTGTTCTTTTCTCTCTCTTTCACAATGTGAAAGAAGAAGCTGAAATAGATAAGTACTGATAATGCATAAGTAAATTAAATATCAAGGGATTTGTTCTCTTTCAGTCACTGCAATTTGCCCACATAAACCTGATTTAATTCTAAACGTCTTACTTGCACAGATGCTCTTTTTGGGTTCATTAATTTAAATCCACCTGTCTGGTTTCAGTCGTTGACATGTAATGTCTCCTCCCTTGCACATTGCAAAGTCTAGCCAGGTAACGCCATCTCATTTAAATGCTAAAGTGGTTTGAGTCTGATAATGGCATCTTGATTGTTGGCATGTAGTCATAAAAATGACTGTAAGCCACCACCTTGGATAATTGCTGGTGCATTGGTTATCTCAATGGATGGACTGCTTACCAGTTTTTCTGAGGCAGTGTTTGCAGCATCTGCAATCTATTTGGGTGAACTATATAATTGAGTTTTAGTCATTGAAATCTACACTGGTCAGCAACTTTTTGTAGATTGGAAGGCCTATCACAGGGATGCTAACTATTATCCAGAATCAGCCAGTGTGGGCACAGGCTTTCAGTCTAACCAACCAGTCACACACTTGATTCTACTAGAATGACAGCCTGCACCCACACCGGCTCATTCTGGAAACGAGCGAACATACCTGACCTATCAGGTGTGTCAACAGCAGGTATGCCTGGAAAACTGAGATAGTGTATTTCCCATCAGTTAAATACTGAAAAGTACAAGTGGTGTAACGATATGCCGTTACAGTACCGTATCGTGAAACAAAGCCTCCAATACGATACATCGATTCAGAGGACGTGTATCGGGATACACAAGGCTTTTTAAAATAGTCCACATATTTTCTTAGACTCAGAAATTGCAGCATTTTCTATCGCTTTAAAATAAAACGTAGTGACCTGCCTCGTATTCCACATGATTGCATCGCTCCAAGTGCCATTTGTTGAAGTGTTGTTTCAACTTTCCAGACTTCAAGTTAATTGCTTATGATAAGTAGTTTGCAATATGACTCTTTCTCCTATTGAATAGTAGTGGAGACCTATTCAGTTTTTATCAGTTTTTTAAGTTGAAGACATTGACCTGATCAGTAAACACACAGTGGTATCTAAAAGGAAACTAACTGTATTCTTTTGTTTTAATAAACTTGCCTTGTCTTGCAGCTGCCGAATAGCTCACTTGGTCAAAGCATCGCATTGCGAAGCAGCAGTGACTATCACAGCATGGGTTCGAACCCTGGTCGTACCAACCGGCAGCGGTCGGCAGCTTTTTCAGCGTAGCGCACAATGGGCCATTGCACTACAGGGATGCAAATCGGGAAGGGTTGGTCGGAAAGGGTAATATCGTGTTCCTTTGTTCGTTGCTTAGGTGCCTCCTGTTGGCCAAGAATGGCGCTCGTCAGATTCTAAGCTTGTTCATGTTCGGTTATCCTCCGCCCTCGTTCTTAACTTGCGAGGATTCAACCAATGAGTGTATAAGAAGCAGCAGCTGTTAGGCACGTGCCTTGGAGGAGAGCTGCGCACTGTCTTCACTTTCCTGAACTGGCAACAAGGGGTCGCACACGAGCAAGTGTTGTACATAGTTCCTCAATTGGGCATTCCAGATTCGGGTGAGATTGGAGATGCCAAATTTATTTATTTAAAAAAAAAAGCCTAGTCTTGGTAAATCTTTCAGTGTTGCTGCTTGCTTGTAAGTAGAAAGAGAATCAGCTATAAAATAATTTGTAGTGTATCGGGATACATATCGTATCGCGACCCCTGGATCAGGATACGTATTGTATCATGACTCCATCGTTATCGTTACACCTCTGAAAAGTACATGTTCATTGAGGTAAAAAGAGGATGGCTGCCCCTGGCACTTTCAAAGTTCTGTGGTGATGCGAAGCTTGACTGTGTCCCACATTGCACATTAATAAAAATTACAAAAACTACAAGGATTGTTTGCATCTGTTAAAACAAATTGCCCTCAGCCAATTTGACATAATGACCATACCAAATGTAGGTGTATTCAACCTCATCTGCAAACCATGAGAAAATACTGCCATTGAAATTGCAGGCTTCCTAAGCTCCTCCAGCAATATGAAAAGATGATCATCCCATCTCTTCATAGGATGGAGGTCCTGAAGACTTCACCCTACCCCATTCATGGTGCGTGCCACCTTCTTAAGAGAGGGGACAGCAGAGTTACTCCCAAAGAGGGCATTATGAAGCCTATTTGTCTCTGAAGCTGTAGAATTATGGCAGGCCTCATGGTGATTGGAGTGTCAATACCACCACTAATTCCCAGTAGTTACCCAGCAAACTGCAGGGCCACTTGCTGAGCCAGGTTATCATCACAATCAGGATGTCCTTTTTGTGGACAGCAGAGTTAACGTCATGCCACATGTAACAGGAGGACCCATATCATACAAGAAGTCCCACTTTCATCCTCTAAACATTATCTCAAAAGGCTTGGGGGTTATCTCTGTTTTTTGAAAAATATAGGACTTTATTAAGACTCTTTATTCATGTTGGTTCCACGGGTTTTCAACTCGCAACTCTCCCATCGATGCAATTTTTGCCTTGTTGATTTATAATTGTGAAATCATGAAAGCTAACTTTAGCTGTGGAGAATAACACCTGCACGTCCTTATACAGTAAGCATGTTTGCTTTCTTTTATAATGTCCAGTATTAGTTATTAATGTACTCTTGTTAGAATTTTTGAACGGCCGGCCACTCCAGGGAAGATTCAGTGAGGTTCCTTGTTTTTGCCATTTGAAGATGATAGATCTCACCTGGGTTTGCTGTTGTCCCAGAACCTTGATATAGCATAGTAACCCTTTCCAGACTAATTTTGCCAGACTTATTTCTGTTATTTCGCCAAGTGCTAAAAAACATTCATAGACACTCTTTCGAACACATTACATGAATTATGAGAAAATCTGGCTCATCTGTACTTCAGCTTGCACATGCTCAGAACCACTTTGAATAAAGAACAGAATAAAGAACAATGTTAATTAGGTTACTTTAAATAATATGGTTAAGTGCATAAATGGCCTCTGTTGAAGCTACTGGCCCCTATTTTGGAGTGAAAGATGCTGACGTCACGCACAAAACCTAAATTAGTCAAAAGCTGAATTGCGTGCTGTAAAATTCTGCTTCACAATCACTCCCATATGCTCTTCAGCAGTGACAGCCAAACAAAAAAAGAGTTTCATCATACATTACAACTGCTTTTCAATGGGGAAATATCTTGCTCTCACACAAGCAATGCACGCCCTGTGCACATGATGCACATACACGTGCCTGCAAAGGATAACACCCCTCCCTCTCCTGAGGACAGTGGTACATACCTGTCTGCTATTCCTACCGAAATTAATTTCTAATCTTAGTATATTTAAGTGCATCTAGGGACATGACTTTGCTGTGACCAAAGTGACCAAATACTGACCCAACTCAGCAGCTGAACTACGAGCCATGTCACCTGAAAACCAAGGTCCTGCCCCCTTTTTCATCCACCTGCTCTCAAGCACAGTATGCCATCTGGATGATATTCAGAACTGGAGTATAAACAAGGGATCTTTTGGGAGGGAGTGTTTGAAGCAAGACAGATGGTTGGACCGAGGAGTTATGAATAATTTGTCTGTGCTCCCCAGTGATTTATGCATCTGAATGTCATCAGCACCTTGGATGTGCACAGAAGCGCATCGATGTGAGATGCTGTTATTTTCTGGATACTTGGGTATGTGGAAGCGTAAGACAATAAAACTAATAAATTAAGCAGGTATCTTGACAAGCTTTGGAACTTTGTGAACACCAATCTGGTGGTTGAAATTGGGGGAGCTACAGGGTGTGGCTATGCTTGGCACAGTGCCATTGAACGTATGAGTCATGTTAGTGTTGACTGGCCTGCAACGTGATGTGTAATTGCTACTACTGTTGCATCACAGCGGGAGGGATGGTGTCAGTGGGCTGGGCCAGTGAAGTGCTTGCAAATCATGGGCTGAAGATTTACTAGTTAAGCTACACGCAAGCTGTTCCTGAAACTCACAACCACGCAAACCAAACCTTTTGGCCACACCATGAAAAAAAAACACACTATGTGGGAGTGCTTAAGCATGTCTGTGCTCTTCTGAATCTACCACTGGCGTTGTGAATGATGTCATACTCCTTACCTGATTGAAGATTTTAAAGCTATCATAATTTTAATTCTGGAGACCATCTAGCGATGGGATCACGCCAGTTGCTCTTCCTACCTCCTAATTCCAGTACCCTAACTCGGACCATGCCCTCTCTCAAACTCTGCCTCAAATCTCACACTCAACTACACACCTGTAAAGTTTTGCACGCACACACACACACACACACACATACACTCACACACACAGACTCACGTGGTGAAAATGACACCAGCCAATGCTGTCGCGGCTGATAACTATATTTTGGTAAGCAGGGAATACAACCTGCATTCCATAACAATTGGATCAATACCTAAATCGTTAATAAAATAGTGAGTGGTAATTTGTAAATCCCTTTTAATGTGTGTTCAAATTGGAGAAAAAAAAAACAAAAAACAAAGGCATAATAAGCAATGCTTGAACTCAGCAGCTTGTTTTATGAAAATAATCACCATTTCCTTGCAGAAATGCGATGTTCGTGATGTTCCAATGAAGCAGGGATGGATGCGTGTTCATCACTGTGTCACATCACGTCTGCTTATGATTAGCCAGTGGTTGTTTTGGGACTAGAAATGCTAATTGTTTGAGTTTCAAAAGCATTCCCATTCCTGCCTGATATCGTAATTTATTTGTTCAACAGTGTAGTGTGTCTGTTGTCCCATTTAGCACATCACATGTTTCCCATGGGAGATAGGTATGAGCTGCAGGTAGACCAGTCTATGAACAGAACAACAAAGCCAAGTTGTTGCAATGAGTGCAGAGTATGTCTTGGTATTATCCTGCTGGAACAAGCTGAGGTGTCCCCGAAAAAAAAAAGACATCTGGAAGGCATATGTTGTTCCAAAGTGCGCATGTACCCATCTGCGTCAATTGTGAAATCACATGTAAGCAAGTTGCCCATGCTGAGACTAATAATGCAGCCCCAGACGATGACAGGCACTTGTTTTTGAATTCTGATAACATGATGGTTCTTCTCCTCATTGGCCCTAAGAACACAGCATCCATTATTTCCAAAAAAAATTAGAAAGATGAAAACCACAGTCTAAATTGCATCAGTCCATTTCTGAGGAGCTCAACGCCACAATGACGCAGGTTCTCTGATGTATTTGCAAGCCATTATGTTCATGTCTGATACCAATGCATGTTGGTTCTTAAAACAGTGCTGTTGGAAAGCTCAATGGCCCTGCATATCCAATATTCATATTTGGCCTCTTCTTTCATGCATACAAATTGCTCCGGTTGCTCCTGATTATTTAAATCCCCTCATTATATCATGAACTGTCAATGGTGAAATCCTTTCATTTTGTGATGGAGATGGAGAACATTGTACCATCCTGCCGGTAAATGGCCGAGCCTTTTGTGACTGCATTTTATACCGAATCATAAATGAATCTCCAGTTACCATTTCACCTGTTTACCTATGGATTGTTTCAAACGGGTTTTTCTGAAGATCCCACAACTTTTCCCGGCCTTCAGTCCCCTTTCCCCATTGCTTTGGAGCACATTGCAGGCACCTAATTTGCAATTTGCGAACTTTTATAGAAATTAAGAAATGAAACGATGAGGTGAAACCTAAAAAGACTTTCTTTGTGCTGCTTTTAATGACATGTTGGTAAGAAGATTTTGAAATTACTTACAGTAATTCTGTTTCTGATCGCATCTTATTCACTGTCCAAATTCTTGTGGGATTTAGGTTATACAAAAATGCTGAAAGATAATTTTTTTGCACAGAAAATGCCACATTGCAATATACACAGTGAAATTACAGATAACACTTTACAATAATATCACATGAACTCTATACTACAGAGCTGTATGAACTCTATGGTTCTTAGTGGGATTTAATGGTATAAAAATATTAATTATAACTAATAATAATTGAGCAAAAAAGTTATGTTATCACAAACTAGTGCTATAAACTGAAATTATTAGTATATAGCGGTAAATTAAAATTGACGTTTGGAGGATAAAACCGTATTAGTTAATGCCAATGAAAAAGGGTCACAAAAAACAGTTCAACTGAAATACTAATTAAAAAAAGCCCTGATAAAACCACATCGATGCAGAAGCAGAGCACAGATGCAGTCAAGGAGTTTAAAGAGGCCAAGCTGGTCCGCTCTCCGAGGAATGGGCCTCGTAGGAGAGGCAGATTTCTTGCGTGCGTGTCAGCGGTCAATGTTTCTTTACTTTTCCCGTCTGGAGAGAGCAGATCGCAGGTGTTGAGTGTTAAGAGGGACAGCAGAGAAATGAAGCTCTGTGTCTCCGCTACACGAGACGGAGGAGCTGTGCAGATGCAGAATGGAACCATGTGGAGAAAACGCAACAGGAGGCGAGATCGGATCACAGGAACCACGTAGCGAACGTGCGAAAGACAGGCTATAAAACAATTGTGGTCGGTTCATCAAAAGAGCCCTTACAGCAGATCTAACCACCAAACCAGACCTCCATACACTGTTCTGCAAGACGAGTCCAGTTTTTTTTTTTTTGATCATTCTGTGTGTAGGTTCGGCTGCTGTTGCAGTCTGTGATGCCATGTGTCATAAAGTACGTTCAAAAATTCTGCTGCCAACGAAAGCATGTTTCCTTATCCTCTTCAGTGCACTTTATGTCAGTCAGTTATTCACTGTCAGGAGCCACAGACTTGATGCCAGCAGAACAATGAGAAATACTTTATAAATCGTTATAACAAATTGATTCTGTTTCCAATCAATTCCATTTATGTTTGCCAATTCAATACACTGTAGCAATAAAAAAAATCATGAATGCTGACATTACAAAACAGATGTGCTATAGGTAATATAGTACGACGTACAGTATTACTGGAGAGCACTAGCAATCAATTTTACTGAGGCAAACATACTGAATACTTTCTGTCCATTTTATTTGGCTAGGAGATATTAGCAATAAAGATGAATTTTTTTGGGTTATATTTTTAGGTAGTATTTATTTTACCAGGAAATCTCAATTTTAAGGGAAACTTGACCAAGATGGCTGCCACAGTTGCAGAGGTATTTCATTATTTATTTATCACCCACGCCTGATGAGGCGGCGTGGGTATACAGTTTAGCACTCTCTGTGTGTCTGTGTGTGTGTGTCTGTCCGCGCAACAGCTCAGCCACCACTGAAGCTAGGGTGACCAAACTTTGAGGGGTAGATGATCCTAGAGTACCCTGTCCAAATTTGCATTTTGAGGTCGAAAGGTCAAAGGTCAACAAGAGGTGTGGGTCTTGAGTATAGCATCTCTATAGAGTGCGCATCATCTAGTTTATTTTAATTTTATCAAGCATTAGAATGAGCTACATGAATGATGTACAGAGCCCTCCATAATTATGTTATAACATAACAGGAGAGGACTCCTCCTGTCCTCTGAGAGCTGGATTCCAATGTTTGGGGGAATACAAGTCAATTCACCAAATATTGCGTTTTGCATGAAAAAATAGGGGCTAAACTGCAAATAAAACAGCGCTCATGCTATTCAGACAAGGGCAAGTTATTTGCATTTCTGCCATTCAAAGAAAATATTAATATGTATAAAAAGCGCTTCACCCACACCTTCCCATTAGACCCCGCCAACATTGTGTTGGCATTATTTAAAGATAAATAACGTAAATGATAATGGTGAGGAAACAGTATGCATTTTTATTTTATTTATTTATTGTTTTTTTTTTGCGAACAGCTTGGTTGGCAGTGAATCAGTCCAATGGAACAACCAAAGAGCGATGGCGTTTGCTATAAAGGTGGTTTGAGTGAGTCAAAACATAAACAAGGTCTGTGATGTAAAAATTGCACAGAACCATCTTGATGCTTCGACAAAACTTCTTTTGAGCTGTTCAACCCCTTGAGTGGCAATTCTATTTATTTTTGAGCAGGAAAGTGCCAAACTGAGCAAAGGTGACAAGTAGGCCATTTGCAACTAACAAATTGTACATAATGTTACCACTCTGTGCATTTCCATTTGCAAAAACAGAAATATAAAGCCCATAGAATTTACATACATTTCTATAATAAAACAGTGAGCTGCGCTTTTGTGGCTGTAATTGCCTCTTCAATGAGAGAGAACAGATGAGACTGAGAACAGTTTACAAGCTAAGAGAAAGGCCATAAATGCTTAGGCTGATGTAATGGTATGTGGGATTTTACCCTAATGCTCATTAAGCCCTTAATACCAAATGGCAACTGAGGATCCAAATCTGTAGCAATCCTATCCTGCGAGTAATCACACTAATTTTACACTGATTGCAATACAATGATACACAACACAATCAGGAAACATAATAATTACATGATATCTTTAATTATGCAAGTCGTTATTCCATTTCCCTGTATAGGCATAGCTGCAGTCCATTTTAGGCCTGTGTTTGTTAGCACCAATGGGGGCAATTGCAAAATAGGTAGCTCTTCAGTTTAGACCTAGTTTAGACCTAGACACCTAGTCATGGGCAGATGGTCTATGTTTCAGTAAAATACCTAATTTTGCCTTACGCCACCTCACTCAAATACACTCCCACAGGTGCCATCCCCCAAAACATAACTTCCCTGTATGTCCTCAAGAATCAGCTCTCCACCCAGATGCGCAGTGCACTGTCATGAACCCACCAGTTAGACTCTGCGACCTCAGGAAAATGGCATTAGAGCCAGCGATTAGTCTTTGAGTGCATCATCAGATTACTGCAGACAGGAAAATCAGTTTCATTGGACATGAAGAATGAATGTGACATGGAAATAAGTCAAATAAGAACCAGTCAGGTGAAACAGTACCTTCTTGGAACACTGAGCTAAGTCAATGTACACTGAATAGTATAAAAAAAAAAATCAATATATTTGCTCTGTCATTGTGCGTTCTGCAGCCTTATTAGTATGTTGTGTTTAATTGCGCAGCACCGTTTTTTTGTGGAGAAAAATTTAATTATATGAATACAAGAATGAGAATTGCTTCAAGTTTTTTTTATCCAGAATAAAATTAACAAGATCAAAAATCATGTTTTTACTGCTGAACTCAAATGCTCTAATTTGACTCTACTTTTTAAAAGTTGTGATCATTTCAATGTTCCAGACAACCCAAAAGTCTTAATATCTGTCAGGTTTTGCAGTGCGCACAGTCCAGTTTGAATTTCAAAGCTGTCGACAAACTGTCACATCCTACTTATCTGCAGGATAAATTGCCATTCAGTACCACACTTGGACACTCATCGCACAAAATATCCAGTGAGTTCTTGCCATTGTGGTGAAAAATTGCCCTGAGTGTTGCATTTCATCGCCATGATTGATTGCTTTGGTTTTCATATTTTTTCTTCTCTTTCCCAGGGCCTACTAGTCCTGTCTGAGATTGGACCTGCATTGGCTGCCCCCTTCTTCTTAGTCTTTGCCAAGCAGGTATGCTGTGCAGAAATGTATTAGGATTGGCAAGTCCACTCAGGGCTACTCCAAATATCACAGAACAACATCCATCTTGCATGTACAAGTCAAATAAATGAGAATTCATCATTACTGGGCTTCTTTCATTTTTTTTTTTTTTGCATCATTCTCATTCTGTTGAACTTACGCTTGCCTTTGCACTTTGTATTCATAGTTTTTAAGTTCAGAAATGTTATTAACTTTGTTAATGTCATTGTACTGAAGTCATTCAATCACTTTTAGAGCAGCTTAGTTAGTAGACAGTATTGGCCTGTTTTACATTTAACCATCTGTGGCATTTTTAAAAGTCATATGGACTAAATTTTATTTTACGTGCGCAATTTTCACACATAAGGCAAATTTTAATCTTTTAAGAGGTGTGACAGTGAATACGACCTGTTTCTAATTCCGACCATCAGCTGTCTACCACCGTCGCAGAAACTTGTTCTCATTGCATTGGACATGTTCCCATATCTTGTCAATATATTGAAGCTGTTTTTTCTCTTCTCATCCACAAAAATGTCACTATTGTTGCCAAAAGTCTTCAGTATACTTACAGAGCATAAATATAGGGGGTCAACAAAAATGGAAAAATATGCTAAATCATTAAAAATGAGACCCTGAATTCTAAAGCTATCAAACAGTATCCTTAATCATTGGGTTGGCTTTACCTTTGAGGCTTCATCATCTCAGTCTCAACAACCAATAAAATTAGGCTTGATAAAATTTCCGACAGTCCCATTTCATGTATTTGATGCAGGGCAGTCATAATCTAATCCTTTGTCCGGTTTAATATTACATTACCTTCTAACTTCCTTGATTTCATCTTTGTGCGAGCTCTTTTATCTGAAAGCAGAGACTCTTTGTGTGTTTCACCATGTCAAACTCTTTTAGTTGAGATGTTGTGACAGTTTGGCAAGCTTTCAATGGACGGCCTAAGCAGAAAGCTCTCTTGTGGTCCATCTGTACGAGAGACTCGGTAAATGATTGCATTTGTTTGCAATTGCAATTGTTTGTAGCCTGTTACACTGTTAGCAGAGTGTCACACTGGGTGCACTGGCTGAATTTACAGCATGAAGACTGTAGGTAAAAATCCTTGAAGATGTATTGTGCTTGGATGCTACACCATATTTCACATGCCAAAACTATAATTTCGATCCCCATTTTCCCCTGACTGAATTTTTCATTTACGTGTAGTCGGCAACTCATTGTGGAATTCTACAGCTACTGGACCGCATTCCAGTGATTTAAAGATTCCATTTAACTAACGCGAGCAGCCTAGAACCACCATTGATGAGGACCCAAGTCTGAGGTAATCACAAAAGTGAATAACTCCACACTCAAAGGTCATTTAGTGATGGCTTTTTGGATCATATAAGCTAAATAATAAATATTCCAGTCTGTAGTCATCTTGCTCAATATCATGTTTTTTTTTTTTTTTCAGTTTCTCCCCACGGCCCCCAGCCTTGCAGCCACCTGAATAAATACAAAAATCTATTCTGCACTCTGCAGATATTTTTATGCGCCTTTGTTCCTCTAATATACTAGAGACCAACTGAGATGAGTTCCATCCGATAATGCGTCGGAGAGGAGGAAACTAATAATAATGAACTAATAAGCTCATATCTTGCGGCATTTCTTATTTATTTGTTGATATGCTAGCAAAATGTAATAGTTTTATCATCCTGGCGGCTACAAGACAAGGGATGAGTTGAATTTCTGATGATACACAGAATCTCCCTTTTTCAATAAATAGGTCACTAAAGTGACCGCTGCTTCTGGGTTCTGTACATCAGTCCAGCTCACACAAGTGAAAGAGTTCATATCAGAGGCAGGCAAGTAATTTCAGTATCTGGCTCTCCCTCCATCCGAGCTCGATTTTCAGGGTTTGCTAAACTATTAAGAGGCTCAGCTTGAAAGATCTGAGTGGTGCGTGTTCATTAAGCTCGCACGTGAACTGAATGCATTAAGTCTGATACTTTCACCCCTTTTAACGAGCAAATTTCCTCCCAAACCAAATTGCTAATGTCGGCTGTTTTCACGCCTTCCCAAGAGCAGCAGTTCCAAAAAATTTAAGCAATACTACCCTTCACATTTCACAAAACTGACATGATTTAGTTCTCTTTGAAATACAGGCATTATAATGCACTTCTCTCTTTGTAACATGCCGCAAAATTTCAGCCTTTTTTACTCACAATAAAATATTTAGCTGTGGGGAATTCCATGGAAAATATTGTGTCTCCCCCAGTTCACATTGTGCGGACACACTGCGGGAGGAAGCGGGTGTGCGCATACGTGAAGTACAAGGCTTACCTGTGACCTGGCCCATTTTTGTTTATTCTGCCAGACACTTATGCCCACCATACACTAGGGGCCTTTGATAAAACTTTGAAAAGACCATCATCTGACATGCTCTCTCATCTAAAGACAATTTTTAGTCACAGACGAAGATTTTGCAAAGACTGGGGATCTCTCGGGGTCACTATTTGTAAGACTACACCTGAATTCCTTTTGAGATTATTTCTCATCCTGCACCTGGTGGAAATTTACATCAACGCCCTTTGAGTGGAGAAAATCATAGCAAAGCCAGAAGCAGCTTTTGGCCACCGCTGCCCTTGTGTGTGCAGTGGTTTGTTTGCGGAAAAAAAAAAAAACAGCCAAAAAAGAAAAGAAAACATGGCTGAACATGGGCGAAGAAATGACGCTGTATATTTGGTTTAAACTAATCTTACAACAACAGCAACAACAACAACCATAATAATAATCATAAAGATAGAAATGTTCCATGTTTGTTTAAACTAGTTTGCTGCTTCCTGTTTGGTGCTGGGAAGAGCGCACCTATTGGTTGTCAATAATGGTCATATCATTGAACAACACAATTTGCAGAAGACAAGACTAAAGACCTGCGACAATATTAAACATCTGTTTGGAAGATGAGAAGAGATTGCCTTGAAACAGCTCAGATTGAGTTCTATGACCACCTTACATCAGACCACTGAGATCACGAGAGCACTCTGCAACTCCAGCAAAACTTTCATGATTTTATTCTGACCTAGAACATTTGTCTGCGACTTCAAAATCGCTGGAAAAGTCCATCTCGGAACTATTGCCATGTATTATCGCCGAACTGATGGATTTGCTGCAGTACACAGAGGTACAACTCTTTAATATTGCCAACCATATTCTATGCTATAATTTGGCATCTTTATGGATAATTCCTGTCGACTCAATCAGACATTCCGTCTGTCCCTCAGACTCCCAGCCTCAGTCAGTCGTTGTTTTTTTACGCCGTATGCCTGCTATTCTGGACTCCTCTGATTTGTAAAAATAGTATGGTACCTATTTGTTGTACTCGTAGTAGAGTGAAAACATTATCATACTTTTTTGTAAGACTAAGCATTTTGCCAAGATTATTTGGCATGTTCACTACAGGAAAGCTGTGTGCTGTTTGTCCACTTATTATTGCCCATGACTGCTCAAGCTCATTTCTGTCAAATTTTGATCTATACCTATCTGTCTATTGCTTGGGGGAAAGCCCCCATGTGATCTATGACATCGCCACACAATATAGGTCACGTTCACCTGGTTGGTTATTTTTGTGGGTTAAAAAGGTAAAATTGTTGACAGCGCTAATTCTGATTAAATTGGCAATTTAATATTATGAGTCCTTCAAAGATAACGAGCTATAAAATTGTGACTCGTGAGTCCTCAATATACTCTTGAGAGAATTTTGGTAGACCGGCCACTCCTGGGAAAATTCACAACTGTTTCAAGTTTTCACCATTTGTAGATAATGGCTCTCACCATGGTATGCTAGAGTCCCAGAGCCTTAGAAATGCCTTTGTTACTGTTTCCTTGCTGGTGGATATCAACTGTCACACCCTGAGTGTTTCCTTAATTGTTTTTCCTCAGAGCCCAGCCGTCCGTGTCAATTTCAGTCCCATTTCATTAAGTTTCTAATTATTGTCTTGCTCTACTCACCTCCCTCCTAGTTTTATTCTCATTAGCTCTCATGTTGTTGATTGTGTTCTTTATATATTTCAATTCCTGAGTTTCATCTCCCCTTGGCTGAATTGTTCCACTTCATTGTGCTCTATGGTTGTTCAGTTTAGTGTTCTGAATCTTCCGTCTTCTCACCCGAGCTTGCTCGTCATTCCATCGGGGCTGGTGTTCTGTCTATTTCTGCTACCTGTCAAGATATGCTATCTTGCGGGTCTTGCATGCACAAACCCACAACCTTGGGCTCTATTTCTTCCCTTGCATCTTGAATATCATAAATAAAGAATGCTTCTCTGAGGTATACTTTACAGATTTTCAACCGGCAATGCATTCAGTGTACGCTAATAAGCCATGATTGACTTTCGTCAACATTGCCTGGACCAAGTATTTTCTGTTTTTTAGCCAAAAACTCTCTGTTGATGCATTTTAGGTCATATAGTACACAGTTGGCTCTCGAGAACTTGAATGAAGAACAGATTGTACTATTGCATCCTAAGCATACTGCTAAATCCTGAATAGAGCGTTACAATATGAAATCATGCAATATGCATTTCGATTTACTGCGATCCTAACAGCCAAACATTAGTCGTCCTGCTGCTTGTTTACAGCACTGTTGTCATCACTTCCCTTTGCGGAATCAAGAATGGCGGCACTCATCATAAATGAAATAACAATTTAAAACGGTATAAGACCTCTGAAATCTACCAAAATTTCAGGATTGGTAGATATTATAATAACCTAGAGAACTAGAACGGGCACTCGGTAGAGCGCATACCTTCGCCGACGCCACTGAATCCCTCGCCACTGGCGTTGGTTTCATGCCGATCGAATAAAAATTGACCGAGATATGGCCGAAAGTCGGTTTTGACCTTTTCGTGGCCTTGACCTTGACCTTTGACCCGATCACTCCCAAAATCTAATCGATTGATCCTCAGGTCATGCCAAATCAACCCACCAAATTTTATGAAATTCCGTTTGGTACTTTTTGAGTTATTCGATACACATACACACAGACAGACACACAAACAAATAAATACACGGGGATCAAAACATTACCTTCGTCAGCAAAGTCGCTGGCGAAGGTAATAATTATGCCATTTCACATATAATAAATTGAGTGGAGTATCCCTTTAAAGCGATCAGACAGGCTGGGTTCATCGGCCAGGTAAGCAGGATACAGTGCTGAAACCGAATCAGGAATGGTAGTCAGGGGCGGATACAGAATCATAACAGGGAGCTCCCAAACAAAGCGGGGTTCAGATTGACTCGGGAACAGAGAGTAAACACAGCAGACTTAAACAGCATGAAAGGAAATGAGACAACCATGATCTGACTGAATCGACAAAGGCAAATATGTACACGCAGACCAACTGAACGAACATGAAACAGGGAGGGGGAGACATGGGAACCATAGCCGGGGTGGGGTGAGTGAAAAAAAAAGATGAGGATTCGGTGAGGAACATGAGCGAGGAGATGCACAGAGGGAAAGGCACACAAACTCACTTTGGAAAGAAAACATGGAAAAGAAAATCACGTGAGAACAAGGAAAACAATACGAATCCAAGAACTACTGACTCCTAACACGTCTCCTATATATCACCGGGTCAGGGCTCTCAACTTTCACGCAACCGGCTTGAGTTTAAATGACATATTCATGTTCCCGAGCAGTAGTCAGAAATTATTCAATCAGAGCATTTGTGAGAGATTCTCAGGTGGAATTGAAGTCCTAGCGCATCGAAGTTTATCAGTTTCACATGCGTTATGGTGGATTTCGCCACTAGTAATATGGAAATCATTTATGATTCCGGACTTCTCACGCTTTTCTTCACTCAGGGGTTGGAAGCAATGGAATTGCATAAAAATGTTTCAAATTTTCTTATTTCCTTTTAACAATTTGAACGATCGTGAAACATACGCATTGCGTTGATTGAATAATTGCGGACTACAGCACTGGAATGTGAATGAAGCACTAAATCTCACACCGAATGCATAAAAGTTGAGAGCCTTGCAAGGTGGATATAGAATTTTTATTCTTCAAAGCATGAATGAACATTTCTGTCAACATTTCCTTAAAGAGGTAAATCATTGTTCGAGACATGAAATGCACCTAATTACGATAAATTAACAGCTTGTTAAAATCCAACAGTTACAATTGTGGTTGCATCAAAAACCAGTATACACCAGGCCTTCAGGACCGAGACAACTGGCCAACACGATTGAGGGAGAGTGGGATTATTTGACGAGGGATATAACGTATGACTGAAATCGTTATGCTTCGTTACAGAAACAGTAGCACAAAAATTCCTTGATCTCAACGTAAGTTACAGACGAATGCTTGTCGTAGTCCGTCGGGTTTGATGACAATGCTGCACACAAGTGCTGCAAGTCCTAAAAGTACTTTAAATTATCCTTGCATGCCTTCCAGTGTCGCGTTCCTCAGCCACTTTATCGTAATCAGTGTTGAAATGCTACAGCCCAGACTCGCAGATTGTTTGCCATGTTGCCTGACCCAAAGCCAGAGCTTCTAGGACTTGAGGGGATATACTGCATTTTTTCGTAGAGGCGTTGAAGTGGTCCTTAAAACGTTTGTTCAGGTCTCCAAGTGTACAAGCACCATAGGAGAGTTGAGGATTTGTCGAGGTAGGCGATGGGAAGGCATGTGAATCACATCCCATCCAGCGAAACTGGCATTCGAGAAGACCACTTGAAACTGAAACAATCCCAGCTTGACATTTTATTTGTACATGGAGGTCTTTATCCCACCAATGCAAGCTCAAAATGGTTTGGAGGCAGCAGATGTGGAAGCTTCTAGGGCCTTGATCTGTTTCCAAAACAGTGTCCAGCACTCGCAGCTATATATGCTGTAGAAGGGTAGATAAGCAGACTGCATGATTGACAGCTAAGTTCTTGTTAAGAGATTGTGATTTGAAAAGACACCACATTGAAGACGCCAAAATGCAGCCGAGGCGAGTCCAATTCAATGTTGAATTTCATCATCGAGGAAACAGTCAGCGGTTAAGATGCTACCTGGGTGGATGAAAGTGCCTATTTCGGAAATTGGTGCATCATAGATAGTAAATTTGGAGGGCTGCATCTGTGGATCAGGATTGGACAGTTGAGCTGAAACTACTATCTAATTATTGATGATGAGTTAAGCATGTTGATAGATGTTTACTGTGACCTCTAGTATTCTCTGAAGTCCAGGCGCATCATGGCTTAGAAAAGTAGTATTGTTGGCATACTGATGATTGAAAATGTAAGAGTTTGAAGTCTTTGTCTTGGCTTGTAATGGTTTAAGTTTAACCCTTGTGCGATCTTAACATTCTGTTTACTCCCCTTGTCCTACGGGTCAAAAATGACCCGCCCTAACAAAGCCCCAAAACAAAGCAGCTGAATTGAATTTTAAATCCAAAATCTCTTTTGCATGATGGAACAACATGTTATTTATCAATTCAACTCAATTTAGTTCATTTTTTATCATGTATTTTTTGTTACACAGTACAAAAAGAAGATCACCAGTGACTATTATTACACATTTTTTCTTTTTTACCACAAACCAACTGTCATAACACTTTTCTTTTACACAGTAAAGGTTTATTATTGCTATTATATAAATATGATGTAATTACTTCTGAATTTATTTTATTGAAAGGGAAAAAAACTGTTAACAATCTGGAACTTTTTTGTCAAGTTTATTCTTTTATATTTTTCAGAAAGTGAATTATACAAATACTTGTATTATACTTGTATAAGTGAATCATACATCTACTGTGACCTCAGGCCCAGGGTTGTAGAGGTATGGCAGACGCTCAACCCACTTGTCCCAGACTTCTCTGATGGTTCCCAGTTTGTCCGTCACACACCTTG
This sequence comes from Gymnothorax reevesii, assembly GCA_029721435.1. Taxonomy (NCBI): domain Eukaryota; kingdom Metazoa; phylum Chordata; class Actinopteri; order Anguilliformes; family Muraenidae; genus Gymnothorax; species Gymnothorax reevesii. The sequence continues at coordinate 19,794,412 of CM056573.1, read as the reverse complement.
CTGGTCTTGACTCACGGTTGTCGAATCTCAGCATTCTTGAGAAAGTGTGAAAGATTTTCAGCGCCATTGTGGCACGAAAAATTGCCCTTCTTTCTCTGCATCCCCGAGACTATATTTAGCCTCGCCACGGGACCTATATACACCTGCTAATATCAAAAGCCCTATGTAGCCATGCAAGTCAATCTCATCCATATTTTTCCAGTTTTTTCCATATTTCCGGAAACCCTCCAAAGTTGTATTCTCCAAGATGATTTTTTCGATGGCTGGTGTGATGAACAGGAGAAAGGTGGATGAAATGTCCTGGACACAGGCAGCTGAATACCTTGTTGGCCCTGGAGTCATCCTTATGATGTTTGGTGCTGCTGTTCTTCCCTGGTTACTGTCTGAATTTGATGAGGACCATGCAATTTTGCTGTTCTTTGACAAAAATGTCTCTCTGTCAGCTTGAGGGATTTCCTCTTCTTCATCTGAAGATGCATCATCCTCTGGGTTGCATTCCTCCCCATCTTCCTCTTCAGATACATCTTCATCCTCTTGTTCCTCCTGAGCTCCTGAAAACATTTCATCCTGGACCTGTTGGACAGTGAATTGTCTACTCATGGCTTCAGCAAGGAGCCAACTAGGGGTCCTTTGATTTAGGGTACCTTTATACCCTCTATACTGAATTTGATTTTATTACGTCTGAGATTGTTTTTTTGTTTTGTCTGGGAGCTGGTGTGATGGTAGGGGTTAGCTGCAGATCCACAGTGAAGGTGCAGATCAAATGCAAGTTCTATTCATACATCAATCCAGTTTCTTTGTGTGTGTGTGTGTGTGTGTGTGTGTGTGTGTGCATAGGTGTGTATCTGTGTATTAGAGAGTTTGTGTGTGGCCTTGAAACTTTTTTCTGGTGTTTTAAATGCTTTTATAATTCACGGGTCAAAAATGACCCATAAGACAATCTTTGTACCCTAGTGGTGTACAGCCCACATGTAAACATAAACATAAACAAAGTATAACTTTTTCTAATGATGGGGTCCCTTTAGGAAAAGTCATAAAATTTCAAGTTGGAAAAAGATAGTTTAAGGTATTTTTTCTAAAGCTAAACATGGTAGTGGGTCACTTTTGACCCGCAAGACAACACAAGGGTTAAGAGATTGCCAACCAGGCAGTATGTTATATGGATTCCGTCATCAGTCTGGATACCTTGACAGGACATCGAGGTAAAGGTAAAGGGGGAAAGACTGAAGATGATGGATGTCAGAGTGCAGGCCTGCTTAACTCCTACTTTAATATCAAAAGGTTCTAATTTCTTCCTGTTTACTATAACTGTAGCTGACATACCACTGTGCGAAGCACAGAGAATGACAAGGAATTTAGGAGGACAGCCGACTTTGCTTGAAAGTGGAGGTCTCTGTTAACAGTAATGAATGCTTTCGTTAAATCGACCAATACTATGCACAGTTGTCGCTCTCTGCTTTTCTCCTGTAATTAATCTCGCCAAGAAAACTATGTTGATAGTGCTTCTTTCCCTTCGGTAGCCACATTGAGATTCTGGGACAACCAAGTCAACCACATGACACAGCATGATCCATGTAAATGCTTTTCCAGCCACGGAAAGCAAGAAGATGCAACGGCTGTTTACTCAGGTCGCTCTGTCGCCTTCACACTTTTGCAGGCGTCCTTCTACTGCTGAGGAACTTGTTCTGAAGTCGAAGCTTAACAGATAAAATCATGTGGGCATTAGTAAAGGCTGTCACCGCCCTACTTTAACACATCCATGGATACATCATCCAGGCCAGGCGATTTATTGTTTTTCAGTTCAGCAATAGTAAGACATACTTTCGGAAAAAATTCTGCAATTTTTTTTTTGAAATTAAAGAAGCCCTGTATTTCCTCAGCTTTCAGTTTCCACCATTAATTTTCCATTTGTCAGATTTGAGATTTTGAATTTTTGCATCGTGGGAATCATTCTTCTCTTTTAATAAACATCCAGTTTGATCATTGTCTTCATCAAACCAGTTCTCATGCTTACGTTACGTTATGTTAAGCCCCAGGGCAGCAATAACAGCACCCTTCAAGTGCTGACTGAAAGATTCCCAATGACTGGTGACGGAGGTTTTATCCACTTGCTCAGTCGGTTCATAATCAGGCAGTTTTCCCATTTGTTCATTTGTAAGGGCCCAAAGGATGTCTTTAGTTTGGGGTTTTTTGACAACCTATACAGACATGTACAAAAGAACCAAGAGGTGATCCTGAGCTGGACGCATGGAAGGAGAAAAATTCCTTGGAAGACTGCGGTTCATTGGAGTCAATTAAGTTTCGAAATAGTGTGCCATTTGAAGGATGAGCTGGAGCTCAGTTTCATGTTTAAGTGGTCAAAGATACGGATAGTGCGCACCTGTTCTAGCAGAAAACGAGTTACGTCGAATAAGACCAGGAGAGAACAGCTGCATTGGTATAAATAGGAATATTGTAAAACAGGTGGGTGAACAGAGTGGAGCATAGGTGTTGTCTTATTCTTAAATTGTGTTAAAATGATGTGGTATAAACTAATTTTGCAGAGCCTGGAGAAACGTACTGTAATCATTCTTCGTAGAAGAGGTTTCAGGTGCTTATCATCTTGGTCTTGGCATAATGTAGCTTGCTTCCTTCTTCGCCCTGCACTTTTCACTTACGAAGATGCATGCCTAACTTGGGGAATCCCGTCCTTATTCAAATCTAATATTGAGTAGGCCTAGATTCATTGTGAAAGTTTACCAAACCCATAATCTAATGGGACAAATTTATTTAAGAATAGATTAAGGCTTGTTTTTGCGTCAATGGTCTTGGTATAAACTGCTAATGTGCATTTGCATGTTCCAATAAAAAAAGATTCCCTTTAAGAAAATATTACTCACTACAATAAAAGCATAATTGAGTTTTACAAGAGAGCAACAGGGCCATTCTCTGGATCTCACAGGGAATGATTTATTTAGCAAGTTCTATTTCGCCTGCGATGATGAACCCAGTAATAGCATCTGACTATAATTATTCTAAAAAAAAATCAATGTTTCTTCGAAAAATGGTCTGTATCTCTTGATGTGAGGAATTTGTTCCATGTGTTGACATTTTCCCAATATAGATTTCTGAAAAGATATTTTTGACTGCCTTCAGATTATGAGTGAGGCATTAATACAGACAATAACCTAGTTACTTGTTTGGTTGTACTTGGATTGGATCAGAATGATTGGATCAGAATGATTATAGCAGTAATCAAATTTCCAGTGTATTTTTGTACAAACATCTACTTCCAAAAAAATGACAGCAAGAGCAGGAGCAACTGAAAAATTTGGCCTGCCTTATTCAGGTGGTGACATTTATGTCCAAATATGTCTGGGAGCTAGACTTAACCCATTTAGGCCTTAGGCCTATTTAAAAAACGCCTATGAAAACCTATGGGCGACTTTGAAACAAACCTCTAAAACCTGAGGTTTTCTGGAAAACAGCACCCAGGTATCAACGTCTTGTAAAAAGCTGATATCTCAGCCTCTGTAGGAGATAGAAACAAAATTCAAAAATTGGCGTGCAATGCACGGAATACCCCTCAGCCCGATGTCGAAGTTTTTTGAGAGGCCCGCCCGCCACCCAACTGCACGAAGGATAGCAATACCCCGTCAGCCTTGAGGGCTGAGGGGTAAAAAGTAATTGAGAGCTTACACCTGAGGCTTTCCTAAAAAATATGTTTTTTTATTTGTGCAAATCTTCATCACAATATTTAAAACACTGAACAAACTACAACAAACAATCCCTTTTAGTCCTGGCTAGATCTCAATCATTTTCCTTTATTGACATCTTTTCCAGTTATCGTAATTGGCAACAGAAGACACGGCTTCTCTCCACATGCGATCTAACAGCGATTAAATTGCGGGTTAAATTGAGCACAGTGGCGGAACAGAGAATTGGGTTGCACAAAACAGCCGTTTAAAACAATTGTAAATACTGACGTGTTCTCAGTCATCTTCATGATTAACAAAAGGTTCACTCCGAGAGCTTTCCGCACTTAACAGGTGCTGCTTGTTCTCCCCGATTATGTAAGATGACAATCATTCCTCTGGACGTGTATTTGGTGCATTTAAATCTCTGTTATTCAAAATTGCATAGCCTACCTGTCAACTCTCATGCTAATTGCTTGAGCCGCACGCTTGTTATTACCTAGGCTATTTAACTGCCGAGTGCCTCTAATCAACCCACAAAATACCGAGAGTGAAAGTCCGCGATTCATTGGAACACTGACCAGTTCAATCACACGAAGCATTGGCCAATTAACAAGTAAATTATTTTTTTCTGCACTGAATTTAGCCCATGATTTCATTGCTGTTAGATCGCATACGGTGAGAAACCATGGCTGCGTTCCAATCCGAAATATGATACTCCCTTCACTTCTTCCCTCCACTCGAGTGAGCCCTCCGAATGACGTAACAGGCGAGTTACCGAGCTAGGGAGGGCAATAGAGGGGACTTCAGGGGAGGGAGGGAGGATTGTGGGAAATCGGATTGGATCAACTCGCTGCGTTTCTTCCGCACTTCGACGTTTGTCAAGAAGCCAACAGGAAGTCTGTGTTACCATGAAGCCGACGGAGTTAGTTGCCTGTACGTTTTACCTTTTACAGTTCACGCAGAAGCGTATCGCATGTTTATGGCAAGTAGAAGACAGCGTGCTCATTTGATTGCTGCGGCACTTGTGACTGCTGTATGGGAACCCTGCTGAAAATTTCAGCCTTGACCAGCCCAGGCTGGTCAGGCTGGTTTAAGCTGTGTTTTGGACACTTTTAGCTGGTCAACCAGCCCTTCACCAGCTGACTCCAGCTGTTAATACCAGCTTAACCAGCTTTAACCACCTTCATCAAGCTACAGAGACCAGCTACACCAGCTGTGACCAGCTAAGAACACAGCTCAGACCATCTTAAACCAGCTTAGACATCTAGCAGCTAGAATTCTAAGCTGGTTTAAGATGGTCTGAGCTGTGTTCTTGGCTGGTCATAGCTGGTCTAGCTGGTCTCTACAGCTTGATGAAGGCAGTCAAAGCTGGTTAAGCTGGTATTTTCAGCTGGAGTCAGCTGGTGAAGGGCTGGTTGACCAGCTAAAAGTGTTCAAAACACAGCTTAAACCAGCCTGGGCTGGTCTAGGCTGGAATTTTCAGCAGGGAAAATAAAGTTGCTTTCACCCCAGACGCGAAACGAATTTTTCGCGCGACATATTGCATTCAAAGTCAATGTAAAGACGCGAATACACGTGTGTCGTGAATGTAATCTGTTGCGCGTCTGGTGTGAAAGCGGCTTTTAGCTCCGCAACAGTCGTCGCGGATGCTATAGGCTAGCTACAGCAAAAATGAACGTTAAGTCAAAGGCTAAAAAAATAATGTGAAACTGATGCCCCTCAACCCCAAACTTCGCTATTTGCATATAACTCTGTCATAAATTAAACACTACTCGCACATAATTCTTACATTTATATGGTACTTTCCCTGCCAGCAGAAAAAAAAATTGACCGAGGAAGAATGAGCAAAGCATTCTGGGCAATATCAAAGCTTGGAGGGATGTTTGTTGTTGGCTTCGTTTGAGGAAGGATAATCGAGGGCTTGAGCAAATGAAAATATGCCCTTTCCTCCGCAAAACTGGATTGGAACGACCCTACAAGTGGCAGCCATCTTACATATGGAATTTTTTGGAAATTCGGGGAGTGAACACGACGAAGCAAGCATTTTTTCGGATTGGAATGCAGCCCGTGTCTTCAGTTGCTAATTACGATAATTGGAAAAGACATCAAAAAAGGAAAATGATTGAGATCTAGCCAGGACTAAAAGGGACTTGTCTTTGCCCTTCTTGTAGCTCCGCTACTGGGTGGCAGGCATGATAAACTGTCCAATCAAATAAAATAAGAATAAACATAAAAATATAAAAAATAGTGTCTTAAAGTGTTACTATGGCATCTGCCCTGGTAAAAAGTGCCTGTAAAAGAACAGCTATGAGCCCAGAAATGGTCAGAAAAGTAATGAAAACAACAAAATGACGTATCCGCTTTCCCTGCCTGACGAGTAGAAATGCGTAAGTGTCCCCGATTTTAAAGGGTAAAATGTGCTCATGCTGTTCCGGTTTAAATGGGTTAAAAATGTAATCACTTGAAGGGGAAATTAACTCACCCAAAGCAGAGATGGGGACTCGAGTTTGCGACTCTGACTCGAGTCGCACTTAAGTCACACGCACGGAGACTTCAGACTTGACTTGGACTCGTGCTCCAAAGACTTCAGACTCGACTCGGACTCGTGTTTTGGGACTCGTGAACAATCATTATTTTTTCTTTTTTCCTTTTTTTCGGAGGGGGGCGTATTAACATTGGGGAAACTCTGAAACGTCTGCCGAGCTTATTGTCATTCCTTCCCTTTTTATATAGTAACCATATCACACATCGGATGCGCGCCTCGCGGCCCCACGCACTAGCAACTCGGATGACACTATGGCGACCGACACACCTGCAGCTGCTGCTGTACCCTTTGTAATTACGTTTGGTTATACAATTTTCTCACAATACGACACCAACAAAAGAAGCTCTGACTGCAAAGTCTGCAGTACCAAGATTAAGGACGCTGGATCAATTACATCCAATTTTAGCACGCACCTGAAAACTCACCCGGATAGGTCAGTCACATTAACGCCTATGGACGGTTAGCAAACATGTTTAGCTCAGCGTCAGCTATGTTTAACTTAGCTTGCCACCAGCTTTGTAACTGAATATTTGAATAGATAAGTGAATGTTAGTTTGCTTGTCACACTTGTTTGCATGGAGTGACGCTAACACGACATTTAAAAAAAAAAAGTTCGGCAGCGTTATTCATCTCCATTCCGTTGCCATCATCTGCTGGCTAACGTTAAAGGGATATTTCAACATGTTGGCAAATTGGCCTATTGCCATAATTCGTATAGTCATATGAATAGGTAACTTACATCAGACGTGAGACGTGAGCTGCTTCGCGAACATGATGAAAATGAACTGTACAGGTCCCTCGCTCTTTCAAAACTCATCAAATACGCAATCAAGCAGCTCCAAAACGCTCACGTGCACCACTTGTGACCTGCACTTTCACCACTCTAGGAAATAATAATGCATTTTATTTATAATGTAATTTATAATATAATGTATTTATATTTATATTTCGTAAAATAACGACAAATGAAGCAAATACTCGGAACTACTACCTGATTCGGAACAAAGTTCTGTTTTGAGTTCCGGAGTAGCTGCAGTAAACATACGCTTTTGAAATCACTCCGCCCAGCCGGTATGTCTGGAATGTAGTTCCGGTTCTGTATTTGCCTTAACTCTGTCTCGTAATTATACATAATTATTGAATAGCGCGGTGAATGCGCATTCTGTTGCCTAATACTTTTCTAGGTCTTACAGTAGGCCACTGGAAGACACCTACAAGCCTGTTAATGTTTATCCAGTGTATTAAGAGAAAAATAACATAAACTGTTGGTTTATTATTTTTAAATATTTCATTCTAGGCAAAACAACACCATTGATTGTTTCCACAAAAGGGTTACTGTTTCATTAGTAAACAGGTCAAGATGGCCAATAACTCCAATGATATTCCTTTTTGAGCTTTACTTTTATGCAAGGAATCATTTTTGTCATGTTTTTGGAACAAAACTGGTCATGTTTTAATATCACCAGTTTATAGACTTACAGTATTTTTCAGATAATATGGCAGCAATAGTTTTGCTTTTTTTTGTGAACACATTTTTAATTGCAAATGGCACTAAAATGAGATATACAAGTGTTTAAAGTACTTTTAAGTGTTTTGTTTACAAGTTACATTTAGCTAAAGTGTGATGTTTTGCACTAATTAGAAGGATGTTAGTCAGCCTATAATGCCTTTGACTTTAATATTTTTTATATTTGTTCTTATTATGGTCCCACTGAGCCTGCACAATAGGGGGCAAGATATATTGTAACTGTATGTTCATGTTGGAAGAATACAGTTTCCTTGAAACGAAATAATTGTGTTTTCTTCATATTGCATCGCAGTACCCAGTTTAAAGTGATCATATAACAAACAACTAATCATTACTGATACTTTATTGCTCATAGATAAAGGACTGATAATAATACAGTAAATGCTCTGAATTTCTTAGATATAGCTGTGCAGTATTCTTAGTAGACCGAATAGCAGCAGATGATGGAAGACTCATTACAACAAGAAGAGACACGAGACTTTTATTTTTTAGAGACTTGAGACTTGACTTGGACTCGTGACCAAAGACTTGAGACTTGACCAAGTCTCACCCCACAAAGACTTGAGACTTGACTTGGACCCGTGACCAAAGACTTGGGACTTGACTTGGACTTGCATAAAAAGACTTGTGAACATCTCTGACCCAAAGTTCCAAATACTAAGAACCGGCACTGTGTCTCACGCAGCCAAAGTTTGCTAGGTTGCAGATGATAGACAGATGTATTTTAGAAAACACTTTGCCATGCTACATAGTATGTATCAGTTTTACTGGCGATACAATTAAACCTGAATGTGATTATTGCGAGTGTAAATATTGCTTTGACACAAGGCCAAAATCATGATTTTTATAACTCAGCTCTTCAACTCTGATGGATATTTTACGGCCCAGCGGGTCACTGCAGAGTAGAAGTGCATGAAGTAGGTCATATGTTCATGTATGTTCCGATTTTAACAGTTTTACATTGCCTTTATATTCTTGATATGCAGCAGATGTGTCATGGTGATGCTTGATCTTCTGGGGCCTTGCTGACAAATTGGTGTGGGAAACATGGAGGCTGGACAGGCAGAGAAAATGTGCGATGAGGTTTCCGTCAAAACAAAACGTTTTTCTGGGCTGGTATGAGCATCCCTGTGCAAATCTCTCTCAATGGGTTTCAGACTCTGCAATAACAAAATAACAATAAATGTGCTGGACAGAGACAGCCCTAAAAGTGGTCACAGAAATTTAAGTTCGCCATGTCAGCGCTAACTGTTTCCAAAGAGCATTTTGCAGGCTTTAAAATGTATGTCAGAGGTTAAAGGCTCTGCCACTACTCCAACTGGGCAAGCACATATGGGCATGATCACAGCACAAGAACCATCTCACCAAATCTCAAGTCGTCATAATCCTTGGGGAACTTAAACAGGCCTTAATGAAGTTCAGCCAACCCTGCATTTGCCTTAGCGTGAAGCCATCCAATAGACTCTGGAAGCTGCATGTATCCGTTATGCAGTGGGTGGTTTTGTGCAAACAAGAGCCACTTTCAAGTTATTAGTTGTTATGGCTTTGGATATATTGGATTTTGTTGCACAAATATTTAGATTTCCAAGTGACTCCTTGTCTTGGAAGGTTCAACGTGAACCACCGCACAATAACTCACAAAAAGGAAGAGAAATTATGCTCTGGCAACCTTCAGTGACTAAACTATAGTTGCTTGCACATTACCAGGAAATTCTCATTCACATTTGCTGTGTAATGGAGATATTGATATTATTGACAATGCATGTCATTCGTCAAGTATTCTGTTACCCTGGATCGCTGTAAGGCGAATAATTTCCCATCTGGGGGAATACTCTGTGCCAGAATAAAAAATTTCAATGGAACTCTATTTCATTTTCTTTTCTGAAAAGGAATTCTTTTCAAAAAATCCTTTAGATTTTTATAAATTTGGCATCAGTGATGGAGCTGATTGTGTTTAATTCCCACCCAAATTTTGAGCGTCAGGAAAGCCAGTCATGCTTGTAAATGGACCCAGCTGCCGATTTGGATGTGTGCCGACGCCCATAGCTCTCCTCAGAAACACGTGGGGCTCATTCAGTAGTTTATTTTTCACCACTTTCTTTTCTTTCCTTCCTGAAACAGTAATTTATCAAGCTCTGCCTTCATTAAGGAAATCCCAGTCCGTTAAATGAGTAATGAAAAAGGAACAGACTTTTCCCCGAGGTAACTCCAGTTAAGGAACACTATCCTGGACAGAGGCATTTTTGTGTGATGCATGGTGGAAACTGGGGTCTGATTAGCCACGGGGACCAATGAGCCATATCACATATTAATAATCAATAGATGCCAGAGCTGCTTTAAAAATACAAAATAGTGATATGGCTTATTGGTCCTGAATGGTTGCCAGAAACCATATCACTATTTTATGCAGCTTTGACCTTCACCGATTGCTAATATTTGATATTACTGTTTGGTTCCTATGGCTCATTGGACCCCAGCCTCCCTAAATGACAGACCTGAGAAGCTACTTCTCGCAATTTACCTGGCATTTGCTAGGCCTTTAACTGTCTATAACTGTTGTCAAGTGAAAAATTAAGGTCAAAGTGGAAAAGGCATTTCACCTATTCTTAGAACTTTGAGCCCTCTGTCTTTAGAAAAAGCCAGAAAAAACAGTTTGAATGCCACAAAATATGAGCGGATGCAGCACTGTCATGAGGAGTCATGGACAGGGGTGTTCTGTCTGTCATGATACCAGTTAATCACACTAGCAGGTTTAACCAGTAAACTAAACATTTTTTACTATTAAGGTGGAGTGAGCCTGAGTCCTGACTCTACGCCTCACACGCTCATCTGACGTAATCCCTAATGTTACATGTACAAAATGTAAAACATTCTTTCATATGTTGTAGCTAAGGGGGTAAATTTGGCCAACTGGGCCCCCTACCCACACCCACTACATCACATAAAGAGTGATATCATGAGAACTTGGATGATTTTCTTTGCCAGCTTTAGGTAAAAAAAAATGTATTAAATGGAACAATGATCAGTTCCAACAGGTTCCCATATAATTTCCCAAAATTCAGTGCTGTAATATTGTCTTTTACTTCATGTCAAGCAAGCTGAAGGTTTTGTTGTTTGTCTGCCCCGTTCCTCGCTGTTGACACATTAAACTATTCCTCATCCTTCTTCGTACTTTTCTTGACATTGGCCATTGCCTCACTGCTCCTTTCTTTTTTATTTTCTGTACCCTATCCTTCCTTTTTCCTCTTTTTAGTCCTTCTTCATGAGGCATTTTAAATGGTTTTGGTGGACAGGCTACAGTTTCCTTTACATTAGGCCACTAGGCCCCATGGAAAAATATATCTGTTTATCATCCCCGCCAGCATCGGAAGATTATGGCCACGTCAATTAAAAAAAAAAAAATTTTTAGAATAAAAAAAAAAGGGTGATCAGCGTAATGCTCTCTACGCTTGGCACAAATGTACCCATATACGGACGCTTAACCTGTTAATTTGGAAAAGTAATGTCCTTGTGTTGTTCTCAGTCCAGTACCAAAAAAATTAAAGGGACCTAGAAACTAAAAATAACAGCTGCCTCTTTCATTTGCTGAACATGAACATGCATAAACGTCAGGCTGAATTTAGAATTTAATGCCCCCCCCCAGTCATTCAAATCTCTAGTATTTTATTAATTGACAATCACTATTGGCTGGAATTAATTTGAGACCTGGCCTATACTATGGCAGGGAGCTGCCCCTGTGGTGTATTCAGGGATTAATTTATCTGCCATCTCGCTACAAGGAGGAACTGTTTTCATATTCTGGCTGGCGGTACCTGCATGTCACATACATTGGGACAGGCATCAGCCCCCAGCATAGAAGTAAGCAGGACACAAAGTGAGTGAATGCAATTCCCTCTGCCAGGAGGTACTGTGATCGCTTGCATGTGTGTGCAGTTGTCAGCGGGGTTACTCAAAAATGATTGAACGGATTACCCAGAAAATTATGGGAAATTGGACCATATGGATAGGAAGAGGTTAAATTCCCAGACCAATTCAGGCACAAATCCAGATTTTGCAGTCGATTTTAAGGGCTAGTGGATCAAAACCTAATGGCGGAGGTACGTGCTCTCTGAACGCCTTCTAGTTTTACAATGTTTTCTTCATTTTTTTCCCAACATTTTTCATCACATGAACTTGGAAATTGTAGTTTGATATCTGAATGGCAGGATAAAATTCAGTTCATTAAACTACAATTATTTCATTGGATCTTTTTAGCAGGCTTGATACCTGAACAGCATAATATGATGTAATATGAGTTAACAGCTTATTTTACAGTCTGTAAATATTAGGAGTGGGGGACAAATTTTATCCTTTGATTCTTTACTCCAGCCTATTGGATTTAAGACCAGACACCTGTCAGCTCTAATTTATGGGCATTTACATACACATATGAAGCAAATCAGAGTTGCAGCCCTGTTTATTCAGTGTCACAGTCTAAATACTAAACAGACTGCATCAACATAAAGGGCTTTTCTCCAGAATTGAGAAATCTAGAGAATATGGATTCTCATTTAAAAGAGCACTGTAGTGTTTTGCATACAATTTTGTTGGCAGATGCGCCTGAAATTTTACAGTGTAGCTTATTTGCCAACACAGATGGCACATAGAACCTGCAAGAATTGCGAATGGTGGAGGATTGAAGAAACACCAGAACTGACCACCTGGTTTACGTATTAAACATCTGCTATGATCAGGCCTTAAAATGGCCCCAAATGAGACACAAGGCCCCTGAAATTCCATGCAATACAGTAAATTCAGCATACCTTTATGTTATTGGTATATCAGGAAAGCAACAGCTGGTCTATTTGAAGGAAGTAAGTACTTGATAGATTATAATGGAAGCTGTCAAAGCTCAGTTGTCTTTCATTATACTTAGTTACATTCAGATGCATACTTTTCCACAGGAATGTAAGCTGCAGTATGTATGCGTTGGCTGAACTGGTGCTTGTACCTTGGAGATGTTTCATATTTTGAGATCCAGACTCAACAGAGAATTGTATCTGTATATCTACTGCATATTTCATATATCACTGCATAAGGGTATTTTAATGATTTTCGTAAGGTTTTCAAATCACTTCTGGAAGAATCACACAGGAGCCCGTAGATAGTGTTACCTGTCAAAGCAACTCGCAGCCTGAATTTAAAAGCAGTGCCTTTATCTGAAATAGTCTTCAGCTTCTTTATAAATGCAATCATTGAAAAATTCCTTTTACATCCTGACACAGTATATTTTCCCTTCTGGGGAATAATATACTAACTGACATTTCAGTATTTCATTTCCACAGAAAATAAAACTGGCTTTTCTTGTGTAATTTATTAGGGTTATTCCATGTCAATTCTCTCAGTTCTAGGAAAGTTCCCATGGTAACCTCTTCAGATTCTCATGAGCTAACAACAAAACACCTTTGGATTTATCATGATTCCATGCCAAATATTTATTGCATGGTGCTTATAGTTTTTGTGATATAATCCATCAATTTCACATCATCACACCTTTTTTTCCACTCTCAAGAAGTTTGTCAGTTTTGTTCAAATTTGGTACTTTATATCTCATTAACTAATCAAATTATTCTGATTAAATCAAGTAGTTTAACAGATTTCTCACTAGACCTTCAAAATATATCACTGGCCGCGTTTCCCTGTTAAGACGGCTCCAAAGAAGACCTCAGCAAAGAGGGACTGTCACTGTGTTCAATGACAGTACATGTGTGAATGATCCCTGGGTTGGAGAGTGGCTGGCTGTGTGGCTGTGTGCCTGTGCCCTGCAGTTAAACCTTATTCAACTTGATTTGAGACATGCAGCTCAAGTTGCTTTATACATAGAATTTACAAATGGTCAAGACAGGAAATATTTGGGTGAAAAATTAGTGGAAATACGTTAAAATATTTCAACACATGGAACCATGCAGGAGAGATGTAAGTTTTCCCTCATTTTAAATGCTTGATGGGTAGTAGCGGTGCATGAAAGAAATAAAATGAAAACCAATTATAATATAAATAATTGGATATTATAATAAATGATAATAAAATAAGGATGAACCGTATGCACTGCATTAGTATCTCCTTGCTTTGTGTGGCATTGATTTGCCAGACTCTGCTGTATCTGCAGTTTTTCGTCACTAAGAAGGGTGTTAAGAGCGCTCCAGACCCCTCTTTCAAATCCTTCTTAACAAAAGATCATCTTAGGCTAAGAAGGAATCCGGGAAACGCATTCGCTTCTCACTGGAGCCTATAGAAGGTTTTAAAGAAGCTCTAAGCGCTAAGATCTTCTTAAATGAATATGGAAAACTCTGCCTTTGTCAGTTCTGACCATATTATGGCGCTAGGAGGCTGAAAACGTGTCCAAGAGAGGGTTGATCAGAATAATTCAACACATTGATGATGGTTGTTTTTTTTATGATTTTAGGCTTGCTATAAATCAGGCATAAAAAATGGGGGTGTCACCCAGTACACTAATAACATGAACGGGTGATACTGGAACTCTTTTTTATAGTTCAAATGTGTGTCCGAAGAAGAATTCAAATGACCAAAATATCTGACTCTGTGCACACACAGACCGCAGAAAGTTACCGTGTTCAAACCTGAGATATCATAGTGGTTTCTTGCACTCCAGGTCTGATAATATTTGATGGGTAAAGTCCAGTATTTTAACTCCAAAAACGAGATGTTTTCCACGCGTTCTCACTGTTTTGCACTATGTGTGTGGACCCATGCTATTGAATGTTTGGCAGAGGTACCGAGGTTGTCAAAGGCAACGCAGTTCTCGCCAATAACCTATTCAGGGGGCTCAGTCTCTGGATCCATGTTTGCTTAATCTGGTTTTGTTTGAATGCGACTGCTGCTCTGCCGTCATTGGAGGCGGGGATAGCACTACCGCAACGCAACCAATTTGTTTTGTGAAGCAAACATTTTAGCGAGTGATCTTAAAATGTAATGAGGTACATTTTAGAAATGTAGTGGAGTAGACAGTCCAGATAATAGCTGCGAAATGGAGTAAAAGTATGTAAAGTTTTAACTTAACTTAAGTAAAAAGTATGCTCTATAATTTTTACTTAAGTTAAGTACAGATACGTGAAAAAGGTACTTAAGTACAGTAACTTCATTACACTCCACCACTGGTCTTTGTAAATAGTGTCCTTGCAGCAATTGTTTCATTTGTGAGTGCCAAAGCATCCCACATTATTAATTATTAATTTTTTAATTTTAGATTTTTACAAGCCCACCTAAGGCCTCCTGGTTTATAGAGTGATGTTGGCGACCCTATGACCTTCCCTGTTGCACCACGACCAGGCCGGACTTTTCATTTAAAGAAATGCAAAAACTCTTAACAGTTTTAATGAGAATCCTGTCAAATCTGCTGTAAACGTTGCTTGGTGCATAGAGGATGAACTTTTATTATTTCAATGGCTCTATCACTTTTACTGCAGCACCACTGTGAGGTTAAGCTACATTTTACAATCCAGTAAGTCAATCTGTTTAAATGGGAATCAGAACAATTTTGTTGTGAACATCTTAGAACATAAAAGAGCGATCCTATTTTTCTAGTGAGACTGTAGCTGGCTCTATTGCACCACCTTTAGGCAAAAACTTTATTTTTCCAAAAATGTTACAAGTCAAACAGTTCTTAGGGGATTTGGGTAAAGTTCGTTGTGAATACTCCAAGAACCTGGAGTGCTAATTATCCATCTACATTGTTTTAGTGTGAGTTGTCGAGTTTTTTGGTAGATATCAACTGTTTAGATACCAACCTTCTGTCGAATATAATGCATTAGTCTTGTGGGACTGTATTTGCTAAGTCTGTTCCGCTAAGAGCCGCATGCCCGGCTGTCCAGACAGGCGGGAGGTGTAAGATTGATGCCGCAGCACTTGGGTAAGTGAGAAGAGAGGAATGGGGCTGTGATAGAGCACAGGAACATCAGGCTGTAGGGAGGTGGACTTTCTTTTGTTTTGGGTGCTCAGTAAAAACAGAGGCAGGTCTTCCAGCACCAAGATGACTAGGTAAGTATCTCCCGTTCTGCCCAAGATTGTTTGACTGTGCGACTGGAGCCAGGGGAGAGTGGGATTGACCACGTAGACTGGCTTGTAGAGTATTGAGAATGGGTCCCGTGGTTGATGGAGCTGAAGGTGAAGGTGATAGGTACCAAACTTGCCATCTAGGGTACAAACGGAGTAGGGAGATTTCAGGAGTTGGATGGAGAAACTGAGTAAGTAAGCCAGGTTTTCATCCATGATTTATACCGTTTCACTGAAGTCTGGCTGGACTAAAGAGGATGGGGAATGAGACTGATGGATAATGACTGGGATCAGGATGGGGTGAGTGGCCGTGGAGAGCACCGGCAGAGTTATTCGGCTTAGTAGAAGAGGAGGCCTTTGGAGAGTCTGGCACTCCACTGTGATGGACTTTGGTGATCTGGCTTGACAACCTCTCAGTCGGTGGCCCACCTTTCCACAGTGTAGAGCCGAGTAAGACCATCCCCATGATCTTAGCATCCTGATCCTGTTGCTTAGTGATCTGAAGGGAAGCTGGATCTCCATTGCTGTTCTTGCTCAAGGTTGTCCAGACTGGTTGTCCAGTCTAAAGATCCTTTCACAGACCCTGCTGTTCCAGCATGCAGAGGGCTGCCTCAGTACACTCACTGGACACAGGCAGACAGGGCATAGTCTTTGGTGACCTGGTATCCCAGCAGCTGATCACTGTTTTTCTTTTCCTCATGTGGGTGTTTGAAATTATTACGGAAATGGGCCAGGAAATCCATGTTGTCCACTTCCCCATGTAGGGGTTACCCACTCCAGTCCCAATACCCACACTTCCACTCAAAATTGACCCTAGCCTTAATATTTGTGCGTTCCCGCAAAGGGCAAGGGTGTCCCAAACTGTAAGATGATTGATGGAAGTGCTTTTTAGCCCTTAAAATTCCCACTTAATTGTAAGGGCTGGGCGATGCTCACTACGAACTGAGGGAAAGAATGAATTTTGCAGGATGCGCTGCGAGACTATCGAGCTGGATGAGTTTTCCAAGAAGTTGGCAGCTGCCGTGAAAGAAGCATCACACAATTGTAAGCACTATTTCCATAATCATGCATGCAAAAAATCCAAAACATGTCGGAATGTGTTATGTTTGTGGGTTTACACCTTTATCTGTAACTATTGATTTAGAATATGTATGCTTGATAATCGCAAATTCACGTTGTAGCCAGCATGACATCCACCGGGTTCTCTGTATAGCAGTAATGCTGCACGCATTTGGCTAATGTTATCGTTATGCGTGACATACATGCCTGCATTTTACACGTGTTATATTTCAGTTTTTTTGACATTTGTGTCGTGACATGACCTGGTTTGTCATTGTGAATGCGAACATACCACGACAGCTACCCAGCTGTAGCTGTGTATGTCAACTTTCAAAGTTGCAATGAACGCTCTGGCAAGCCATGCAATGAGTCGGTAACTGTATTATGTAGGCTACTGTTCAGTGTACAAAACCGATACAGATAACATGATAGAATGTAAAGGCCTCAAAATTAGTGCAAGAAGCGTACGTCAACCATACACGTGAAAAACGTGAACACACGTGTTATGCTGACAAGGATGAAGTGACATCCCAATTCTTAGGTGAAATTCCCTTCCCCTCAAAACTACCTCTTCGTCCTTGAGGGTAATCTTAGTATTTAGAGCACTTTAAACTAAGGGTTAAGATTAAGAGAAGAGAATTGGGATTGTGCCGTAGTATTGCTAAAAGTGCCAGGCACAATAAACAGAGCTAGAAGCCCACAATGTCATGCAAATGTGTTCAGGAACACAAGCAAGTCTACGGCTTTCCACTGAATGACTGTTCAGACAGCGTCTCATGGCGGGGGCAGTGATGACGCTGGTACTGAATGTCATTTGCAGCTGATGAGTGAACGATGAGACCAGTGATGCTGAATAACAATAGGCTGTAACGGGAGGGGGAGGAGCTATAGCCATGAAAGGCGCTGTTTCATTATGCTATACGCATGAATCGTGAACCAAATTATCCCATTCGTGTGCCCTATTTCATCACGTAATTTAGAGGTGCATATTCCCTACCTGTGTTAACATGTTCTGCCTTGTCTTTGAAGCATAATGAAGTCTAATTTGAAGAACTGAATTTGAAGAAAAAGAGGTGCGTGACCAGAATATAATATAACCTCTTCAAAATCTTCAAAGCTTGCCTCGGGTCAAATACAAATATAAAATACGACAAAAACGCACCGTGTACATCTTTTTAATGCATTAATTCTTATGGTGCTGCGGCAGAATCTGAACCTCCTTTTCATAATATACTGAATTCTGTCTTTTTAATTCAGTGTAAAATAATTTCGTGCCTGTGATGCCAATACCAAATCTTCCACCCTTATTGTTCTGCACACTTACTATTGTTATTCCACTCACTGTTTGACATATAGTGGTGAAAGTGCAGAGGAAATATGAATCCATGATTCTTCTGGTGAGTGAAACACACACGTCTGTCTCCTCCCTCCTCCCTCCTCCTCTCCCCTCGGTCTCTTCTCCTCTGTGCCCTACCAGCCCACATTTGACAGAAAAGGACATGCAGTTAACAATATTAAAGAGCATGACATAACCCATATGCAATTCCAGGACTTTCTCGATCTCCTGGCGCTCGTCAGGGAAATACGGACATTATCGACAAAGTGTGTTATTTCCCACATATCCCATTACTTCTGTGCTGGGGAGTTGGAGGTCAGAACATGTTTTACTTGTGGGAACAGAGGTTAAAAGTTTGGCTCACTCTCTTCAATCGCTTTGAAAGGCACATGAAGGAGGCTTTCCTGTGTGACATAGCGTAGCGTCTTGGACAGACCTTTCAGATTCACCCTGCGGCTCAGCCATAGAAAGGCCAATGGGCATAAAATACTGAGAAGTCCCTTCGTCGGTAAGCTGCTGTGGATTATGACTGAACAGACAAAAACAATCATATTTCCATTCCTGTGCCGTGTCCTTAAGAATTAAAGCTGTGCAACATATCTCAAGGGCACAGAATGCAGTCGGGGCCAGAATCAGTGAAGGTTCCAGCTTTAGGTTGCATGTTAGTCGAGCAGGTGCATTCTATACTCTTTTCACCTGAAGAGC
Source organism: Gymnothorax reevesii (assembly GCA_029721435.1). Classification (NCBI taxonomy): domain Eukaryota; kingdom Metazoa; phylum Chordata; class Actinopteri; order Anguilliformes; family Muraenidae; genus Gymnothorax; species Gymnothorax reevesii. The sequence goes on along the minus strand of CM056573.1, from coordinate 19,775,510 downwards.
AGAGTCATGCGCAATTATGCTTGTGATAAGTTTTAGTGAGTCAAGCAAATGTTCCTGCCAGCAATATTCAAAGCTTTTGCCGTAGGAAAAAAAAATGTGTTGCTAAAATATGTGGTTTTAATTCAAATTCACCCTGATGAAAGTGGACTTTTTCCCCATTTCACTGCACCTGCATGAAAAGAAAACATATTGAAACTTTAAAGTGGCCTTGAAATGAATGCTTGTCGTATTTACATTAGACAAGTGGTGGGATAACTAAGGTTATTCTGTTATTAATGCTTTGCCTCCATGTGCCTTGCAGAATTCTCAAGTCTCCTGCCTCTTCTGTGCTCCCCTGAACTCGCCTTCCCCCGGATCCCTACAACGCCCAAGGCTCCTCCAAACAAATGCTTCTAATTTCCCCCCGAACCCTCTCTGTCTGCCGTGGAGTCCCGTCAGAGTCGGCAGTCGATGCTCTAGGGAAAAGGCCTAGTGAAATGCCAAAAAAGGCTGGTGGTTAAAAAACAATGGCAAATCCCGTGTGATTCTTGCTCTTCAGCAAACCCCAGATGTCCTCCCCATAACAAACTGCGCTTTTGTTTGCAAAATCATTGTTTGCCTCAACAAATTAGCTCTGTCAGTTTTGGCCCCACCACCACTAAGAGAACTTGACCAACATGGTTGCATCTCTTGCCAAGGGCAGCATGAAAAGAAAAGAGGAATGAAAGGAAGGCTTTTACTGCTGCAGGAATCGAGACGTTTGGAAAATTTGTTGAGAAACCTGCGGGTAATAAGACAGGGTGACATGCAATTTAATCTGAATGTTGTCCCTCCTGCATTTCAAAAGACAACTTGTGTGGCTGTGCAGACCATATCTACACAAGCTGAGAACCTGTGAGAATTATTCCAAATTATGTCAGGGGGTTCATGCCTGTGTGAGCATGTTTTTGTGCGTGCTTGAGTGTGGGTGTTTGTGCGAGGGTAACATATGGTTCATTAACTTAAAAAGATGGTTATTTGCAATGATATCATTATTGGAGCCTGCAAACGGACTTGTGGAATATTGGAATGATGCAAAATTTATCTTCTCCACATGTCCGAAAGGGAAATGCTTTGTGGCGAGGCAAAGATAAGCCATTATCCTGAATGAGCTGTTACAAAGCAGTTGTGAACTACGAAAATCCCAGCTTTGGCAAAGATATTTTGAAGACTCGCTTATTTGGCAAAACACCAAAATAAGAAAAAAGAGGGAAAAAATTCTGGCCATCATCCTTACACTTGATGAATGCCAGTAAGTACATTTCCAGACACCTTTATGTGACATTTTCCATCTACTTGTGCATCTATGATCCAACCCATTATTCCTGGCTATGGTTGCAAGGGAACTGAACCCTATCCCAGCACACTCTGAACACGAGTCAGGAATATACTTGGGCAGGTTGTCAACTTGACACTTTCGACAATAAAATTCAAATTTAATTTTTTACTTAGGGCAATTTGTCTCCCAGGCGCGAGTCTGCTTTACCTTCGCAGACTGAATACATATCGCAAGATCAATTGCTTTGGATGGCACTGCGAGGATAAAAATAATATTTATATAACTGTATGTATACATGTTCTGCCAGTATGAAGGGAAAAACCTTTTAATTGTGCTGGAGTAAATTTTATTCTTATGTGGTGGAATAGGTGAGGAGTTGGGGTGTGGTGAGGGGGGCAAGGGTGCAAAACAATTTATTTTTAACTTTCCAAACTCAACATCCCCCTAGCTGTAACGCTGGCATTACGGGATCTTCAAATGATTTGCCGTCAGTCTCTGACCCTTAAACACATAATTGCATTCAAGCTGTTCCTGTTCAGGATCGCTTGTTTAATAATCTCTTGATTTATTTATTGAATAATCAAGATCAATACATAAGCTTGTGTTTATTAAGAGAGAATTAAGAAGTGACATAACTGAAGGGCTACATTGACTATGCAGTGATATTGTAGCATACAATTAGCAATGTATGCTATAAATATATCACCACATTGACAATGTAGTGATATATTAACCCTTTGATACATAGAGTACATAGAAATGCCTTGGACCATATGCTGGGATTTGGTGCAATATTTTATGTGTGTATGTGTGTGTGTGTGTGTGTGTGTGTGTGTGCGTGCGTGTGTGTATGGGGGTGGGGGGTGGGTGGGTGCAAGTGGGTGGTCTGTCTGTCCATTATTTGGACATTATGCTTGTGGGATGCACACTGTCATCCATTATTTTGGACATTATGCATGTGGAGTGAGATAAATAATGTAAAGTTGAAGAAACCTGGTCATTGATATGCATGATGATCTATCTGTATTCTGGACATTGCTTATTTGAGCTATTTACTCATCATGCATGATGTCCAATATTTTTGATAGAGCATAGACTCAGATATATTCCTAAAAATAGACATGCATTACATAGGTTATGTGTTTTCAGTTTGTGCTATATAATATATTTCCCAAAAGAAATAAGTCTGATCAAAACTTTAACAATTTAAGACTATTTCTTACTTTCCTCAACTTACCTCTTACTTGTGGATGCAGCCATTGTGATTGTGTGTGGTAAATCATGTGACTAATCAGAGAGGCACCTATTGAGGAAATTATCTGGAAATGTCCAGTAAATTGTACATTTTGTGTTTTCAGGGTATCTACGAGCCTAGAGAAAATAAACCCCAGCTAACCAATCTGCAATATATTGGACAACATGCAACAAAGGGTTAATGGTGAAATTGTGTGTGTGTGGATGCAAAAAAAAAAACAAAAAAAAAAACAAAACAAATAAAAAAAAATCTATTAACCCTGTGCTTTCTCCGTATTCCATCTCCTGATCTTGGATTATTCAGCAGTGCAACCTAATTTATTTTGAGATGGCACTTAATCCTAATGTTTTCAGCATTCCAAAGAACTCCTCTTGCAGGGAGGCATAGTTGCATGCTTGTTTCCACACCAAGCGATAATAATGAATTTACTAAATTACCAACGCTTCTTATGTTGAAGCATTGGTAATTAAATAATTGAGTAAATTGGTTATCAGTGCATTGTGAAAGTTCGATGCATGACATGCATGTAAAATCATTTACTACTGAATGCATGCCATGCGTCAGACTTTCAAGGTAGCAAAGTCATTCATGAGGTCTTTATAGTCTAGCTTCTGAAATGGCAAGTATCTTATGGAGCAAAATCTAAACCCTATCTTAATACCACCTTCAGCAGCATTTACTACATTATTTTCTACTTCAAGATGGAATTTTGAGAAATTTCAGTCAACTACCGTCCATGCAATCTCATGCCTTCCTTGTGGATCCAAATCTGCAATCATTAATGGCAATGCAACTTATTGGAAGCCTATTTGCTCAGTAAATTAATTCAATCTGTTACCAGATTCTTACTCAGAAATAGGTTGAGTGATAACCTGGATTATGGTAATGTCACTGGTTGTAGACAGAGTTTTATTTTTACATGAGTTGCCTTTACACGCAGACCTGAATTGGCGAAACTGCATGTTTAGGAAGTTTTCTTAAGCATATAAAGCCGATTGGATATGATTGCAGAGAAAATTAATTCTGTTTTGTGAGCTGCTGGAATTCAGAGGCTTCATAAGCCATTGAAGTTTTATGTTCGGTATATTATTATTGTAAAAAGGAAAATGCTTGATAATTGTTGCAGTGAACAATAATGTAAGCTGAGGGGAAATGGATACGGATTGATTCTTGCAAGCGACAAATTATCGCTTTGTTGGTAATTAGGAAACCTAAATGGGAATGGCTTGGAGATGTAATGCGCTTTAAGGTGAAGTGAGAGCTGCACCAGGATCGCTCTGGTGGCAACTCCAGAGTAGAAGTGGTTAAAAAAGTATAATACCATATTTTGAGCGGAGTCTAGGTCAAACTGCGCACTTCCTCATTGCTCACATTTTGACAGGCAGTTGACAAACTGATTTTTTATGATGCAATAAACTTATTTTTAAGTTTAGATGACCTCATGGTTGTTGACAAGTGGCCTTTCATCAGAAATGGCTTCCCAGTAAGCATTAGCTCAGTTTTATTACACTCCAGTTGGCTCCTAGCTCATACAACACATAAATAAGATAGGGATCGTTTTTCATTTGCTTTTAGTATAATTGATTACCTTGCAAGTGAGCAGCTTTCAGAATATAGATGGCAAGTCCTATGCTGCAAAATGAACAGACACTCAACCTTGCAGAAAAGAGAGAATCTATTTATTATGTAACTTATGTCTGTTAAACTTAACAATAAGACATGAAAAAGATGCACGGAGCCTATACAGTACTATAAATGTGATTCATTTTATTCAGTTTACAACGCCCATATCAGTCTCCTAGGAGGCATGTAATGAATGTGCAATAACTTGCAGTTTGACTTTTTTTGGGAAATTCAGCCAATATTTTCCTGGCCTCAAACCAAACATAGCACCTTCTTAAGCATAACACTGGGGCGTTCAAAACAAATGTTTTGAAAAACAGACTCAAATCATTTGAATCAAACTTGATCATGCAGCAAATATTTGTCATAAATAGGCCGCCACAATGGACATTACTGTATGTCACATTATAGCAGCATTATAATGATTGAATGGATTATAGCTTGTGTTACCATACAAATCATGGATCCAAAATCAAACTGGAAGTTTTTCTCGATTATTTTTTTCTTGTTATGTGCTTCCCAAGACGCTGTCAAGCTGTGGTGAGGGCAAAAGATGGTCAATCAAGATTTTGAAATGACTCTGGACATTGTCTCAAACTTTGATTTAATGGGCTGGACTTGGTGTCTTTCTAGTCTTCCCAGTGGATACCCTATTTTGGAGTAATAAAGTCATCTGATCAAATTATATGATGCATTTTGTGTCCTTGATCAACCCCAAAGACATACACAACATTTAGAATTCACTTTAGTTTTTACATTTCCTATATTTGGGTCAGGATAGAGAGTTCCTTAACTTTTTTTGCTGAGTAAATGTCACTTAATAGCACTTTCAATCATCCTGCCTGCCTTACATCAAAACCTCGTTTTTGCTGGCTTATCGTGAATATTTATTCAAGGGTGTGATTGATGATGTTACTTCCAGAGCCTACCGCGATGATTCCTGCAGTACGAGAACTTCCTCTTACCCTGTTGGGACAACGGAGTCAGAATTGTACAGCATGCGACGCAGAATATGGAGCGGTTCTATAAATAGGACCAAAAATCAGGCAATTGCCATAGCTCAGCACGCTGATGACAATGAGAATTGACCTAATTAGGGGTAGCTTACCTTTGTCTGCCCTTGGGAGCCTTATGGAGAGATAACCCAGCTGGATTTCTCTGTCTGCCGTGTGACATCACAGTCCTCAGGCCAGGGGTGGAGCTGAGTAGTGTTCCTGAGGTCAGCAGTGTCATTGGAAAGAGACCCAAAGAAGGCCTCAGGCTAGGCCTCAAGCCGTGTTTACTGGAGTCAGAGAGGTTTGGACTTAGGACTTCTAAGTAAACTAGATGGTGAAGCACTGGAGCTGCTCTGACTTGCTGCCAGAGGAACTGCAGGACAGGGGCATCCAGGTCCTCTGGGACACTTCGCAGGGCAAGGCATTCTGATATGGCAGCTAATCCGACCAACCTACTGAAACATTGTGAAGGGTCTTTGGCGCACTTTGAACCCTGATGCAGATGTAGCAGCAGCAAATCTGAAATGCTGTAATACAGGGCCATGCAGCCGCACTGCACCTCATGCAGCTTTGGGTTACATAAGCGTGGCATAGACTAATGACATCACATCTACCTGAGGGGGTTTGGATCTGGGGGGGGTTGAAGTAAGCGGGAAAGGGGAGTGAATCCCCGGGAGGGAAGATATCGCGCCGTGCACTTGGCTGACGGCTCTGGCCTTATTGAAAAATCAATGCCCATTTGTGTGGCCGGCATGCGTGGCCGACTGCCAACCACCCTGAAATCACCTAATGAAGCCCGATCCTGTTACCTGATGCCTGATTTACTGTGTCAAAGTGACTTTGCAGTTGAAGTCATCGCTTTTTGGGCGCAGACGTTTGTGAACCGCGGTCACTATTGTTCTGCCCCACAGCTCCTGAATTTGACACCTTTGTTATTGTTTTTGTTTTTGTCAGTGGCAAGGTGCATAAATCCGAAAAGGTCATAGATTGTCATTGCAGACCTGTTCCAAATGCTTCATCCAAAGGTGATTTATTTTTGAGATAAAATGCACAGCTAAATGTAGTGTAACACTCAATCGTTCATTGGCAGAATTCTTTTCATTATCGTCTCTAAATCAAATACAAGTGGCGCTAAAGAGTGGAAACTACAGTCAGGTCCATAAGTACTTGGACACTTACAATATCATTGTTATTTTTGCTGCTAACTGCACTATACTGGAGATGAAACTTGTCACGTCCTTTGCCTGTTTAGTTATTTCATGGCGTTCTGGCTGTTTGTGTGTTCTCTGGGTTTCCGTTGATTTATTGATTGATTGCCCAGTTTGCCCTCTGCGCATTGCAAACACTTTTTCTCCACATATGTTTCTTATTTTTCTCAGTGTCTTTTTATTAATCTCTTCCCTAGTTGCCATGTTCTGGGCCGGCTTGTCTTGTCTTGTCTTGCCTCGTGCCTATGTATGCTTTATCACATTTTTGTTACTCTCCTGTTTATTGATTCCTCATGAGAAGCTACCCATGAGAATTCTTCACTTGCTAACACATATGCTCTGGTACTAAGCACTTGCACATGCATGCATATCCGTATGCTTAAAAATACATATACACTTATCAGCCATAAATTTATGACCACCTGCCTCAGGTTTTTGTTGTCAAAAGAGCCTTGACCTGTCAAGGCATGGACTTCACTAGACCTCTGAAGGCGTGCTGTGATATCGGGCACCACGACGTTGGTAGCGGATCCTTTGAGTCTTGTAAGTTGCAAGATGGGGCCTCCATGGATTAAACTTGTTTGTTCAATTGTGAACAATCGCCTTAATTGAGGCAAGTCTTCTTGAGGACTTGGCGTTCATCTTGCCGTGGATCATCGACCACGCTCAGCTCGTTATGGAGATCTCTGGTGCCCCTTCCAGACATTGGCCAGTTCCTGGACCACAATCTGCCATGACTGTATTGTTTTGTTTGTCCTGCTCTGTATCATAGACAATCAACCTTGAGCAACGGTCAGGTTTTTGTTATGTCAGAGTCCTGCTGTACCCCTTCCACCCTGCCAACCCTAACAGAAACTTAATAATGAAAATGAGCTGAAAATGTAGGTTTCTATCTTTACATTGCAGGTATTTACCTCCAAAATGGGTGAACAGTGTATGAATTCCAGCACTTCTTATTTGTGAACTCTCACTACACCAATAACCTTATGCTGACCGTATGGTCTTTAACTGAAATATGCAATACAGAAATAACCTTAAGGCCCGGTCCCACTGCACTTACGGATGCAAAGAGGATGTGAAACGTAAAAAAAATCTTGCCATCCGTTGTGTACTCATTGCATTCGTGTTTCATACGCTCTATCCATCGAGCATCCGTCCGCTGTGATTTCATCCGCGCAAAAAATTTTGAGCTGCACAAAACTTTTAGAACGGATGAACTTTCCGCTGTGTATGATGTAAATCCTCGACATATACGAGCAACAAACGTTCTATGTCCGTTATCATCCTTTAAACATCTGCTATATCCTCTCTGCATCCTCTGGGCATCCTCGCAACTCACATCCGCTGCAGCTGAAAACGGAAAGAGGGAGGAAAGATAAAGTACATGGAACGTCTACATCGTTAGTAGCAAGGAAATAGAAAGGATGTAAGCGTATGCATCTCGTATATAAAGTATTCAAAACGGACAAAGCGCTTCATCCGCTATGCATCCGCTATGCGTCCATTTGCAGTTATCCTTGGTAACCCCTTCGAAGCTGTCATCCACTTCCATCCGCTTTCATCCGCTAGGCTCCCTTTGAACATGCGTTTAACATTCTAGCTACATACGACCCACGTCCGTTCTTTTCCGTTCTGTTTTCGCAAATTCTCGCCAATTTTGTCCATTTCTGGAGCGTATGAAAACGGATGGAGCCAACCCCGAAATTTTGCTCGTCCGCTGTGTCCTTTTTGCATACGTTTTGTGTCCAATCGCCAGTGAGACCGGGCCTTTACCTTAAATCCCAATTTACTCAAAGACAGTTCAGCAACGTTCCATGACTGCATTCCCAGTTCTTTAGCCTTGGAAGAGTCAGGCCAATTGAGTGGAGGAAAGAGGGAGCCAATGCATTTAATACGTCATGAGTAACAACGGTATGGATGAATGAAAGGGATGTAACCTGTTATCTATCCATCGGGCCTTGAATAAGAGGAGTGGACCCCTGGTTTTACTTTAGCAGGCTATTACCTCAGAGATCCCAGATTTGAGTGATACATACTGCCCAATCCCCAACCACCCTTCCTGAAACTGGGTTGGTCTACCTCCAAAACAATCTACAGAGTGTCTATTACTGCTAGTGTACTGCTTTCCACAACCATTTCAAAGCCTGTGGCGGTTACCGTATGAAATAGTGCCCTATTGATGTGTTCACTTTCACAGGGTCACCTATTTATCAGGCCAGCTTCCATGCGGATACTGAAGTAATAAATAAAAAATTAAATGGGAGAACATAAAGAATATTTACATTTTCATTTTCCATCCTCCCTCAGAATTTCTCCTCAGTGAGTAATATCATAAATGTAGTCAAACTCCTGCTTCATTGTTCACCTTTTCGTTTATGTCCTATCCCCAATCCTACCGTCGACGTGTAATGCAATTTGGTTGATTAAAAGAAAACATTACTGGGTAGCTTATTGAATTTGACGGCACGTACGCATCCGGATTTCTCCAGCCACTTTCTTTATTGCCTGAAATAAAGGGAATCGCGTCATCCCCTGACAAACCTTAGCAAAAGGACATTCCGCGGGAAAGCCATTTGTTCAAGGCCCATTCCCTTATGCACATACGGCTCTAACCTTGAGTGTAGGAGAGATAGAGTGAGTGAAAGAGAGACAGATGGGAGAAAGGCAGAGGAGAGAGAAAGAGAGAAACAGTCTTGGCATAATCATATTGGTGAGTCATTTTATTTATATCAATAAACAAAGAGATTTGTCATTAATCTAATGAGAGTGAGGTTAGAGGTACTCACCCCCATCCATGCCTTTTAAAGATGAGTCATCCATTGTTTTAAAACAGTCTGGATTGAAGAGGAGATTGGGATGGTAGCTAATGTCCTGAATACTAATTACCAGTCTGATCGGTCTGCCATTGGTAGCAAAGCATCTGCCTTAGTCCAAGGCACGAATCAAGGCACAGCCAGTCAATGGCAGAATGCCTTACAGTCTCAGTGCTGCTGTGAAGAGGAATTTGACAGTGAAGACATTCACACACTGTAATTAATTGACTGAATTTAACGGTTAAATTAACGCATTGTCTTCTTGTTATTTTAAGCAGAGCCCTACATGCATTTAACTGCGGTTTACAGTCAACATACACGGAACCTGTGTTATAAACTGATTGTAAAATTAAACTTAAAATAACTGGCAAAAAAGGTGCCAGGTAATATAAACTGGCACCATTTTCACCAGTTATGACAGTGTACTGTTCCCCAAGGACAGCATCACAGTGTGTAGTCATTTTGCTTTTCATGTAAAAAAAATTGTTTGTTAGTAATCCTTTGTAATATTAAAACCTCCCAATATGGTCATTTTATTTGCCATTAATAAAACTTCATTTACGGCTATAGTGTTATTGAAAATGATGATTTGTTTAGTGGTGTATTATTCATATGACGCTAATAAATTGCAGCGCCTGGGCTGAAGCTATCACACATTAGTATTATGGATGACTTATGACTGCTTATCAACAATTCAAAGCTATGCATCATTAATTTACTATTTTGTCGACACTTTTAAAATAGCATTGGAGTAATTTCTTAGAGGCTGATGCATAAAGTGACTTTGAAAGGTGATAAAACAACATTTGCAATATTATGAAAGCTAAAAATCCCTATTAAGACCAAATCATTGGTAAAAGGACAAAGAATTGAAGAGGGGGCTCACTGATAAACTTTTTCATTTGTTGCAAATAACATATGAAATCCCATTTCATATGTTAGTCTTCTTTAGATGTCAATGCTGATCTTTAGATTCATTAATTTAAGCAGAAAAGAGATGGTTCTTTAAACTTCACAATGTCATTGCATGAATTCAAGTTTTGTTTTCATTTTGTAAATTGCATACAAGGTAATAATACAAACTCAAAGTCATCCAGAAGGTACAGCCATTAAGGATTAGACTGTCTGACTCTGAGAATTCTTGAGACAGTCAGTGGTTGGGGACTGTCTGAATGGGATGACATCATCGCACTCATCTGAGTCAGAGATGCAATCTGCTTTAAGTGTTGGTCAAACTCGAGCCAGCGGCAGGGACCCTAAGTATTCAAAGTCACAAATATATAATAAATTAACTCAGAGTCCCAATGCTAATCACATTACTAGGTAGGCTGATCACATCAATGGGATTTGATCCTGGCTTTGGCCCATGAGAAGCCGGTACGCACTACTATACTGCTCACACATAGCAACATTTACTAATCCTGAGCATGATCAACCTACTTAATTACACAGATTTAAAATAATTGTGCAGAATTATAAAATGTAGTTGCATGCTCATATTGTTGCAAATGGAATTAGGCAGAAGCAACTTATTACATTTGCCTAGGTTTTGTGATATAGTCTAGAACAGTGGGTCTCAAACTCGGTCCTTGGGTATTGCTCTGTATGCTGGCCGTCTACCACAAATGTGAATTTAATAGTCGATAATCTCTCGTATTTGCTCTATTCATGTTTCTTGGGATTATCTCTCCTATTTTTTAGGCCTGTGTTGTCTTGTTTTTGCATCAAGCTCCAGGAAAGGTATCTTGAAAGAACTTAAACACCTGTGTTCAGAAACCTGATTTCCAGCTCACTGATTCACCATGGTCTTATAACTGATCAGTGAGTAATTTTTTTCTTTTTTTTTTTCATTGTTGCTTGAAAAAATAGGGAAGTTCGCGCAATGTGATGAAGGGCTTTTATTGTACATGAAATGAACACCCATTTTTGTCATAGCATAGTTTCAGAGGGTAGATAGTCCCTCTAAACATGAAAGACAGCTAATGAAGATAAATGAATGGCTTTTTAAAATTCTGGACTTCCAATTGTGGTTGGAAAGAAATCCAGATTAAACAGCTATCCCCAAGGACTGAGTCTGAGAACCACTGGTCTGGAAGATGATCTCAGAGCATCTTTTCTCTATGACATGCCAATTCTCAAAGCTCTGCTCTTCACCAGCTCCAGATGGGTTTTAACTGGATCAAGGAGTTAGAATACGAAATGAAACAGGATGAGTCCTAACTTAAACTTCGGTAGTCCATGATATTCGTCTAAAAACGCCATTTCTGTTGATTTAAGTTGTATATTTTCTCATTGATTTTGTGTACAGCATAAATATTTCCAAATATTACATAAGACACATCTTGCTAATAACTAAAGGTCTGATAAGACAGACTGATAAGAACAGAAAATGGTGGCACTTCCTTTTTCAACTATATTGCCTCAGACACATCTACAACAAGCAACACTTAATTATCTAAGAGAGCAGTTTGCCAGTATTACATACCCAGCCAAGATCTACCAGAAAACTTCCCTGGAAAGGGAAATCAAAGCAAAATTGAAAATTCCCATATTATGGATATTTTTCCATTAAATATTTGCTATGCAGTTGCCTCCACTGCACCTAACCTTAAGGAAAAGGACCCATATTATAGAAAATACTTTTTTTCCCTCTAAAACCCAGCTGTGTAGTGATGTCAACAGCACATAGATGGGTGACTTTGAGGACCTCCTAAATTAACTGCTCGTCCTCTGTTTTCCACATAAGTGTTTCTACATAATAAACAACCCTGCTTTGCATAGTTCATGCCGACCAGCTCTGTCTGGGAGTGCTTAGCTCCAGCCCGCAGCCTTGCTCCGCCTCCCTGCCTTTCATATGCACTCGCTCTCTTACTCCTTGGTCCCCTCTTACAACCCAGTTATCGTTTGTTTACATTTCTCCCAGTAAAGATGTCCAAAGCAATGGCTGAAGGAGCTGCACGAGTCTGTATTTTCTTTACCAACACACTTTGTTCCGTATTTTTTTGCTTGTTTTCATCTTTTGTCTTTTCCGTAGTTTGTTTCATTAATTGCTTGTTGCGTCCAATTTACCCGCACCTGTTCCACATTCCTCTTGTGCCAATCCCTGCCCCAAACTTTTGTTTTTGTGTGTATTGTGCGTACACAAGTAGACGCCATGCTATCGAGTTGTAAGTCCATAAGTCCGTAAGAAAAACCTCTTAACCTGCAGTGAAATATCAATCCGCACTAGACACATGTACTCATCGAGTACCTATTTTCTGCCTCATTGTCTTGGGACTTATAAACTTGCCTTTTGTCTTTGCCCCTTGCCAGACTGTCTTGTGTCTACCTCTGGCGAGTGTCTTACTTTTGATTGTTTATCTCCCATGTCTCCTCCTTTTTTCCTTTTCCGAGTTCCTAATCCTCCGCTCCTATCGTCTGTTCTTTCTTCTCTTTCCTTGTGTGTCAGTTTCGCTACTCCTGCCTCACCCTCATCATTTTGCTGCCTTTCATTGTTTGACTTCCCAGTTCTGACCATCGCCTGCTTCTTGACCTTGGCTTGTCTGTCCTGCATGTTTTGGCGCCGCGCTCTGGATTCCTCTGCCTCTCGACCACCCAATAAATTGCTTGCTACTGTTATTCCAGAATATGATTGTGGTTTCCTGGTTTCATCGTGATAGAAAATGCACTCAGTTGAGCAAAGAGCTCCATCAAGGATGCATATGAAGTATTCAGTGTAATTGGCCAAAAAATATAATCAACACTTCTTTGGCTGAGGACCAACCTTCCCACAAAGTTTCATTAAATTCTGTTCAAAAAATTTTTGAGATATCGTCTGCCAAGATACTATCTTGGTGGCAGTAACAACAGCATTCGGTTAATCCACGTGTGTGTGCGCTTGTCATTTTATATAGGAATGCTTTTTGGACAAGGGTGCATGCGACGCTGAATTTGTGAAAGAACTTATTATAGAAGTGCTGATCCATTCTTAATGAGGAAACTGCAAACCTGAAATATGGGAGTCATTTTGATTTTTGGTTGCTGCTACCAAAAATTAGTTCCCATAATTAAGAGTATGGTGACTGCATGTTGCACTTGGATGTGAATATAAATGCCATACTCAAGGTTTCTAAGCATGTAACACAATACCTTTTCGCTTAAAACTAAATCATTCTGTGCACATTTAGAGCCTTGCAAGTTTATCCTGGGCATTTTGATGCTTGAAAATAAAAACCCCTTAATTGGGGAGAATGGGAACCTCCTCTTGACCCTATTTGTTTTCATGTCTGCATGCCAGGAACAAAGCAGGCTTTTGCAACGGTGTCGTGCAGTGATTGGTGACAGAAGCAACAAGCTAAGAAGGCTAAAACATTAGTTGTTATTTAGTATTTGAAAATTATAACGCATAGTCTTCAAGTAATTTCACGTTAGTTATAACCACCTTGTAACTCTTTAACCTTTGACTCCAAGTGGTCAGGACTCCAGCATCCAGATCAATCATGAGTTATTTTGAGTTTACGTATGGGCAGTCAAGGTGAGTATATATTTTTTTTTCTTTTTTTGTGCTGCATGGTTTACAACTAGTATGCGCATCTGGTGAAAAATTTCTTCCTGACATGGACGCTAATATTCTGACTGCTCCATCAGCAAATACAACACTTCTATACAGATTTTAATGTTTATCCTCCTAAGTTATTCTGAGGACGCACTACAATGAGCACAAACTTCTGACCCTGCAAAGATAAATCAAAGTTTAGTTCCTGTTAGTGACAGCACTGCACAATCACATATTTTAGGTTTATTTTCATTTCCATGATCCAAGTGTTCCCATGTGGGAACATTCAAATTTTATGTCCCTATCTCTGCTGTATTTTGGTCATAACCTAGTTGCTATTGACAGTAATTTGTTCATTCAGGTCTGTATAATGCTGCTACTCAGAAATGAAGTGTAGCAGACAGTGGCCAACAATACTTGTTTATTAATAAAGTTACGGACTTGGTCAGCGGGATGTTAGCGTTGCATCTCAAGTTCATATATTGTCCCAGATTCCTTGTTGAGGGTGGGGGGCGGTTGGAGGCATGCGTGGGTGTTGATTGGCAGTGGCTGGTGGGGAGGCTGGTAGTGTCGTATGTTGGGTTGTTGCTTTAGGCTTCTTTGGATGTTCACTGCTCATTGTCCTTTTGGTTGCTGATTTGTGCAGCGGCAGAGGGATGCGGGGACCTGCCGAATTCCCTTGGTTGTGTGGCTTGTGACCCTGAGTGCGGCAGTACGTATAGTGGTGGGGTTCGGGCTTCCCGCCCTGGGCCTGACATCGGACAAGGGTGTCTCCCGTGAGGAAATCATCGAGTGCTCTTGTTTTGTTTGTATCATTTATTTTTTATCATCTTTTTCTGTTGTCATTGCTGTTGTTGCTCATCCTTTTCTCTCTTACCTGCTGTCATTGCTGTTTCTGTTGACCCCCCCCCCCATCCTATTTCTGTCATTTCTTGGCATAAAAAAGGTGATGGTCAAGGTGGGGCAAATTGAAAAAAAAGGGGGGGCGGGCATTATGAAATTAAAAATAATCATAAAATAAAGCCCTTTGTTGTGCTGGAGCTCATCACTGCCTTGCTGTCAACCATCTCAAGGTATACATTTCCATGCACTGAGATATCTTGCTGGTCTTATGTCAGGTGGAAGTCAAGTTTCTTTCTCAGCCGGGCTGGAATGGTCACTTCTTATTGTGAGAATTATGAACATATTCAGAAACTCACAGAACTTTCATTGAGTGCTGACTGATTGTCGGACCATAGTGCAAGACATTTCTATCACTGATTTAAACAAACAAATAAGACTCTCTAGGTGCCATGGCCTGCTGCACTGCTACGCGTCTCTGCCGTATGGACAATACCATATGGTCAATGGTGACTCGGAGGACGTATTCCCACGCGTCCTCAAGAGCTGAATGGAGTTGGCGGATATCAGCCAGAAGTCGGAACCCATGACAAATTTGTTGGTCGAGGACATATCAAAGATGCTCGATGGAGGACAAATCTAGGGAGTAATCTAACCATTCAAGCACACAAATGTTTTCATCCTCAAGGAACTCTGTGCGTACATGGGGTGTGGTCTCGGCACGCTGGAATATGATGTTGTTTTGAAGGAAGAATGGTGGGAGGATGTCACACTGTCATTGCGATGTCATTGCGATGTCACACTGCATTCAAATTACGGTTAATAAAATGCAGTTTGGTGAAATGTCCTTGGGATATTCCCACCCAAACCAGCATTCCTCTACCAGCGTACGCCACCCTCCGCAACACTGACTTTAGCATAACGTTCTCCAGACACTATGCAATTTGTCCGCACTGTGAAGCCAGAAATTTGCCATCAGCCATGGGGCAATCTCTCACGGTTTGGGCAGAAATGTGGCGACTGTGAAGGCAAACTGTCTCATCGGTAGCGTTGATTGCTGGTCTGAGGTTGACTTGGCGAGTCCGGATATGACGTTCTTAAGCAGGGTTGGTCACGTGTGGTTGTAGCACATGTGAGCGGTTTCCTGTCCTTCTTTATTCTTCAAAACAATGTCTTAGGCTACTTATCATTGAAACATGGACATTTACAGTCCATGTGACATTCCTGAGAGACATTCCTGCATTGAGCATGCCAATGGCATGCCACCTGAGGTGTTGAGTCATCTGTGGCATTTTGAAAAATTGATTTTTTGGGTGGCCTTTCATGGACCAGAGGACAGGATGTGCCTGGGCTGAGCAGACATAATTTCAGCAGCTCTGGATCGATCCCACCTGTCTGATGGGCAAATTTGACAAAGTGCAAGAAATTGACAATGATACAACAAAAGGAGAATGAAATTCCTATAGACATAGACCACTAACACACAACCTTAATCAAGCAATTAAACCCCACCTAGTAAACCACTGCACAAATCTTGCAAAATATTGAAAGGATTAAAGGATTGTTGTGTTTATATTTTTGTTCGGTGTATTACATCCTTTATGCACCCAAGAATGAAAAGTTGAAGAATCTTAATATTGGTATTGGTATCATGGATGGCACAAACTGTTGACAAATAAAATAAAATTCCAACTCAAAAATGTTTAGTATTTTTAAGCAAAGTCTCCTGAACTGAAGGTTCCTTCATCGCAGCATATATATTCGATAAAGATGGGAGACTCTTATGTCTTACATAAGCTTGTTAGATGAAAATTGATTTCTGTCAGATTTTCAATATAATTTGAGGTTGCATTTACTTGCACCGGTTCCTCGCAGTTTAACCATATTTAATCTAAGAGAAAGAAAAATAACTTCTGTTTGGTGTTTTTGTTTTTATACATGCCCCAGCTATTCAACTGCTCCATTTGAACTCCAATCTTTCATTTATCAGTCCTGTCGGGAAACACGTGTAGAACTTTCAGCCTGTAAGTTACACACCTGATCTCTCTCCTTTCCTCTCCAGTATTAGTCGCTACTCATGGAAGTTTGATATAAGGGGCTGGTAGCTCTTTTCGCCAGAGGGGAGGGAACGACAAGCAGTAAGATATTTTTGCTGATAAGTTTATATTGGTTACAAAAGTCCTTTCTGGAAATCAGAGATGACGTAAAAAGGAACACAATATGAAATCTTTAAACAGCATTTACAGAATACTGCCATTAATTAATTTGCATTGGCTTGTAGTGTAGTTATACAAAGATGCTGCATTTGTATTTAAAATTGCATGGATGTGTGTTTTCCAAATCATTAGGAACTCTGTCATAAGCACCATGAGGCTCACAACAAATGTCTTTGTCCAACCGGTAATGATATGGATTGATAGGAGATGAACTGATTCAGTTCAGTGGTGATTTTTACAGCAGTAGTCCTGTGGTTATTAACAAACATCCAACCAAGGTTTAGCCGGTTCCTGCTGGCAGGCCGAGGGAGGGCCCAGCCAGGGGTTTGAACCCCAGACTCCCAGCCAGGTAAGAATAACACGTACTGACTACATCGCCAAAGAGCCAGGCTCACTGACAAGGTATCCAGGACGCGTATTTATTAGGAGGCATTTCTAGTGACAGGACCCATCAACTGTCACATCTCTCCCCCTGTTTTGGGAGCGTGTCCTCGTGCTCCATGCTGTACACATGCTGGCATCCATCGGGATTCCCTGAATCCTGCCGATTATGCAAGACTGCGGCAGGCCGAAGGAGGGCTCGGGTGGGGGGTTTGAACCCCTGACTCCCGGGTAAGAGTCACATGCGCTGACTACATCGCCAAAGAGCCAGGCTCGTTGGCAAGGTAGCTAGGGCGCATATTTATCAGGAGGCATTTTCTAGTGACAGGACCCATCAACTTTGACATTGTCATAAAGCTTTGAATGTCTTACTCCTGTTGTTTTTTGGTGTTTGGTGCATGTTTAAGTTTAGTCATTTTTAACACCACTTGACACAGATTCAGCCTTATGAAACTGTGCTAGTTTCCTCATCTTGATTTACCTGGCAAAGTACAGCTGTTTGTGTATCTTTTAAGCAGACACATGCGACAAAGAGACATCCACGTTAATAGGAATCTAATTAAACTTAAAGCCATTCTTCTTATATTTTGTCCACCCTTTTTTATATACTTTTATATTTAAGACTGCATCCATATATTCATGAATGCATCAATCATGCTGGAAGCAAGTGCAATTTTGTTATAAAGAAATCCATTTTTTTAATCACAAAAGAGCCACTGCCTACAGTTCAGAGTTGCTAAATAAATCTTGAAGCATAAATAAAATATCACTCTCTGGTGAGTAACATATTTTATGACAAGGCCAAGTCTGAAATGGTGACGTACTGATAGATATCTACCGGGTTGAGAGCGCTTCATCGCAAAATCCACAATTTCTATGAGGGATGTGTTTACAGAAGCTAAAGCCTGCCACCTTGTGGTAGAGTTTTAAAATAACTAAAACCGGTTGGTATCATATGGAGCGATTTCATTAAAAAAAAAAAAAATCCTTGAGCTGAAAAAGTGGCTGAACGACCGCTACTATTCTAGCTTGTTAACTGGAGTGATAACCAGCCTCATTACAAAAAGACAAAGCGCATGTGTCTAAATATAGCACCCACAAATTTAGCACGTTCAATCCTCCTCTTCTTCCATGTCAGGTTTTTGCTAGACTGCATGTTTTGACAATAATGTTTAAATTGTGAATCCAATAACCTGTGATATCTGAATTCTAGACTGTGTTACTACCCTATCTGTACACTCCCAGAGCTCTCCACCGAAAGGTTACCATAGCTACAGACCAGTGTACAGCTGTCTCTGGAGGTCTGGAGAGAGCTGCAGAGTGGTGCGATCGATGACCCAGCGAGCTGCAGGCCAAATCATCAGTTACAGACGCGCAGGGATATCTTGGGAAAGCAGCGAGTCAGGGAAACTGAACTTGGAGTGCGTTTGATATGGAAGGTATCTGACCTGGCAGATGGTGGTTATAGAATCAAGTGTTCAGGCCAAAAAAAATCTAAAGTGCTGTGCCGTGAACATGATGCTTTAAGCCAGGGCTGTAACACTGATGATCAGCGGCAGAGTCTGTGGGTGCTTGCTCCAATTACACCCTTCACCACATGAGTTTACTAATGAGCTTCATTTCTGCACTAGAGAATGGAGATAAAATACTAGTTAAATCTTGAACGTTGCTTACGCTCAAATACCATAAAATGTGGCTCAGGGGTCATGGGGTTCAGCTCTAAGCAATGAGGTCCAGACAGATTCCAGTAAGAGATTCTTTTTAAAGACTAGCAGACTTTAGACGAACAAAGCTTGTGTGTGTGTGTGTGTGTATGTGCATGTCTCTCTGCATGCATGCATGCATGCATGTTTGTGAGTCTGTGTGCATTCCTTTTTGTCAGTGGGTGTGTGTGTGTGTGTTTGTGTGTGGATACGTGCATGTATTTTTGTGCAGGCTGTGAATGTGTCTGGTTCCATTTGTTTGAATATGGGCCTGCAGGTGTACAGGCCTGCATGCATCCGAGAGGAAAAAACCTTAGATAAGCCCTTTCTTGCTTTGTTGTTTTTCTTGAAAATCCTTTGTCAATTCAGTACCATTTTCCATAAAAATGGTCTCAACAAACTCAAAATAAATAAATAAAAAGCGGCCTGTATGACAGTCTGAATGGAATTCAAGAATGTTGCTGACAGTCTGAATGGAATTCAAGAATGTTTAGTGGATTTGATTTGAGCTGAGCTTTCAATTATTGAATAATTATCACAAACTACTGCATAAAGCAAACTAATGCAATTACTGTCCCTTGCTGCTATAAAAAAATGAATAAAAATTTTATGGATAGATCATAAAAAATGTTTTTATTGTCACTTCCACTTCGAGGGAATATTGAATTCAATCAAACAAATATATGTACATGTGTGTGCTTGCGCGTGTGTGTGTGCGCGTGTATTTTTTCTGCCAATAAGGATCCCTTGCATTCATAAAGACGATACAAGATTACATTAAAAAAGAAAAAAGCCAGAGGTCTGACGACTGTAGCTCAGGCTAAAGAGTGTTTCCAAGAGGCAATAACTTCTTCCCAGTCTGTTTGGAGAGACAAAAGCAATGCCATTAAAATGCAAATATGCTTATATGACCTTAAACAAGCTGCCAAGACCACAATCAATTTTTTAAGAGCGTCAACATCCATATCGCGGACATGCGGGCATCAAATTAACCAACAATTTACAACTATTACTTTGGTAAGCAAAATATCTAGCTGATAAGTAAACACATTGTCCATTAATCGTCAAAAGTTTAAAAAAAAAACACGAAATGTCAGAACGAACTTGCCTATAAAGTAGCTTTCTTTGCGCTTATTGCGAGTAAGACAGAGCAGTGGGCACATTTGAGACACTGACATAAAAAGGCTGATTTGTTGATAACTCTGTTATAGCCTGGCAGTAAATATTGGGTCTTCAATCCTTTTGTGGAAAATGCGCATAATAATTAGTTCATTTTATCACTGTTTTTTTTTTTTTTCTTCACGGATGGTTTCTACATGAAAAGTTACACGAACGGTCAATCGACCATCGCTAGACCTTTACATGTTTTCAGTAATGCCCATCAAAACAAGCAGTCATCCATTTTCAGAAGTGGGCTATTTAGCTACTTATAGTTAGAAATGTGATGAAAAATGCACACTGAGCCCAAAAGGTTTTGTCATTGTAAGGCCGAGCCTCCAGTCATATTTACAAACTGATGTGTTCCGCAGCACCAATAAAAGAGCCTACCATCACATGAAAAATAATGGGATAAGCCAGGGGTCCCCAGTCTTTCCTAGAAGGGGCCGGTGTGGGTTCAGGCTCTCATTGTGACCAAGCAGCTACACACCTGATGCTACTAATCAAGCTTATTAGCAATGAGTCCAGGGGTTGATTTGTCGTATCAGGTGTGTAATTGCTCGGTTGCAACGAAAGCCTGCACCACACTGGCCCTTTTTGGGAAAGATTGGGGACCCGTGGCATAAGCTGTAAATACAGGTGCCCAAAATGACCCTTAGGAAGTAGTAACTTTGACCAAAGCCACAATTCATTCCTAATTGTTTTTTTATGGCATTGTGCTGCTATTACTTATAATATTGCAGGAATAACGCCCTACAGTTCATATCAAAAATGCTCCAAGGGGTCAGATCACAAGGTAGGGACAATTGACCTAAATGGCTGTTTAGGTATGAGGACGAATTGCAATAATGTGGCTTAGTTTTACAAGCCCAATTCCGAAATAGTTAAGACGAAGTGTAAATTGTGAATAAAATCAAAATGCAATGATCACGAGCCAATGTTATTTACAATAGAACATGGATAACATTTCAAATGTTGAAACTGAAACATTTTACATTTTCATCCACAAAATGAGCTCATTTCAAATTTTCTGGCTGCAACGGGTCTCAAAAAAGTTGGGACACAGGCTAAAAAGGGCAGAAAAAGCAATTAATATATAAGAGAATCAACTGAAAGAATATTTAGCAAGTAATTAGGTTAACTGGCATCAGGTGTGTAACATGATTGGCTATGAAAAGAATGTCTTAGAGAGGCTGAGTCTCTCAGAAGTAAAGATGGCCAGAGGCTCTCCAACCTGTGAAGGCTTGCGTGATAAAAAGTAATGGAATACTTTAAAAAAATTTTCCTCAATGTCAAATTGCAAAGGCTTTGAAGGTCTCATCATTGACAGTGCATAACATCATCAAAAGATTCAGAGAAACTGTAAATATCTCTGTGCGTAAGGAACAAGGCTGAAGACCTTTACTGGATGCCCGTGATCTTCGGGCCCTCAGGCGCCACTGCATCACTCACCGGCATGATTCTGTCATTACCATTAATAAATGGGCCCAGGAATACTTAAAGAAACCACTGTCTGTAAACACAGTCCTCAGTGCCATCCACAGATGCCACCTAAAACACTATCAAAAAAAGGAGCCATTGTTGAGCATGATCCAGAAGCACCACCGTGTTCTGTGGGTGAAGGTTCATTTTAAATTGACTGCAGAAAGTGTCCTGTGGTCAGACGAGTCCAAATTTGACATTCTTGTTGGAAATCATGGGTGTTGTGTCCTCCGGGCTAAAGAGGAGAAAGACCACCCCTCCTGCAATCAGCGTTCAGTTAAAAAGCCAGCATCTCTGATGGTATGGGGATGCATTAGTGCATATGGTGTGGGACACTTTCATGTTTTAAAAAGCACCATGAATGCTGAAAGGTACATAAAAGGTTTTAGAGCAACATATGCTCCTTAATGCCCAGATGCCTGAACTCTGTGTTAGAAAGAAGAATGGATGCTACACCATGGTAAACAGGCCCCTGTCCCAACTTTTTTGAGACCCATAACAGCCATCAAATTTGACACAAGCTCATTTTAACAGTGTAAAATTTCTCAGTTTCAGTATTTGCTATGTTATCTCTTTTCTACTGTGAATAAAATGCTGATTTCAAAGTCATTGTGTTTTGATTTTATTCACAATCTACACTTTGTCCCAAGTATTTCGGAATTGGGGTTGTATTTAGAACCTCTTTCATGTCGGCATTGTATCGAGACAGTGAGAAAAGGAGATAGTGAGAAGTGATTCATAATTTATTCCAGTGAGTCCAAAAAGTTACTTGAGTAGGCTGTTCAATGCAAGATGCAGCTGTGAGTTTATGGTTTGTAACAGGTTTCAGATGCTGCCTGGTGGATTGCTGTCCAATCTGCTCAAGCACTGCGTGTGCCTGTTAGGTGGAAGTCTCAGCAGTTTTGCCTGCTGCGGGAGATGTTGTCAGATCTGTACTTGAGGATTCTGGCGCAGTCCGCAGATTCAATGACCACAGAGTTCATTAAAGAGAAGCCAAACCGACACAGTCGATTTCCAGCCGGGAGGATAGCAGTATAGAAACACAGGGCACTGGTGATATCCAAAAAATCATACACTGTTAAAGAAAGAACGTCAAAGCCAGGGAATGAGGAACTCAAAAAAGGGCTTGTGAGACTCAGAGGCAAAGTAGCAACGACAAACTGGTGCAGGGAAAAAGAAAAAAGGGGAGAAAATATAGAACAAAGTTAAATGGGAAAAGAGAAACAGCTGTGGGTGAAGCAGGTGCATGGAATTAAGGGGCAAGGCTACAAACAAGACACAGGGGCAGTACTTTTTCACAGCACTGCATTTTAACATTTTAACCAGATAAAACACAAAAGAAAATTGAAGCACTGATTGCTAAAACCTCACAAGTCAAGTCAAGTCAAGTCAAGTGTGACTTATGGGGTTTTAGTAATAGGTGCTTCAATTCTGATAGGACACTTTTTCAAAGGGAATATTTATTAAAGGCATACAAGCATACATTGAGTTTGGCGGTATGGCTCTGTTCGAGAGATCCCTGCCCGTCCAGCGTGGAACCGAAGGCAGGGAGCTGCTATCGACCCCCCTTCCATAGAACAGAGCCAACACCAACAATGACCTCAAACTGAAGAGACATTGTTATTGAATGACAGTTTAGTCATGAAAGACAAGATGACAGAATGCTAAAAATGACGGGATGAGTTTGGGAGGAGGAGGGATGTGAAGCGTACATGCTGCAGAGATTCTGCTCAGAATGCGAGCTTAAGTAAACTAGCATATCAATCAAGCAATCATGTGACAGGAAATCAGATGACATCTGTGAGCACTCAGGTGATTCCCAAGCTCGAGAAACGGCTCCTATAGTTAGCAAGCTTGACTCCGTGCCTATCAGAATTTATGTCAAGCTCCATGTTATCAACTGCAGCATTAAACCTTTGGTATTTTTCACAGTTTCGTCATACTTTAATGACCAAATTGTGATGGTGCCATAACAGGATATGAGGTCAGAACTCGGGTAGATTTTATTCTATTTACATAAATGTAGATGCTATAATGAACAAAAATGAAAAATCGTCAATATTCAAACAGCTTTTCAGCTTATTGACATGAATATTTTTGTAGCTGTCTCAAGGTATCATGCACTACAAGTAATACTGATGATTCAATTGAAGCATTTAGCTCATTTTGACAGCCGTTTTGAAAAACCAGAAAAACCACCTACACCATTCAATTACGTAGTTGAAATTTGGCGTTCTCTTATACAAATGGCATCTTTAGTTAGCGTATGAAATATGCCATTGACAGGAAAAAAAAATTGTGTGCATCATTGTATCGAACTTGACAAAAAAAAAAAAAACCACACAGGACATCTGATGTAAATGCTGAAGTTCTCCATGTAGATATAGCAAATTATCCATGAGTGTTAAGATAAACCTTCTAATCAAGTGATTCTTGGAGAGTCAAGTCCACCATTATTGCTTGGGCCACACACAGTTGCCCAGACTTTGGCAACAATGACGCTACGCAGCAAAAAAGATGTAATTGCTGCACTTTTTAATATTCACATGGCATCAGTTGCGCAAAGGCACTCTGGGGCAAGAGGGAAGTCCAAAAAAAGACTTGGATGCCGCCAAGTTGCTGCAAATGATGTTTTTAATGCACACTTATTTGGCAGGACACTCAGGTACATTGCAGCACATTTCAACACAAGTCTGCATCAGGCAGAGACCTCGCCGCTGCCAAAGTTTTTTTTTTTTCTATAAGGACATTAGGAAGGGGGAGGTGTGCCCAATTACCCATGTGATGCATCACCTGACAAGAAAAGGAGCAACAACGAGGAAAGAAACAATTGAATACAAAGCATTTCAGAACATAAACAAGATACTCATCATAAAGTCTTCGTGCAGGCATCAAGTAGTAAAGTTAAGACAAGGAACATAATGTCTTTTCAATGTAGACTTTCATATGATATATCAACTGATAAAGGAGCCATGAAGCATTTCACAATATAAATCGTCTCACTCACGTATAACATACGGCTAAGAACAATTTTTAAAAACGAGCGCTGCAAACCCGAGTTGAGTGGAGAAGATGTTAGAAAATTAAGAAGATTAATTAATTTGGTCTCTGTTTGTTGGAGTAGAGTAAGCGCATGTAACAATGTTTGTCTAAAAACAATGATTTTGCTCTCCTAGTGAATGTCAGGTAGAAACTAGCAGGTCTTGTGATTGCCATGCTAAAGACAAGGAATCAAGCACAGATATGTGTGTGTGTGTGTGTGTGTGTGTGTGTGTTTTATATTAACAGGAATATGATAACTGGAATAACGATCCAGCTAAGTTGGTGCTACAACTAGATTCAGTGGGGGCTTGTCCACGCCAGGGCCAGAGACTGGCCTGGAGCAGAGGCTCGGGAGAGAATCCTTTTGTTGAGTGCAGGTCTGCATACAAACAGGAACAAAGTTTCAACAGGAAACATCCTGGAGACTGAAGACAGCTGGGGAGGTAGTTCCTATTGAATATACTCAAGAGAAAAACATATTTCTTTCATCAAATATTACTGAATACACAGAGGAAAAAGAGAACTATGCTCAATACCAGAAGGCATTAACTGACTGGAAGATTATGTGGGGAATTAACCTAACTATCCAGCCCTGACAGAAACATCACACAGCCATACTGACATGACAGTCACACCAATGGGAAAGGTTACAACAAAGCATGCAGAGGGCTTGAGAACAGATAAGACCAATATATCAATTTAAGGGGACACATCGCAAAACTCACACAGACTGCTGTAACAGGAGGAGATTACCCGAGGAGATGATGATTACCTAACATGACAATAATTAATTTTCACCAAGGCCATATAGTATGCAGTTGTGGGTTTTGACACAACTGTTGAATGTGAGATAGGTAGTACAAAAGTATCCATGATAGCTTGCCAGCTGGGTTGTGAGATTTAGCACTAGCTAACTTCTTGTGAGTTGTGCCACAGTTAGCGGATATGAGGTCGATGTGCTGGCTGGTTAGTTTGGAAATGTTCCCTCCGTGATTGTAGTGCCAGCCAAGCCTCCTGTAACAGTTGGCCGAAACGGGCAAAAGAGCTGCTGAACAAGAATTTGCATTTGAGGTGAAACACAAATACAGGGGAATTTTAAAAGTGCACTGTGCAAGTTAGTTTGACATCACTTCTGTTGACATTCGAATGCAATAAAAACAGAGCTAGCTTGCCCCCCCCATAGTTCTCACCCTCCCATGCTTCCATTATTGTCAACTCTTAATGAGGATTGGCTGGAATGGTTTTTTATGTTATGGGGCACAACCTGTGCCCCTTGTTTTTTTTTGTTTTTTTACAGTGAATTCATGGGCAGGCAGCTAGCGAATCGTGGGGAGATGTTGGCGAATTGAGACAAAAATAGAATCGCTCAGAAAACAAACAAACTTGCCTTGTGCATCTTTAAGGACGAACGTGCAAAGAGCTAGAATGGAGAAGACTGGTGTACCTAGATGAAGTAGAAACACAGCAGGGAAAGCTGGCTTGAGGCACCTGCCTGGAGCCTCAGGGAGAGCCAATGAGTGATTGAAGCTTCAGTGAGCAGACATACTTGCCAAGATTCGTTCCTTCTTAACTGTCGGCAGGACGGCTATAAGGGGAGCTCCTACAGCATCTTCACGGAAAGACTAAGGTTCATACAACTGCTAACTCACAGAAGAGCTATATTCAGTGAGGAGAGCTTTGAGATCCTCTTCTTCTCCTGATTTGATCCCGGCAGCACTCATTTTCAGACATGACTGGAAGTAAAACTCTTAATCGGGCATGGGAATTCCAATCAATGAATTACAAATCTTTTTTGTGGTATTCCAACGATGATGATTGGCTGTCTGTAGGCAATCATGCAGCCATTCTGCATCACTGTGATTGAGCTCCCATCGAATGGCTGGGTCAAGTATACGTCAAAAAGGAGTGTCCTTCCTGGACAGAAGAGGTCTGGCAACCAGTAATCGACAATTTTTTTTTTCATATAAGCATTTTTTTTTTTGTGCTATTGATACCAATTTAGAATTAGCAAAAATTTGCCCTGATCTTTAAATAAGGTTAAACTGGCATGGAATGACAAGCTGACATAAATAAATAAATAAAATAGAATCCAGCAGAGTTTATTCAGTGAACATTCAGTAAGCAGTAGGTCACTGTGCGGTCAGATGATCCGAGATGCATCACCGTGAAGCTGCCTCCACACAATGAAAATACTTATGTGTGGGTGGCTGTGACCTGCCAGTTCTTATGCCAGAAGAACAAATGATGAAAGCAATCATACACACAGAGACATTCAAGTATTCATGATTTCCCCCGACATTAACCTATGAATTACAAGTTAAACTTTACAGTATTTTCAGCCTGGAAATGTCTGAGTAGGAACAGCAGGTAGATCAACTGATCAGGCCCACCTCTTATACATGCATGTTCCTACATTATTCTGTTGATACTTGATCTGTACTGCATTCTTGCATCATGTAGGAGTCATATTCTCATCTTCATAGACAAAAAGAAATGAAGCCAGCAGAACAAAGATAGAGGTCTATAATTATTATTATTATTATTATAATGAATTTTTTTTTTTAGCTAGCAGATGGATCAGGCTGTCACTCCCCAACTCCTGTCACTCCTGTCCTGTGAGTAATCACAGGCCGTTTTGCAGTTCGTGGGTATTTTCATGGAGCCTACACACACACTCACTCCTGAATCATGTTTCTATTTCTCTCTGGATAATTACATTTCAAGAAACGTGAGAATTCGTACATTTTCAACAAAGTGGGAGAAAACTGCACAAGGCAGAATGAAGCTGTCTGTAAAAGGGATTCTGCTTTTATTGACCATCCCTGAAAACCTGCATTGCTTGTGCTTAGGAGGACATGATAGCTAATTTGGGATTTTTCTCAATGGTGTTGTTATTCGGCAGACTGCTCCAGGGAGTGGGCAGAGAGAGAAGTAATAGCGGCAGTCTACTCTCTTTTTTTTTAACGTTAAAATATTCCTTTCCAGCTGACTCAATTATTCCAATCAAATCAAAGGCAGCGTTCATTGGAAACAACTGGATAAAATAGGAGAAAATGTGGGCTTTGAAATGGTTCCCTATAGATAAGATATACTTTATTGGACCCCGTAGGGTAATTCGTCCTCTGCATTTGACCCATCCTATAATTAGGAGCAGTGGGCAGCCACAGAGCGGCGCCTGGGGACCAACTCAAGTTTTAAAGTTAGTTCCTTGGTCAGGGGTACAGGAGTGTTCCTATAATGCATGTTTTGTGGGTGGGGGAAACCGGAGAACCCGGAGGAAAGCCACGCGAACACGGCGAGAACATGCAAACTCCACACAGAAAGGCCCAGGCTGGATGCAAACCCACAACCCTCTTGCTGTGAGGCAGTAGTGCTAACCACTGTGCCAACATGCCGCATAAAAATAAAGCCAATACATGAAAGAGAGAGAAGCATCCTTAAAAGTCTCAGAGAAGAAAACATTTCAATAACCAATGCATAACATTCAGGCCTGCTTTTGTGAATTACATAGCCAACTGCGGTCTAATGTGGGTCCGGTAACAAAACTATATTAACGAAGACTTAGGGACACCATTCTAATAAAGTGCACTCAAGAAGTAATTTGCTCCAGTTAAGCCTATAATATTGGTGTACATAAAAGCTTCAATTGATATAGGTAAGTGTTTTGTAAATAATGAACACTGATATGCACTGAAGTGCATAGCTCTATTCCTCTCTTTATGCATGGCATCACCTTGGTAACTGCATATTTGAAGTGGCTCCTAATTAAAAAGCGGGGAGACGTTACACAAACACTTTCAGCCAATTAGTTGGGAGTCATCATCTGTCCTAATTATCTTTTTTGTGTGTACGGTAATCAAGGCGTTGTTGCTGACATACGAAAAACTGAATACTAATGTGACATTTAGACTGAAACTAGAGTTTTGCTCAATAACACTGGGGACAATATGAACTCGCCAGTTCTAGCTGGAAAAACTGTCCTCGGCTCGTCTTTCCACTCTGCCTGTCTTAAGCCTCATAAGAAAATCACAGATAAATTTTATCAGCAATCGTGGCAAAAGCAAAGACTGAACGGCTTGAATAAAACTAACTCAATGCCTTTTTCTGTGTGCAGCAGTGTTCACTTATGATGAACATGGGTGAATATTACAGTGGTTATAAACCCCATGAAGTCCACAGTTCTGCATATTTGCAAGTTTCCTGCTGCTGGCCATCTTAGACAATTAACAAATCATTTGAATGTGTAACACAATTGAAAAACAACTTCTTACCACGACCCTGTACTACTTTAATACTTATTATTATTGATAAATATTTTGTGGCCAGGCAGGGGTGGTATAGTGGTGCACCGGTTAGCACTGCTTGCACAAAGAAGGATGCGGGTTCAAATCTGCCTGGAGCCTTTCTGTGCGGAGTTTGCATGTTCTCCCAGTGTTTGTGTGGGTCTCCTGAGGATAATCCTGTTTTCTCCCACAGTCCAGATACATGCATTTCAGGCTAATTAGAGACTTGTAAATTGCTGGGAGTTATAAGTAAGAAATGGTGTTTGTGCCCCGCAAAGGATTGCTGAGCTGTGCTCCTGCCTTTTGCCCATAGTCAGCTGGGACAGACTCCAGCTCCCCCGCGACCCAAGTGAGGAAGAAGCAGTATAGATAATGGATGGAGTAGAACGCAGACGGATGAGTGCTAAGCACGCAACCTGCTGAAGATGAAATCATGCGCGCCTTGCGACAAACCAACCTGGAAGATAGTAAGCTTAGACCTCAGTGGAACACCCCCACCCCCCAGTACCAGCGCCCTACGTGACAAGCCATTAAGCCAGATAAGATGTAATCTGGAGCTTCATCACTGCACATGTGGATGAATCAAAGAACAAGAAATGATAACCAGTGGTTAATTTCACCTTTTTTTTACTGAGTAACGTCCATTAACTTTAGAAAAACAAAGGAACGTGTGATCAAAGAAAAATTTAGATGGATGATAAAGAGGCACTTAAATGAAACAAGGGAAATGCTCAGGCTTATAATTTAGGACTGCATCTCAGATGAGTTATCAAAGATGAGCACTGAACAGTCAGTTTCATGAATGTATGCATTAATAATTATTTTTTTTTCTATGCTTTTGAGACTGATCGTGGCATAGCAATGTAAATCAGAGATGATTTGACTCAAGTGATTTATTTTGATGAAAATCAAGTCTGATGGCAATTCTAAGTGATATTTGTCCCATCTGCCGTTGAGGCTCTCAATAAATGGTGTGCACTTTTTATCTATGTATTCTTGTCATATATATGAGATCTTTGCAGAGTGTGAGACTATAAACTACTGTATTGTATTTTTCATGCATAAGAATACATCCACATTTCCTGGAGGTTACATGATATTATGCATTGCCAGCAATGTTTGTTAGAGATAAGACTATGCAAAAGTAATTTTGCTTGGCATCTTGTGTTGTCCATCGCTACTAGTCTCTAACTTGGCCAGACATTACTTCTAAACATAATCTGTCAATGTCTGGCAACGATGTAAAAGACCATGAGTCAAAAAACTGCATTTAGACCAAGCTGTCACCACACTCCATCGACAAAAAAGATTTGCACTGCCACACAGTAAAAAATGGAGTGTCAATATTCCAGAGTAAACCCATTTTCCTCTGGATAGAGTACTTATAGCACTATGCAGAGTGAAATCGTCTAAATGGAAGAGTCAAAAGTGAGAGTCAATTCCCACTTCCACACAAGGACGAAATCTACTCTGCAGGGTGATGATTCCCTATAGTGTCAAATATTTTTACACACCTCATTGTTAATTTTGACACAAAATAGAGTAAAATTAACTATAAAAATCTTACACTGGCTGTAGAGTAAAATTTACACTGATTTTGAGTGGGACCAAATGTTATCTGACAGAGAGTTAAATTCAACTCTTAAAGAGTAAAATTGACACTATGATTTTTACTGTGCAGATTCTCTGAACCAGTATTGCTCTGTTGGAACAACCTGTGGATCAGCAGTTAGAAAGTGTTTCTCATGGGCTGGGAGCTACACTGGTGCACATTTACACAGGAGGAAGTTAACAGGTCTGAAGGTCACCTTTCCACAATGTTTGGCTTTGGATGTCCTGATCATAGTCTATCTCCAGTCAAGCACTTAGACAGTCCTCCACCAAAATACACCCCAAAAGGTCGTTTGCACAAGCACCTTATTAAGACCTAAAGTTACTTTAAAGAGTTAAGCGACCTCTAACGGTCGTGCAAATAACGACAATCTGGTGTCCATCGTCAGCGTCCCCATCACTAAATCCCTAAACAAACCCTAACTGTAACTGTAACTCAAACAATCTGCTGCCAGTAGGAGCGCAAATTTAGGTAATGCTCCCCACGGTCGTACTACAGGGTAGGAACAAACAGACGATAGATTTGGGCGTGTGGTTGGAGGACAGGTAGCAAACACTTTATTTCACGGAAGTCAAATCCACAGTCAATCATAATCGCTTTGAAGCATGAAGTTTAAAGATTTTAAATTGATAACAAATATACCATAATTGCCTAAGTGTATAAGCATATTGTATTGGATTTCATATGCATGTAATTGCCGAGATAATGCAAGAAGCTTGCAGCTCTGGAAACACTGTTTAAATGCTTAAAAGTTTTTTAAAAAAAAGTTCTAAGTAAAGTTGAAAATTATCCATAACAAAAGTCAAAAATACCAATGTGAAGAACAAGATCGGTTTAATTGCGATTAATTTTCCCCAGAATAATGTTGACTCAAAGACAAAATACTTTTCCATATTGTCAGAAGGAAAATGCTTATCTTGGATTTAAGGCAGTGGTCAGTGGTTTTTGGAACTGAATGCGACCATAGAATGCTAACCGGTTTGTGATGGACATAGTTGTTTTTTCTGGATTTTTTCAAATAAAACAATCAAAGTATCCCCTTATTAATTTTGTCATTCTGCAAACTCTGAAAGGAGAGCAGGGCGTGTTGCCACACTTCCCAGTCTTTCTAGTATAACTTTGGTACAACATCAGGCAATGGGATGAATGCCATACCAAATTAAAGAATGAAGTTTCAAACACATATCTGACATTCATTGCATATTCTCATCTTATTGCAGAATGGAGATGAATTTATATCCAATTTTCACGCAAGCAATATCCCAAGGTTAGCAGAACGCAGGACTGTGGAGGAATTTTACACTTTCTCTGGACTACTTGGAACAAAAAAATAAAGAAAAATGTAAATTTAAACATGATTATCAAACAATGTTTAATTATATAAATTGTGAAGTTCCACTTTTCGCTCTCATATGATAAAAATAAAAATGTCCTCTCTTCACCTCTTCACATGTACTGTAAATAGGATGTTGTCCTTAGAGCATAATGTCGGAAAAAATTGTCATTCATTTTTGGATGTTTATTTTTGCAAATGCTCAAAAAAAAAAAAAAAAGGTGTTGATTTGACATTTTCCTGTCAGAGGTCTAATACGGCGTGCATTAATGCACTGCTGAATTTAACTCGCAGTTAGACCAGAATTCCTTTTGTAATAATACACAAACATAAATGCAAGTCCTAGATAAATAATTAAAAATAACATCACATTAAATGGTATTCCTCCCTTATCTTCCCCTGGACTCAAGCCAAGAAAAGACCAGAAAATGGCTGAATGTAAAAATGGATAATGCATTGACCAGCAGGAATCAATGTACTAGCCTGAGCCAGCTGCTAAGTGCAGCCTGGATCGGGCTATTCCAAGAAGTGCTTTGAGGACCACATTCAGCATACAATAAGATATTGAAAGTAATGTAAATAACAGATTGTAAGTGTGCCAAAGATCCAATATGTAGTCCTTCTTTTAAAAACATCCCCCAGTGGGCTTTGGTACTGAAAGCAGTTAGTGATGACTTCATATCCCCAAGGAGCTTGGTGATGGCGTGCCTGTATGAGCAATCGATAAAAATGGAAACATTCCTTATCTACATAGGCGACTCTTAATGGCGATGGCGCATGGAGAATGCATAATAGCGCCATAAATCATGCACCAGACAAGTAAAGCTGTCTCGCAATGAGATTAATCTCATATCTTCACCCTGTGCAATTATTCACGCCCTAGAATTACTGCGCGCAGTAGGACATGTCCCTCAAGAAAAGGATGCAACACCAAGCCTCTTTGCGCAACACCCAGCCAAGATACATGAAGTTGAATTGCATGAACCATGTAGCTTTCTTCTGCAATTCAATGTATTTAAAAAAAGCTCATGAATGCAGATTTATATGCTAGCCACTGAGCATAAAAAAGTGCCTATTTGCCATATATATTGGACAAAAAAAAAAAGAAGATAATGGACCCTGATGACATTTTTGTCTTGATTTGGACCCTGTGAAAATGCTTTCCGGATAAAAAATACATTTTAAAACTACAGGACAAAGGGTTCAAACTCTGCCCATGGAGGGCCACAGCACTTGGTGGTTTTTAGTTCTATTTTTTAATTAGCTGAAGGGCTGAGGAGTCCACACTCTTTTGTTCTCAAGGCAATGATTGGCAGTTGATAGTAGGACAGTACAGATACTGCAATACTTCAGGAGTAGAGCTTGACACTGCCGTAGCACGCCCTTAATTACTCTGAATCAGCATTGGGAGACGGATGGTCAGCTAATTGACCTTGCCTATTAAACTACTCTTGATGCTTTTCACATACAATCATTCATTAAAGTGTTTCTTTTGGCATTGAATAACATTTATGGCCTTTAAGGCCCTTGAAAGATTTAAATATGCTTTCGGTACAATCCCAATTATGAAAAACTTGGCACATTGTTTAAATGCAAATAAAATGAAAAAGCTGTGTTGAGAGGTCCATTCTCCCTCCACTACATTGAAAATAGTGTGGCACATTATTTTATGTTCAACCATGAATTTAATTACCTGCTGAAAGTATACAAGGTGATGATTGTGAGAGTCCAACAAATTGGCACAGTCAACTGCTGCAACCGCTGTGTTAATATCACCATTACTTTTAATCACACTCACTGAGTGTGTCATGGTTTCACCCCCGCAGGATATAAACTGCAGTCTGGCGGGAGCTAGGACCATGGACCTAAAAGGATGCAGGAACCAAATGCCAGGCTGGTACAAACAGGAGATTTAATAAATAGTTAAAAAAAACACATGGAGATAAACACAGGAAGCAGCATCAACATGTCATCAGGGTTAAAATCACACACATCAATGATGAAACCAAAATGCCGCGCCTCACGAGAACTGGCAACTGCCATCCCTATATACTTAAGATAATCACCTCCACCTTAACGAGCAACAGGTGCAGCTCGCCAAGGTGGAGGTGAGAGAATGCAACAGGGGAGGGGCTGCAAGGAAAAAACCCCCACAGAGTGTTTGGGTACTACGGACACCAGCAGGCATAATTTTCCCCTTTCATCCATTTTGCAGGTCTTCAGCTGCACAATTGCATTGGGCCTAAGTTGCCATAAATTAAGTTTCATAATCTAACATGCATTTTTTTTATCAGAAACAGATCAGGGGCCTCATGTACTAACAATTGCGTGGATTTTATACTTAAATATTGAGTACGTTCATAAAAAGAAAAGTAGCATTTTGTAAAAATTATTACATTTATAATATAGCGGGCGACCAATTCAGCTTGCAAATTTGAATGAAAAATCTGAATCAACTTTAATTTAGCAAAAATGCTAAATTCTATTACTTTTTTGCATTTGTTCTAAAGTCACGTTTGTTTTCATACATCTGACATCCGCAAAAAGAAGTAGCGTATGCATCTTTTCTGTTCGTACGCTGTCTTCATACATGAGGCCCCAGGACTGCAGGGAAGCCAGTGTAGAACCCACACTCCTTGCTTACGCAGTCATACACTTGTAATCCATAAAGGATGTGGTTTAATGTTCCTTTGCTGGACAATATCGGAATGTCCCTCAAAAATAAAACTACATATGGATGTTAGCGTATGTTGCTCAAAATTTTGCACAATACAAATGTGGTACTCAACTATGTGCTGTAACATACCCCCATACCATGACAGGCACAGATATTAGGACCAGATGTTGGCAGCAGCTTAGCTTGTTCTTGTCACCTTTGGGCTGGGGAATACATTGGCTGTTTTATTATTTTTTTATTTTATTTTATTGAAACCACTTGAAATGCTGACTCCTAAGACCACTAAACACATGTGCACTGTGTTACAGTCCATCTCAGATGACACCAAGCCAAGAGAAGTTGGCGGCAATTTTGGACAGTGTTGATGCATTGTATGACTTCAGCTTTGCATAGTGGATGCAGCAGTGATGGCTGCTGATTGACAAAAATTTACCACAGCATTTCCAAGCCCATGACATGATATCCATCACAGTTGAATAACAGGACTTAAAACATGACATCTGAGGGATCGCAGATTTCGGGCATGCAAAAATGGTTTTCAGGCTTACGCTTTACACAATGAGATTCGACAGGATTCCTTTCATTACACACTAAGAGGTGAAATGCCCCAAATCCTACAATTTTTTTCTATGGGGAACACTGTTCTCTAAGTAGTGGTCCACAAATTACCGAAGCTGTTGAAATATGTAATTAATCTCGGCCCATCTTTGCTGTTGAGGGACTAGGCCTTTTCTGAAGGCTCCCTTTGCAGCAATACATATAGTTCACCCGTTTAACATCATCTTTTCACCCAAAATTATAATTGCAACTTGTCACTTCGGCATTAGTCCTGAATTGCTCCTGCATCAACTTCGTGCAGTGTCATGGTGAATGAATTTTTCAACAACTCCTTTCTGATTATGTTTGAATTTTTGCATCATGAGTCAATTTTTTTCTCAGTTTGGTTGCTGATGATTCCTTTACAAGTGGCTGTTATTAACGATGATCTAAATGAGAGATACAAACTGGAAATTCAAACTGTAT
Organism: Gymnothorax reevesii; assembly: GCA_029721435.1. Classification (NCBI taxonomy): domain Eukaryota; kingdom Metazoa; phylum Chordata; class Actinopteri; order Anguilliformes; family Muraenidae; genus Gymnothorax; species Gymnothorax reevesii. Next base: position 19,740,035 of record CM056573.1, on the reverse strand, counting down.
TCTGGAACATCTGGTGATTGAAGCATCCATAAAACTATGATTAGACAGCAAAATTAACAATAGAATCAAAGCAATTTGACATTTCTTACACAAGTGCAGTGATCACTGAATTGACAATGCATTGTATAGCCCCAGCTTTAATCCTAGCTTTTAACTGTGAATATTGATAGCCCTTCATCGTAATTATACTAAGAAAGAAATATAGAGTTTGTTGCATTGTGCAATTATACATAAAAATGTAAATTAATTTAATGAATTATCACTTTTGCTTGTATCCCTTATGAAATTATTAGCGCGCATTTCCATTCAGTGAGTGTAATGCACATAATTACTTTGTCGACGGGTTGATGATTTTATACTCCGCAGTTGATTAATGCCTTTATCTAAAATGACCTGACTGCTATCTGTGCTAAACACTTTAAAGAGACGAGCCAGTAATGCACTGCAATATCCCAGAATAATCCGTCACTCGATGAAGTCTCCCAGCACGTCCCCTTTGAACAGTTTTGCTTGCGTGATTCAAGCAATACGGTAAACAGAAGAAGTCAGGCTCCCAGCTGTACAGCTCATCAAAACCCAAGGAGTCTATGTGGGTCTCGGCGCAGGCATCTGATGACTACTTTGTTGTAATGCGGCTCATTATTTTCATTTTTTAAAAGTGGTCCTGCTGCAGATTCTCCTAGCAACAAAATAACCCTGTTTCTATGGTTATTGGGCTCGCTTCTCTTCCTTAAGGGCAGCCGTGAGGTGGAGGGATGGAGGAGTAAGGGATGCTGATATCACTCTTCTAATCGATTGGCCCCTGTTGCCTCTTTCTGATGGCTACCATCATGGAGGAATTCTGACATGAATGTGACACCGGTTAAAACATTAAAAATGTACAGAATAGTTTATCCGCATAGAAATTGTTGTATAAAATCCCTAAATTATGAAAATGCAAATTAAATCTCTGTGTAGTTCCATGGACACTAGTCTAAGATATTGTAATCTAATTATGTACAAAGACTTATCTTCTTCATATACACACATACACACACTGTGAACACTGTAGCTTTGAAATCATAAAAACTTTCATGGAATGAAAGAAAGAATTGTCTAGAGTGGGGTCACAATTATGTTGTACACAAATGTAAGGAAAAGTAAATTACATTTAACAAGGATTATTTGCAAATCAATGCAATTTAGCACACATTTGTAGATCTGAATTTCCCCGGAACATCAAATCTTTAAACGCTCTTGAATCAAATAGCTAAATATGCTATAAAAGTTACTGATGTGCGCAAGGTGAACAGAGGTATTAATATACATGTACTGAAACAGAATAATTTAAAAGGCTAGAGTTGAAATTAGATGGGCTTTCTGGGTGTTTGAATATTTAATTTAATTTAATTTTAGTATCAAATAGTCTATATTTCAGGTTGAAAAAAAGAACACATCATTGTCAATATTTCATAAGTGATATTAAGCTCAAAAAATTTTTAAAGACAAAATATAATATAAAGATAGACTTTGGAACAGTGCTGGAAGTTAAAAGACAAATTGGAGCTATGTTTACAAAAAAGTGAGATGGTACATAATGAATCACACCCACACACATCCAGCCACCCAAGCATTTTCACATCTCACCACTTTCAGGGCATTCACAATGTAACACTGATTTTTTTTTTTTTTTTTTTGGAATGTGGATTCATAGATTCAAACAATATCAACAAGTACTTCATAAGAGGGTTTTGTCAACAATATTGCTAACTTCCTGACTGAATGATTTTGATTTCCTCTCCATCTAAATCATTATCTGTCTTGATGATTCATCTTCAAGTAGTATTTAGATCTACGTATTAGATGCAATATTTATAGTGATATTCTCCAATGTCGAATTGAAAGCATGTTATGGTTAAGAGGTTTGATAGTCCCGTACAGCATGAAAATCTTCCATTTCAGATGTTTTTTCCCCCTCATTTAACATAATTTGTGCACATTTTCAAGCATTTTCCTTCATTAAAATCTAATGAAAAGGATGTTCCTCAATGTGTCACTGAGTTTACGGTACCTAAGCCATTGCAAGTAATTTCACGGTATGATGTGCATAAAGCTAGATCTTAGAACTGAGTAGATGCAATCACAAAGCTTTCTTTGTAAGCTGGGAAACCAGTTTCTTTTACATTGCAGCGCATCCTGTTCTTTATTAAATGAAGCCATTAGTCTCCAGCCCAAAGATTGTTTGTTTCGTCCATAGCCTTGGAGAATATTATCTGAGTTCTGCCAATGTTGCTATGCAACCAAGTCCAGGGACCACAGACATGATATTGATCCAGTGATTAAAAAGGGCGCATACTCTCAATGTCATAACACGATCCTGCTTCTAAAAATGTATAACTTTTCATTTCCAGTAAAACATTCTTCAGGCTGATTGGCTGACATAATGCACAAATAATGACTTTGAGGATATTTTAGCCAGTCTTGAAAGCCAGAGGCCCATTAGAAATGAATTAGTGTAGATGGTAGATTAAATATTTATGCAGAAATACTGTTGACACACTGAACTATTTTTATATTGATATATTTGTCGCTGTGGCTGAGTAGCTGTAACAATCATTATCATTTGCGTGTCAAAAAAAATGACATGGCTTAGGTTCGCGAGGGAGAGCAGAGCGGAAATAATTTACACTTTGAAGGTTTCAAATGTGCCCGTTTCAATGAACAACTGTTCATCTTCTGTCAGTGCAGAGCACCAAAGCGTGACAACATAAATCACCGAGATAGCAGGCAATCATAAACACGATACTCATAACAAGGCTTTGAACACTTGGAGTGTTTGTTCATTTTGCCACTCATCCTCTGACAAATCTTTTGATTCACATGCCATCTGCAAATGAGCTTAGCTGAAAGATAACCGTATTCCTCTTGAAGAGAAGGGTAGCGGTGATTGATTTAAAGCACGGCGGTCTCTCAAGCATGCATACAGATGCAAACACAGAGAACGGAGTGAATGCCATAAAGCCCCTCAGGGCCAAATGGTCAATTGCTTTTAGTGCCTCGTTTCCCCGGGGTCCGTTGCCATGTCCCTGCCTGTGACCCCGTGTGACCTCTGCATCGGCCGTTTCCTCCCGCCGGCTTCTATGACTAATGTCCCTGAACTAAGAGGGAGGGGGAGACTGAGGCAGGGCAGTTGGATGTGGGAAGGTTTTGTCCTGGAGCAGGTCAGGTGACTAAAAGCACCTTCCCAAGCATCACTCATCACATCAATCTCTCCACTTAGCTCAGAATGCACTGTTATAAACTTGCACCTTCTTTGCCCGTTATTTTAACTGTAATTTTACTATCAGTTTATAACACAGGTTCCGTGTATGCAAACTGTACACTACAATTAAATATGTGCAGGACTCTACTTACAGTTCAAATAGCGAGGAGACAATGTGTTAATTTAACAGTTAAATTCTGTCAATTTATAACAGTGTGAAGAAGACTTTTGTTGCCTTCAAATGGAACTCTTGAGCTCGTGGTCATGACATGGGAAGTTGTGTACACGATTTGACTGGCATTCAAGTGGTTAAGTTGCGAGAATACCGCTGCTAGGCAACGCCAATATGGACACTAAAGGACTCCTCGTGGCTCTCTAGGACGCAGGTAACGTAATGCTGGACATGCAAAGGAATAACGACAGCAGAGACCCCTGGGAATATCAGCATTTTCCACAAAATTTTTAAAAAATGACAGTGAGAAGCACTACACGACTAAAATTTCAGCATACTTACCATCCTCCAGAAGAGGAACTTCCATTTCTGAAAATGTCAGCAAACGTGTTACTATTTTTGAACAATGAGCTTTCACAAAATTTCCACAAACAAGGTCGTGAATACCACAAGTCGGGGGGGAGGGGGCGGGGACGCTAATATGGACAATTCTCGTGAACATGGTGAACACGACCCACTTTGAAGGCAGCAATGGTGCGACGAAAGGAAGGTCCAGAATTTACTAGGATAAGAGCACTCATCTGTGATGAGGTAGGAGGCTCCACAAAAACTTCCTAACCCCTGCAGACTCAGCAGCAGAGCAAATTCAGAGGTGCTGGCACGGCGTAATTGCAGCTCTCAGTGCTGACGGATAATCTGATCCAGCAGCTAGCGAGCGCTTTGATCGCCAAAGCTGCACTGCACTCATGGAGTTCAGTCCATGGCAGAAGGACCATTGTTAGTCTGCTACTGATGTGTCAGCTATTGTGTGTCACCCGGAGAAAACTTTCCCTCGTTTGCACAAATACATGGCCACAGAGACCAGGCAAAATTGAGAAGCGGTTGTGACTTTTATTACTGCATCGCATTACAATTTTACATTCTTTCCCTCTAAATCTAAAACAACACCCTTGACTTTAGATTAGTCTGGTAGTGTATTGAATGTCCTGCCAGCTTCTCATTTATTTATGTATTCAGGCCGTCCAAAACACAGCTTGCAAAGCAGAAATATGTTCTGACGATGTGGATTTTTCATGCAAGGATGTAACACGGAACATCTGCTCTACTCTTGCCTGGAACTTTGGAGGAGCATAAAATTGCCAAAACTCCTGCTCACTGACCACCAAAACATGACTCAGCCCTAATGACAATTCTCCACAGCATGATTACTGCCTCGCCTCAACTCGACATGATTCCACATGCCTTTTTGATTTTCAATTGGGCTATAGCTGTGGATAGAATCTGGTTTAAGGGCACTAGGCGTAGGGGGCCAAGTGTTCACCGGCTCCCCCACTTGACCCGCCCACTTTATGCCCCCTCCAAACTTCTTTCTTTAAGTTGCGAATCACTGTATTCCGACAAATGTCCCGATATTGCAATACTTAATAAATTCTTTGCTCTATTTTTATTTGTCCCCTGCGGCAAACTAGTTATAGCTATTGTTAGCGTTATTTTTCTAGGTGTAGAGAACCCTTAACCCTCAGATTAGTAAATTCTGCTCATTTAACTGGTCTGGCTTTCTCCCCATTGGTTTGACAAGGTTTCTGGATTGGTTAGTTTTATAAAGCTAAGAGTCGGAAGGGCCATAGTGTTTATTGGAGAGCGTGTGCTAAACTCGTAGGTCAAAGCAGCACTGCAGCCAGTTACAATGAAGACCTTCCACATCAAGAACTATTACTATAAAGGCTACCAATATAAGCATTCTCAGCAACAAGCAAAAATGCTCTATGATCAGTGCCTTTCCGAATTTAGTGGATTAATTTTTAATGGCAGACAGCTGTTTTTTACCCAAAAAAAAACCTCTGAAATTGATCAGAAACAATATCGTTCAGGGTGCTGTTACAGTTAATGTTTGGCTGTGGCCCGCACCATCCACTTGAGTTTCAACAATTTTCACCTGTAGTTATCATTAGAGTTATCGTTCTAGGTGTAGACAGCTCTTAACGTCCAGATTATTGATGAGAAATTAGATAAAGTCATGCACTAAGCTTGGAGCCGCAGTCAGATTGTTTATAGCTGTGTACCGTACTTTAGATATTAATTCTTGGGATTGTTGGTATAACAATGTGGAGGTGAAGGGGATCAAGATATATTTGGCCTCTGCGTTTCTGAAATGATTTTTTTGTATCACCTCCATCAAGGTTCTGAGCAAGCTAAGGTGATAGAAACGTGAAAACACTGTGGACTTCTGATTGGTCAGAGAGAATTCCTGATAGAGGATTTGAAGCTTTTTTTTAACGTTAACGCTGCACTCAGCTCACATGCAACCAAAATTTGTTTATTCACTCAACCCAGCCCAGATTTTAAGCAAGGCAGCCAAAAAACCCAAGCCGTGGTCAGTTGACGAGGTGCAACGGGGTGCGGACTTTCCTCTGTTTGGTAGTTCAGATAAGGATCCCGCATAAGTCGGATGGAGCAACTTGCAACTTTGCAATGACTCTCAGGTAAGAACCTACAGTAAGAACATACACCCTGCAGTAAAGAATGAAGTAGATAAAGTTCTCATGCCAGTTCCAAGTGAGTACAGCTGAGTATGGCCTATTCCATTCTGTGTGGAAAAAATGGCATAAATTATGCGTACCATGAGGTCTGTATGTATTTTGCAGAGAAACATGATTCTATAGAGCTTGGATTACTTCACATTTCACTTCATATGAGATGAAAATACCTTCAAATTAATCTGACATGATATGAATTTGCATCCATTTTGAATTAACCATATGGCAAAGGAGCCCTCTGAAATTTTGTCTTTCCTAAAATGCCTATAGAGCAGACTGTATCTTTCATAACAAAAAGACTCCTGACTTCTATAAATGTCAGTACTGCCTTTATAAACAGACAGGATGCATTTGAAACGTGTTATACTAAATGTCCTCACTGACAATGCCTGTAAACTAGCCAGATGATGGAGAATTTTCCTGGTGGAAATAATATTTTAAAATGAACACAAGTACTTTATGGTTATCAATTGGCTTCACTAACAGGTGGCGAGGCCAGGCATTTTCCCAAATATTGAAAATCCAAATTTTGCAGGGTATTTGTCAACTAAAAAACCATCACAGTACGACTATGCTGTAGTGTTGAAATGTTAATGCATAGCAACTATTTTCTGCCTCCTAGAGGCATCCTATTCCAGTATAATGATTTGTGAGCACAATTTAAAAGGAAGAGTGTTAACAGGGCAGACTTTATTCAGGAGAGAGCTGAATAACAAGTTTTATGCCATTAAATTTTCCAATTGAAAATGAATACTTTTAGTAATTAATCACACTCCCCATTGATGACATCTTAGGTAAAAAAACACAAATGCCTCAGTAAGTAATCTAATTTATATAGAAATATATGCACCTTGCACAGATTTTCATACAATTAGTTTGCCATCATGCAAAAAGAAAAATTATAGTGAAAATACTTTGACATAGTGTCAATGTCACAAATCTCACTCACCTGCAATTAATAATGAATGTTCTTGAACGTTTTGTTAAATTACTTCAATGACGAGGCATGAATGCATACAAATATATTTTTCACGTTTCTCACATAATATTTTATGTATGTTTCCACAAAAGTAAGCCTGCGTGTTAAATAATGGGGTCTGTGACTCAGGCCAACATGGTGGGGATTAATCTATTCACTGGATGAGATAAGTTGGGTTTAGGTTAGTGTGTCCATATCCTCCTCATAAACTGACACTTGTGACGGAGCTCGAGATGGGCTTGATCTCATTCTCAAATTGGTAGAGCCGTAGAGTTTGGCAGACTGCTTAGAGTATGCAAAAGCTTTTCTCCTGTACATCTCCCCCTTCCACATCGATATCATCAGCAGTGTGGAGAGCACAACCCCGCCCAAAGTAAGTAGGCACAGCCCTGCTATTACACACCTGTCCAAATGCGCCCCAATTCTGGCGCTCTCATTCTCGAGCCGCTCCATTTCCCTCGCGGACACGCTTTCCGGGTTCACTTTAACGTCGCGAGGGACTGCATACGAGACGGCCACGAGCGAGATTCCGGTGACGAGAAACGTGACCGCGCTGATGAACCCATAGTCCACTGATTTACCCGAAGCATCCGAGGTGAGCTCGTCGTCAGACATCATTGAGAGTTCCTGGAAAACTTCCGGACGAATCTCACTGGAGGAGCTGTGGCATGATATTCCTGGGGGAGTCTTCCCGGACGGCTGTGGACTGGCTCTCTGTAGGTTGACATTTTCGTCCACGTAGGTGAAAGATGTCTCCAGTTCCTCGTCACAGCACACTTTGACCTCTCTCTCCGGGGCTGGTTGCTTGCGCGTGTTGTACAGCCCCCCGTTTGAAGGAGCTGTCCTTGGTGCTGAATTACATTGTCCTTCGCAAGCAGATGTCCTCTGAGGCGACTTGCACTGGTGCTCTCTGGAAATTGCCTTTCCGACTGAACTACTTGACTTATGAATATGCAACGGATTTAAATCGCTGCCCGCTGGTTCGGACGGTTTGCTTTCTTTATCTATGCAAAGGAGCTCCAGTGAAGCCATTAGATTATTTCGGTTCTTTCCTTTCACAATTTCTCCGTTGCTTGTCCCAACATTTCGAGAATACCTATGAACACATAAACCGGCTATCAATAGTCGAAAGGTTTCAAATACAGATAAACAAGCGTGAGACTTGCGAGGTGGGGGTCCGATCACCTTTTCAGTTCAATCAAGTCAGCGTAGCCGATAAAATTCGATAACGCACTCAGAATTACAAAGAATAAGTAATTCTGCTCGAGGAAATTTCGCTTCCACCTCCATGAAATGCAGTTAAAATGCCCGATTATCCTGCCACCAATGGATTTCTGAGATTAGTAAACCTAAACCCCAAAAATAAACCTAAATATTTCAAAACGCAACGTCAAAGTCTATTCACTTAAAGTGTGCCAAAGAAACACATACACGCACGGCTACAGTAATGACATGAGGTGATGTTTGATGCAATAATTTGTAACACAATTGCCGAAGGGTCAAACATTGCCGAAAAAGAAAAAAGTCTCACTCTTGGCACTTTAACGAACTTCAAATGAAAGCTTTTCACTTCACAGATTCGCAGAATAGATGACACACACGGGCTATTATAAGACCTTTCGTTAGCATAGTTTGTATAAGCTCTCTGATTGCAATGTTTCCGAGTTATCTTACCATGTTCTTGAATTCACGAGCACAAAAATATTATCATGTTAATTAAATTACTGAATGGTGCCAACTAATCGCTTGGTAAACTTCGTCTGCATATGGACTCGTTTAAATACCTTTTCTCTATCTCCACGCGTTAGCATCCCCTTCCGCTGCTCCTCGGGTAATTGAATGGAAAGGTTTTGCAAGTCCCTCCCACGCAAGGCTTTGGCTGCCTCGCTGTGGAGCTGAAATGAGTTCCCGGTATCCTCCGGCAGCCTCACACTGCTCTGCCGATGTAACGAATAAACAGAAATGAACGGGAGGGGGGAGGCGAAAAATTATCACGGGGTTATGGGAATCGTAGTCGATTATAGCAATCGCTACCACTCGTGCACTACCAGCGGAGCAGAATACGTTACAAAGCAAATGTGTGAATGAAGCGTGACGATAACGTAAATGTTGATGCGAGTCGTCGTGCCTTATCAGCAATCGTGCGGGTTGGAGATTATTCTATGTAGTTCAATGCAGCAATCATCTAATGCTGTTTTTTCAGAGCGAAACTGTTAAGACGCGACCAGAAATTATTCGGATGAACCCTCAGCTAGAACGGCATGACGAACAGCATGTTGATCACATTTACCCAAAACTCTCGTCAAGGAAGCAGAGAATGCCTAGTTTCCCATGTATGATTACAGAACACTAGTGGCAGTTTCAGTAGATGTTGTACACATCGGCGATTTCTCCTTAAATGATAAAGTAAATGATCACAATGCAGCTTACTCTAGGTATAGGCCAAACATGATCTTGATGGCTGACTACAGATTTCGGCTCAACATTCTGTCAACTGGCCTGCAAGTGAACATCATAAGATCACAAAAGTGAACAGTGAACGGCTGAGTGAAAGACGGCTTCCTAATTAAGTCATATTTCTTTAACTGTGTAAATATCACAGTTACACACAGCTTCATGTCGTTTGTCTAAACTTATTCATCCATTGTGGAATTATGTGTATTTGCAGTTAAATTAGAAAGAACGAGTATGTTGTATAACGGGAATTCCACAAGTGTTAAGCATACAAACTGTGTAGTAATTTGATCTGTGATATAAAGGGTAAGTTGAAAAAAAAAGCCACCATAGAACTATAGGAGCGATTTAAGATCTGAGGAAAGCACAAAATATGATTTAGCCGGTCCAAATGCGATACTCAGGTTTCATTCACGCAGTTTTTCCTATCAGCATACAGTGTTAGCCAATGAGAATGAATCACCAGATCTATTGGAATTAGGATGAAAAAAAAAATCTGCGATATATCTGCGCTGCAAGTGAAAACTTGACATTAGAAACTTATCTATTTTTTCCCAACGTTCATCGATTGTAAACCTGGAGATAAACATGGGTGAAAAGCCCATTTTATTTATTTATAGGCTACACAATGCAACAGTTCCCCCTTCTCCTGTACCTCTCCTGCTGTGCCCACCCCCGGCTACTCTGTAAAGAGCACACTGCATGCTTATTGACAATCAGGCATTGGAACAGGTAGCCTTAGGTCATTATTACAGCATTCCTCATTGCTTCCTGGTCCACTGATGTATGGCTTTTGTGCTTTTGAATGCCCTTGCAGCAGGCTGCCACTGAGGACCTGTTCGTCTGAGTTACATTCACTGATCGTGGCTGTCAGGTCTTCTCTCCGGGGAAAAATCAAATTAATGAGCGAGGAAACAAATGAGAAACATACTTTAAGGAAATTCAGAAGCTGTGTCGTGCCCAAAGCAGTTTTCAGCATTTCTGCTGAGGGAGAGTGGAACATATATAGAGGGGAAAAGGGCCAGAAGTAGAAGTGAGATTTATTAGGGATCTTTATTTCAAGCTGTAGAGAACATGAAGACTGCTGAGCTGAATGCAAAAGCCCCTTGATGGTGAGTTGGTCTCGCAAGCACAGGCTCTATGATGGGTAAAATCTGCAAGTGAATACAACCACAATGCCTCCATTTCCTGCTCTGCTTTCTCATTGAGTCACTGTCAAAATTTATTGCTCCCTTTAAGGCTTGAACCAATTATGTTGCACAACTCCTGCCTTGCGGTGACATACCCCACTGCCTTCAGACAACAGAATGGGATTTAATGTGTCTCTTGAATAGGAACCAATGCACTCATGTCCCTAATCAGTTCTGCTGTGTTTCAGTTTTTGGAAGTACTTTTACATATAGAAGCATAGCAGTTTTACAGCCATAGTCTCTTGCCAAGAGCAGTTTAACTTTGAAGCAGTCCTCTAGAGTTGGCAGTAGGTACAGTCAGACATTGCGTGGTACAGAATTATGCAGCATTTACCTCTTTTCATCTATTTCAAGGTTAAAAAAAAAATCAAAATTAATTACGGAGTGCAAGCTGGGATTAATTGATGGTTTCTTGCATTTTGAAAAAGAGCACCTTTAGACTAAGATAAATAAGTCATTCCACTTATACATGAGTTCTTTTATTTGATTACTGGGTTAAAGCTGGGTTATCCCTCCCCCCCCCCCCCCCCCCCCCCCATTTCCTTACAAAAGAATGTAGGACTGGTGATTCAGTTTTGGTTTGTAATAATGGATACATACGGATACAATGTCTTCAACATGTGACCATTTCCAGCAAAGACAATAAGTGCTGAGGGCTAGTTTGTTGCTAAAAGTAGCAACAAGAAGCTCAGCAGCTATCAACCAAACAAGGCTGGAACAGGCAGCCACCATTCTCGCCCTCATAACACTGGACTGCACAGTCATAAACACTTTTAACAGCCTAGTTAGAGGATGTTTGGTCAGCCTCAGCACGCCTGTTAAGATGGCAATAAACAACTTTTCAACTTAACCCCCTAGCGTTTCTGAATGGTATTATTGTTTGCGCTGCTGTCACGGACAAGTAAATCAGAGCATAATTTGCAAATAAAACTAATTTGCATATAAAAGTGAAAAAAAGAAGCATGTTCACTGAAGGAGTAAATGGAAATTGTTACAATTTTATATTGAATCTGAGAACGGGCAAATGCTATGGTAATGATGTGCATTGCCTAACATAGTTTGATAATGCTATTGCTTCAAATGCTGCAGAAAAGGAACATATGCCACACTGTCTTCGGGCATATTCTCCATAGTTGGGCGTCATACTCCAGTTAGCCGAAGTCTCCTAATGATATTTGCTGGCGTGAATATTTTTGACCAGCATGGTGGCATATACTCTTTGTATTGTAAATCAAATCTCTTGTAGAACAGGATAAAACAACCTCTCAGAGTTTTTCATATTTGCTTTCTATAGTGAGAACCCAGCTATTAGGTGAAATTAAGGAAAACGTGATTTCAAAATTCATGACTTTATGAATTAATGAATTGCGATCGTGAATTTTTCAAGCAATCAGCCACAGGCGGGAGTGCTAACTGGGCACTATTAGTGATATTTCATGAAAATACCCCAAAAGTCCAATGACAGCTGTCCATTTTAAAAGTAATAAATTTGTGCAGCACGTTTACAGACAAACTGACAAGTACACCTGCCTGCCTGTATTGATTCTGCATGCACCGCGCCAACAAGGACATGGAGCAAGTTGTTGCTGTACTAACGTATAAATATGATGGAGCACCACTGAGATCACTGAGATTTAAGAGCAGTGACATTCCAGCTCTCTGGGCCAATAATAAGATGATGCTGGGAAAATTTTGCCAAAAACAAGAATCATTTTACTTGTGCACACAGCCTGCAGCCTTGCCTTTGAAATGCGTGTGTAAATCTCTCTCGGAGAGGTGCACGTTACATTAAAAATTTAGAGCCCAGGCCCAAAGCTTTATCGAAACCAGGTCTCTAATTGCTCCGTTCTCTCGCTTTAGCTCTATAATACACTGAAAAGGCAAGCATGCAGTGGCATAAATCAGCCCTTTAACTTGTGGCACGATATGACTCGAGACTTTTCTCCCTCTCGAAGCGAGAACGACCTCGAGGGTGAGGTCACGTGTATTAAACAGAAGCAGAATATATTCAGACCATTTCTAAATGTCATATTTTTCAACTGAGTACCTTACATAGACATATCTCGATTATGGATAAAATCAAAACCACTTTTTAGGGTTTTTTCCCCCCTTTTCTGTTGAGCCCCAAACTGCTCTGTCTACCGCAGTGACCTGTTCTCACTCTCTCAGGAGAAGGATGGAGCGGCATGTTATTATTACCGGAGTTCAGCTGACGGTTCACAAACAACAGTGACTGTTCTTTAAGGAACAAGCAGGACATGCGATGGCATCACCAGTGTTTTTTATCCTCGTCATGCAGCAAAAGTGCGATGATTTCCTGAACCCCCCCCCAACCAGGTTGTAATACTATATGAGTGTAATCCTTTGACCCAGTCCTCTTGTCTCGTTCTTCTTTCTTTGACCAAGGCACACTGAGTGCAATGGCGGCACTTGTGTCTGGAGCTTGCACATACATTGCAGTTTCATGTGGCCTAGCTAGCTGTAGAGTGCTCACAGCACAGTGGAACTCTTTTTTTTTTTCCTTCTAGATTGCAACTCACATTTCAAACTGGCTTACACTCGGTGCCGCCGCTATGTAATAAGCACAACAATTTTAATAACTTTTCTGAACTATTAAGGACACATTTTTTGGTAAGAAATATGGCAGAGTGGCATCTCTACTACTCGTGGACGAAGGACATCGATTTTGCTCATGCTTGCTGAAAAAACCCCGGGGATCACCTCAGCAGGACTATATTGTGTAGTTATTCACCTTGAGGCAAGTCTGATAAAACCATCCTGCTGGCAAGACTTCACGTTCGGTTTCACTTTGCAGATTGGGCTGAGCATCTAGCGACCCACATCGATTTTCTGAAATTATGCCTGGGCCAATCGGGTCTGCGCCGTTATTGATGATGTAACCAGGCCAACCAAGGACTTGTTCCATTGGTGATGAAGGGGATGTACTGCAGTACGTCTAATTTTCATTGTCGTTACGCCTGTCATTGCGCTAAAGAAGGACTGAGATATGAAAGGCTTCAAAGCAGGGGATCACGCCCAAACAGATCAGTATTCCTAATTATTCTGACTCACAGCAAACATACTGCCAGCTGGGATTTGGCAGTAGAGGCCAGGTAGCTAAAGAAAAAGTGGAAGAATATGCTAGCAATAGCAGTTTATCTAAAAAAGCTCACTGAGATTATTGACTTTGTGGTTATTATTGAGTCAGTTTCCACAATAACTGCACTTACAGTTGTGTACACTCTACAAATATTAACATTACTGCTCATTACTTTAGGAGATGCCATGATTGTTTTGCCAGTTGCGGCCGATATTTCATGTCAGCAACCACAACACAGTCCCTGATTGGCGTGGTTACATCATCAGCTATGGTGCAGTCACTCACTGGCCTGGGTACATCGTAATTTCAGGAAATCAATGAGAGAGGCTAGAAGTCCGACCTGATGCATGGAGTTAAACTGAATGTGAGTTCCAATGATCAGGATGGCCTTAACCCTTTAACTGCCTCACCCTTTTTGTAGAGCACATTTTGTGTCCTTGTATTTTGTACTTGAACGCAGTGTTGAACAAAACCTGGCTTGAGCCATCTCTAACACTCAGTTGAGGTATATGATGCTGAAAAAGTGCAGTCAAATAAGTTCGACACATCTTTCAGTCAGATGCGATGACTGAAAATGTGCTGTACCTGAGGTCGAGCAGGGAGTTAAAGGGTTATAACGTAACCTTGAGGCTACTGGGGTTGCATGGATTTCAGTAAGACTGACCAGACTTCCGAGGCAGCAGTAGTGAAATGCTGTTTTCACTGAGATTAACTGCATATCTGTTTGTCTGATGTTAATGTGCTATCACAGTAGTGTCAATTTTTCCTTTTTTCAATGAGCGAGTTTGCCATTCTCATGTTGAGTACAACCAGACGTGTAGTCTCTCTGTCTCCCTCTCACTAACTTTCTAACTCTGTTACTTACATGCTTGCATTAGTATAGATGGTGGTGGATGGATAACCAAATTAGTCACAAAAATTGCATATGAGGAGAGGCTTGCTTCTCACCTCAATGCTCCATTGTAGCCAAACTGAATCACCCAGCCACGCATAGGCCTACCTATACATTGCAAAACCAAGTGCGGCCCAGCCATCTGTCTTTGCCAGCGCACAAAGAAACGCTTACATACACTACCGCTCAAAAGTTTGGGATCTCTTGCAAATTTCTTTGTTTTCCAAAGAAAAATACATTTTATGCATTTCACAAACATTTTTTTCCATTTCGCAAACATTTTTATCCATTTCACAAACGATTAAAATTAATCAGATGATTTTCAAAGATTGATCTTTTGTACATTTTTGCATAGAGGCCTATTATCAGCAACTGTCAGTCCTCTGCATCAATCTCCTGGTATGGCTGCTAATCCAAGTTAAGCATTTTATAAGGCTAATTGATTATTAGAAAACCCTTCTGCAAATGTGTAGCACAGCTGAAAACTGTTGAACTAATAAGGGAGCACAAAAGGGATCATGGCATTCCTGAGGTTGGTTTAGTACCTGAAGCATTAGCAGTTGTTTGTTTGTTTACGGGCTCAAAATGGCCAGAAAGAAACATCTTCCTTTAGAGACCCCTCAATCTATTGTTGTGCTTAGAAAAGAAGGCTATTCAATGTGAGAAATTGAAAACTTAAAATCTCTTACCATACTGTCAACTACTCCCTTCAGAGAGCAGCACAAACTGGCACTAACAAGGACAGAAAAAAGGAGTGGGAGGCCCCGATGCACAACTGTGAAATATCTGAAAATGTGCAGTTTAAGACAAAGATGTCTCACAGATTGTCGACTAGCTGCGCTAAATAGTTCCCGTCAAACACCAGTTTCAGTATCAACAGTGAAGGTGTTTTTTTTTTTGATGAAGGCAAAGTTTGAAGTACATATTCATCATTTTCCATGAAAATCATTATTTCTAACTCAGACAATGTCAGCATGTTCTGTTCATTTGCTTTATTTCCTATTCAGACTCATTTCATGTGTGTTTCCATGGAAAACAAGAAAATTTCCAGGTGATCCCCAACTTTTGAGTGGCAGTGTATATGCACACACACACGCGCGCGCACACACACACACACACACACACACATAACCAATCATTACCTTCCAATGGACTGCAAAGTCTTCTGTCAGATCTGTGTTTTTATATTCTGTGTTTATTGAAAAATTAATCAATTAAACCGAATGTCTATTTGATTCTGTGCAAATGTGAGAATCTGAGTCAAAATATTTAATTGAATTCAATTTATTGAATCATTAATATTGGTTATTGTAATAATTAATTAAAATTCTGTATTGTGGCCTATAATAGTAGTCAGATTGTAAGACCACGCTCCCAGCCCTCCAGCTCGCAGATCTATTCGGACCCTGCAGCAGCCTCTTTAATTAACCAATCGTTTTATATCGTTATACTATCAGTATGTTCACCTGCTCCCTGTTTGCACTGAGTGGTAGCAGTGCACATACAAGGCAAAGCTTCACTCTGTCTCTTTGTCAAGTCTGTGTCACCTTCTGCCTGTGTGACATCGCTGTCTTGTGTTGGCTTGATTCTCCGTAATTTGTGAATGTAAAACTCAAACCTAGAACCCATGCTGTTAAGCTTTTAATCCGGCACTTCATTTTCTTAAAGGAACCTCGTTTCCTGTCTTGCTTTCCTATTTTGTAATATATTATTATCCCCTGGCATATAATGTGGGGGGATAAAGTCATGGGTGCAGTTGTCCATCTCCCCGTCCGTCCGTCTGTCTGTGAGCATAACTTGAAAACCGTTTAATATTTTTCAACAAAACTTTGTATGCACTTTAATCATGACCTGAAGTGGTGTTTTCTGCTAATCTGAAGTTGATGTGGGACCGGAGAGAGATATGCCATCTCCTGATGGCTCTTGCTTCTATAGTGTGCAACATTGGAATCTCAGTTGCAGGGGCGGTCCGTCGGCAGTAAAGAAGGCCATCGGAAACCTAAACTTTCAATATTTAATAACCTAAACCTCTCACAGTTTACTTTTTCTGATTTGCAACAGTTGATCAGACTAATTGCTTGAATGACAATCAAATTTATTTATTGATAGCATTGTAATACATTGCACCACAAAATTTTTCTTCTGCACGTAAATGGCGACTTAAAATATCAATACGTCTTTATAAATTCTGCGCTCCTGTGGCTCATGAAACGGCTCAGATTTGGGTACATTGGTTTGCGAGGCTCATTAAGCAATACGCCTCGAGAATCCAGTCAAAATTCTGAACATATTCACCGCTATAGGGAGTTGTTAGGCATGGTGCACAGTTGAGTGACAATTGTAAGGATGGCGAAAAGAAATGCTGCGAAGTCAGCTAAAGTTTTTGATTTTTTTGCATTTATATTGCCATCCGTCCAATTCCATATCAAATATATAAATATAGGCAATGGGCCAGGGATGGGCAACTCCGGTCCTGGAGGGCCAGTGTGTATGCTGGTTTTTACTTCTTTCAATTACCCTGACTAATTGAGTAAATTGGTTGCAAACACAAATATAAATTTGTGCAAAGGTTTGATCAAAGAAAAATGTTTTATGTAGGGAGACAAAAACAGTCTTTGGTGGTCATTCATGATAATTTAAAGAAATGCGCCGTAAATGTCAGATTTCATGAATATTTTGGCTAATTTAGATCATCAACTAATTAAAGCCCAGAAGTTGGTGTGAAAACCAGCGACAGATACGGCCTTCATTGCCCATCCCTGCAATAGGCATTCACTTTTTCATTATCATTTCTTACTGTAGGTCATGTATCAGTCTTGGATGTTCAGTTGATTGTCAGTTTGATTGTCAATCAAGCGAACTTAAATGAGAACAGCTTGTGGGTAATCAAGCAGTAAAGGATGTGGTTAGAAAAGGCCCTCAGAACACCCCATGGCACGCCATTGCTCAGTTCCTTTTCTTGTTTTGATTGTAAACAATTGTAGAACCTGAATATTTAATTTGGTTCACAATATATGTCAAAAATCATATTGTTGGAACACGTGCCCATTATGCATGTAAAATCTGAATGTTTGGTTGATCTGGTGCAGCCCAAAAGCTAGCAGTAAAGTTTTATAACCCTAGAATGGTCTTATTGCCTGCCTGCGAGAGTGGCATCCTTTGTTCCCCACGGCGGGGGGTGGGAGCCATCAAGTCTAGCAGGCCCAGCATCTCTGGAACTCAAACTCACTGGTTTCATTGAAGTTAAAGCGCAGCTACCTTAATCGGCTTAAAACAACCTAAACTTCTATCAAATTCATAATATATTTCTATTCAATATCCTAAAAGGAACCTCTCATATATTTATCACACTATTGGGCTATAATATTCCATTTTAAGGCTTTTCCATGACAACTGCATCATTTTAGCACACATTCCTATCATGTTTGGTCTCTTTATTCTCGGGGGAGTCCAAGGAGTTGAATGGAACATGTTTCATTTCCCTTGGAATTATGGTTCGTTTGTAAGATTCATTCAAGCAACTACCCTAGTCTCCCTGTGCAAATTATCTTATCACCTAGGCCAGTAAAACTCTGATTCGGCCAACCTTCCCTCTACCTTGTTCGGAGGTGTGGTTTGGAGCCTTTAAAGGTACGAGATCCTGAAGGGGGGGGGGGCTTCTCTTCTTGCTCCTGCTCTTCTTCTTCCTGTCCTGTCCTTTCTTGGTCAACTTCTGACGTGCGAATAGGTAAGTGGGGAGAGGTCACGTGCTGCCTTGTTCCGGAGCGGGGGAACATGTGAGTTCTCCCCGACCACGTGGAGCGATTTTAGCTCCGTGTGGTCATTCATTTTTTCCAGGTATGAAAATACTCTAAATCCTTCTAAATTATATGTAACGGTAATTGGCTTTTCATTGATTTGTTTGATTCAAGTTGTGCCTACCTGGTGAATTAAATTATTGTTATTCCTTTTCCAGCCTGCGTGTTCTCATTGTATATTCTTTCTGGCCTTGTTGCGATTGGGACTTAAGGGGAGACTCCTACCAAGACATGTGTAGGTAGCGATACTTCTAAGTTAGATTGAGATTGGGTTCTACCTATTAAGGGGTTATGAAATTACCGGCTCTTAAGATTTAGCTATTGGTTAATCTTTCTAAGGGGCCCTTTGATATACATAAACCTAGGTTCGTGGTACGTTCATACTCAGAGCTATTTGCCTGATGTTGCTACCATGCCAGTCTCCTCTATCCAATGGAAGTATTGTCGAATTAGACCAGGCAGTGACGCCTATTTTAACCCTAGGGGGTGTCTTGCTTAGTGACAATGGTTTTCGCAGATAGAGTTCGGGTGCGTAACTGCCCTGAGATTCACGCATGCTGTTTCAATTCTAATTCTAATTTGGAGTCAGATTTTTAACGAGATTATTGCTAAATTTTGTATTCTAACTGTTATATGGAGTCAGATAAATCGTAACCATTGCGCTTTCATGCCCCGTCCTCGGACGGTGAAAAATATCCATTATATTGTGATTCACACCAGCCAGAAGAATGCTCTAATTAAAGTTAGACTAAGAGAACACGTGAGGCCTTCACCCCGGCAACATCCGCCTTTTGGTTATTGCTCTTTTGGGGTTTTACACAATCATGAAACTATGACCAAGTCCACTCCTGCACTTGAGTCCTGTCCTCCGCTTTCTGTCTGCCACGTATCTGAACACGCACGACAGACGAACTGTTTCAGAGCTGAGGCTAATTATTAAATTTGCAGGTTTCCTTCTACACCAAATAAGTATCTCAGGTAGATTATTGAGACAAACATGTTATGATTGTCCATCCTCACCATTTCATATATCATAGAGGTATTTCCCCAACAAAGAGATTCCTTCACCTCACATGACAAACAGCTCTTGCTTCTGTTATTCAACACAATCGCTTCGCCAATTACACACTGTCTATGCCATCAGCACAATACGTTATCAGCATATAATTTGCTTGTACATCTACATGCGCTGAATGACCAGGAGTGGCTGCTAGGGAGCAATAAGATTGATTAATTTTAACCAACTTAACCTCTATTGCACCCAATTTTTTTACCTCCTGGCAATGCCTCCAATGCCGTGGCTGGGATTCAAACACCCAACCATGGGGAGCCACTTGGAGGCTCCAAGTTATAACATATTTGCTGTTTTCCCATAAAAGATTTTTTCTCATTTTTTGAACTGGAGTCAACATGGCATGAATTGGATGTAGAACAAGAGAGCGCATACCTTTATGGGCAGGTTTTGATACATTAGCACTTAAAATCAGCAAAAATTTTATCACTTGTCCTCATTCAAACAATCCAACTTCTCATAAAATGCTTCAGTAATCCATTAAATGGTTTTTGAGTAATCCATCTGAAAATCTCACACATAATCACACACACACACACAAACACGCGCACGCGCACACACACAAATTATAACAATACCTCCAGGCAGGGTTATTAATTAAAATCAATCCTGACATCACTCTCACACAATTTTTTTTTTTTTTTGATCCATTAATTATTTGCAATATTATTAAAAAAACAGTTACAGGTTAGCGCCAAGGTGATGCCATGAGCTAAAAATAGTTGAAGGATGACAGCTCCGCATCACAGTAAGCCTCATTACTCCTGCATAAGGAAGGGTTTCAAACATTCAGGGTTTCTCGCATTATTTCTACTTCATGATTCCCCCCTACAGGCAAAAAAAAAAGCCTGTCATGTCCTCAGGAGTGAAGTTTCAGACACACAATGCTGCTCGAGTGAATTTCCCCCCATTGTACATGTCAAGTGTCAAGTGAATGATGTGCCTATTCTTCAAGACTTAACTCTCCCGAGCTTATATATGGTCTATGGAGTGGAGAGGAGCTACTGGCTAAAAGTAAGTGTGTCTGAGATGCGCTTATTGGTCTGTTGTTGTGTTTTTATATCCATGACGTGGTACCGCAGGGATCAGCATCAGGATTATCAATGACAAACGTGAAGGTAAAACTGAACGGCGCTGTACATCCTGTGTTTCTCGAGGATGCCAGTAGTAGCAGTAGTTCACTTCATCAACTGTGCTGATTTTCGACAATATTTGCTAGTTTCGAATTTGATGCCTCCGAAATCTTCCAAAACATGTAGCAGAGGGTAACGGGAAGACTGTTGAAAGTTTCTGAACCAACAGACAAACAACCATTTGGAATATTCCACTGGTAAATAGGAGAAAAGGTAATAAGTAATGCAACAAGGTAGATGTTGATTGCAATGCTTTTTCCTGCCATAGTTTCATACACCCCAGAAGTAGATCTTTGGTCCCTGCATACTACTGGCTGTATTTGTCCTTAACTTTTTGATCTAATAACCTCTAAAACCTAATCAGTTCAGCTACCCTCTGTGAAGGGTCACCATGTCTGAATTTTGGTCAAAATGTGTCCATTCCTTTGGTAGATATTGCACGCAAAAGGTTTGTGTGACCGCTGGATGGATGGGCAGGTGACCAGAAAACAGTATACCTTCTACCCACTGTGTGTGAAGGAGGCGTAATTATGATTGGGTATAAAGTGGCCAGTCACTAAAGGCATGGTAGTATATCAGCAACAGGTCCACACCTTTGATGAAACTGTTTTTGAACAACAATTGTTGGATTGCAGGGAATTTAGGGATCACAGCAAAGACAGTCCATCCTAGAAAATCACTCAGAGAGCGCAGATCTCCGCCAGGGGGCAGCAAAACCCAAAAGCACGGCAATTGGAACTCTGGCCCATTGGAAAGACTTGAAATCTTGAACTTTGGTGTATATCTCAACTGTACTTTGGCCTAGATATGCCAAAATTTTATAACCTGTTCCTTGACTTAATACCAACCCTCTCTGAAAATTTCATCAAAATCGGTGCATTACCTTTGAGTTATCTTGCTAACAAACAGACAAACAAACAAACAAACAAACAAACAGACAAACGCTGCCTAAAACATTACCTCCTTGGTGGAGGTAAATATAGTGAAAAGATTTTGAGAATCTGGAGAAACAAGTCCAGTCTCCCTGTGTTAAAGACAAGGCCGAAGTCCAATGTTGGATGCAGGTGATTTTTGAGCTTTCAGATGACTGTGCACTATGAACCAAGATTCTTCAGGAATGAACATAACCACATGGGCTTGTAAACACGTCAGAGGTCCTGTGTCAGCGAACACAGCTCAGCGTTATGGCTGCATACGGATATTTATTATTTGTAATTTATTATAAGGCTGGTCTATTTGAAGCATTCACTAGAAAAAAGAAGACTGTTGTCACATTTTGAAATTATATTAAACTGACCCCTTGCTGCATAGCTTGCTTACTGAAATACCTACTGGTGTAATAGTGGTGCGAAAAAATGACTATCGTCACTCTTCAGAGACAGAAGTAAAAAGCAAGTTCAATGGAAGAATGAGTGATCTCCAAATGTTAGTACTGAAAAGTGAGTGAAGTCCATACTTGTGACGTCTTGAAATAATACCACATGACCATACTTACCAGTGAGAAGAGAGAGTAGTTTTTTCTCTGGTCTGCATTGATATTAAGCATAATTCCTTGAGAGAGAATATCAAAGCACTCCTCTGATATGCTTTTAGACACAGGTTCTGAAAGATCATGATTAAGAAAAACATTTTTAAAGCATAAGTGACTGACCCTTCAGATAGTGGGTGAAAGATTTTTATGAAATCGAGGAGGGGAGTGAGAGAGAGGGGGAATAGATAAAACAATGACACAGTGGGGTTCCAGATACTCGTAGCATACGGATGTGGGCCACATCAGGCAATGATCCGGCACTTTTGGAATTCTTTTGGCCCAGACAAAATAGATGTGAGCCTAATGTGGCCCATGTGGTAAATGCTGAATTTGGCCCGCCTATCACCAAACCAATATGGCCCACAATTGGCAAATATTTGGCAGAGTGACAATTGTCAGTTTGTAGTGAACCAAAACTGCCCCATATTCGCTGCCTCATATGTTTTTGGCTGACATCTGGCATCGTGATGGCTTGGTTGTGGCCAAATTCTGGCAAACAGGAGCGGAGCGCCCAAGTGCCGTCATTCTATGCGGTGTGTGGGCCGGATGAACGTGTCAGGTATGGGCCGGATATGAAACAGAAGAATTTTGCTATCAGGGGTGGGTACATTTTTTTTTTTTTTTTGCTTTGTTCGGTCAGCATTGAAGTTATTTTCCTGTCATGGTGTCTTTTTGCCATGATGTACACAAGTAAGAATGTATGATAATGTAACACGTTAGGTGAAGATTTTTGATAATAGGCAAGTAGTCTTTCAAACAGTGAATAAAACATAATTTTAAGAGAAACAGGGAGTTTATGTAGAAATATAAAATGGGTGCTTCCCGTCCTTAAATGTGATTGGCTGAGCTGCGTCCATGCCGGTATAAAATCACTGTAACCGACTGTATTCTAGACCACAGCAAAAAATATCCCTACGCGCAACCACCTACTCGGCGCTGAACTGACTCGTTAGGTTACGTCTGTTTCAAAACTTTTAGCTTGCTATTCCAGTGTTAGCGAAGTTTAGCCTTTTAACTCGCTAAACAGTTGGCCATCTATCTTTCTAGCTATTGCATTACAGAGTTTGATATCATTTTAGCTTGCTAGCTACGTTGCTAACTAGCTCGCTGTTTCAATATTAGCGATGAATTGATGATTTTTTTTGTTGTGTGTTTATTATATGGGTGATGTGTCGGGTAACCACATCCATTGTAGTGAACGCTAGCTAGCTGACAAGCTGGCTAGCCAACTAATGCACAATTCAACATATTTTCCTGAACACCAGCAAGTGTGGAGGACCAGAGTCAATCTTGTTCCCTACTCTCGCTGTTGGTTGTAATGATATGGCTGATCGGCGCGAGTTGAGAACAAGGAAACTTGAAAACCGAAAAGAACGTAAAATTATTTAATGGGGCCTTCGGGAGACTGAAGGAGACATTACAAATAGCCTGCTTTCATAGTATAGCTACATTAACGAGCCCAAATAGCCTGTTGTGACATAATGGCGCCAGACGAAAAAGCAATCTTAGCATCTGTGTTGCTTGCCAACAATTCTGTCCACTCTATCTTGCCTGGTGGAAGAACAAATGGTTCTCAATTTTACTGTTGCATTATTACGAATAAATTGATTATTTTCTTTGTGTTCATTTAATGGGCGATATGTAGGGTAACCGTTTTATAAAAGCAATAAGCCCCTTGAAGCACTGGGTTACAGTGATTATATAATGGCATAACGGTGATTTTATTGCAGCAAATTAGCTGCTACTTGAAACATAAACAACTGAATTTTTGAGTTCCTCTTATTAATTTTCCTCTTTTAGTTCTTTTTTTATCAATGGTATTTTACATTATACTTGACACACTTGGACTTGAATTTTAAGGCAGCAAACAGCGTGTAATGAATTTGGTATCCTTGGTGAGAGACCATTAAATCCAGAAAAAAAAAAAACAACAAAAGTCGAAACAAATGCTCTATTGAAACTAGGCTTATGCCGTCGGAGGCGATGGCTTGGGGTATATCCCCGAACGCCCCGAATCCTCCAGTTCCCCAATCCTTGAATAGACCTTGAATAGACTTTTATTTGAACTTAATTTCAGGTCAGTCGGACAAATGGTTCTGAAGATAAGACCAAAATGGTAATTTTCCATCACAAAGCGCCACCTGGTGGCAAAATATTGAACCATACAGGTATGATGTCATCATGTGACACGTTGTGAGGTCATGACCTTGCAAGTACACATAGTTTCATGTCAATTCGACTAATGGTTCCAAAGATATGGAAAAAATGGTGAATTTTATTTGACAAAGCTCCATATTGCACCAATTTAGAACCAAACAGGTATAATGTCATCATGGGACACATTCTCAGGTCATGACCTTTCATTTGCACTTGATTTGAGGTGAATCGGACAAATATTTCCAGAGATATGATAAAAAGAGTAATTTTTCAGTTTTTGGCCCCTGGTGGCCAATCTAGAAATTGTAAATAGTCCAAAATCGAATCCGTTCTTCCTCTATATGATACTTACTTATATGCAAAACATGAAATTTCTAATTGAAATATTACTGAAGTTATCCTGTTAACACGTAGGGCGGCGCAGCGGCGGCGGTCGGACCAAAAACATAATATCCCCGAAACGCCATTCGGCGTTCGAGGATATGATTAAAGTATATGAATGTATCACAGCATTCTAATTTACACCTGAAGTATGAGCTTCAGATTTCGTCAATCCAACGCAAACAACAATTTTACGGGTTCAATAAAAAATTAGTGATGTCCATTAGTGGGTATGTTTCCTCAGGAAAATGCCACAAGTCTCAATGGAAATTGGTCATCTCATAGTGAATTGAGTCGTCTTTATGATGGGAGTGTATAATGTATCAATTCAGTTATAATAAGGGTGATAGGGTTTCAAAGTTAAAAATTCAGTTCTCAAGAATGAAATATGTGACAACACTCATTTTTTCCAGGGGGGATTTCATTTATTTATTGATTATACGGCTGATATTTATTATTTGTATTACTGCTTTGTTCTGTGTACTGACTTGCTCCGTAATGTAGTGTATACTGCCCTCAATCTTGCAATACAGACATGTGCTGCAGCATTTTTTTTTTTGGCCAGGACTCCCTTGTGAAAGAGATCCTTAATCTCAATGGGCCAACTGGTTAAATAAAGGCTAATGAATAATGAATACAAATTATGTAAAGAGCTAGGAACCATCTTCACTAACGGACATGATCTGGAAATGGTTTGGCTGGTAGCCATGAAAAGGAGTGACTAAATTGTCCATTTCATTTTGGAGGAAAGGAGCCGAGTACTGCTCCTTCTGAAGCAAAAATAAATAAATAAATAAATAAAATACAAATGACTAAAAAGACAATCCATTCAAACCAATTATGGAAAAAAGAAACAGCTTAGAAAGTTGTCCTTTCATCTGGACGAGATGAAGTGGAGGTACAGAGAGCCACTTTATTAGACAGATTTAAAGGTCCTGATGGAGGGACAGCTGGCCTGAGCAGAGACTCAGTCGCCTATGCACAGCCTTCCATTTCTGTGCTCATTCTGTTGCCAGAGCAACAAGGAACGTAAGGCAGTCAATGGCAGTCATGTACAGTTATTCACAGCAGGTTGAATGTCTTTATATTCAGCAACAATATTCCGCAACGTTGCGCTTGTGCTTTTATTACTGCCCTACCCTAGCAATTCCCTTTGTTTCCCACTTCAGGATCAGGTTTGGGAACATTCACGCAATCTCAATGATTAAGAAATCACCTGATTTATTTTAGATTATCTTTATTGTGTTGACATGGACTGAACTTTCAAGCACCAGCATCCAAACAGTATGATTGACAAATAAAAAGTGTATCCCAGCCAGTTTCTGTCTTTTATTAATCGTAGAGAAGGAGTCTTACTGTCACCCATGGCTGCTCTTAAATTCCGTCCCGAAGTGTATTGGAGACTGCATCCTGACATTGGTTACCTGGTATTTTCTTGCATGGTCCTCGTGAAAGTTAATGTTTTGAAAGGTGTGACAATTTGCCATCACACGTTTGCAACAGCGAAATACAGAAATACGTAAGTAATTTCTGTAAGTGTTAGAGTATGTGCAGGACAAGCTTATTTGTGTAGCATATTGCGTACACACAGGCAATTTGAAGTGCTCTACATAAGGCATGAAGGGTATGGTATAGCATAAAACGGTATGAAGAAGTGATGCTCAATTATGTGCCGTGGAGTGCCGAGGGTATGCAGATTTTCATTCCAACCAATCATTACACCTGCTAATAACACCAATCAGTTCCCTCCTTGCTGCTTTAAGGCAGGCTAATCAATAAAATCTGCAGTTATATCAATTGGTTGAAATGAACTTGTAAACTGTCGGCCCTCCAGGGCACATGATCGGGCACAGCAGATATAAAGGGACATTTAGTTGGAAAACTATAAATGAGGGACAAAATCACAGAATAGGCTTTAAAAACTTGTTGAAATGAATTTAGCCTACTAAAAGTTATCATATAGCAAAAGTACTTAATTTGTATGTAGAACCCGTCAGTGTTGGAGCAAGTCTCAGAACTTCAGGACGTATATTCCAGTAATGCTTAGCTGAATGCTGCTTCTTGCTTTGTCTTGACTCTGAGAACAGTCAGCAGAATCCACAGGCTACAGTGGGACTAATTATTCAATCATAATAGGGACTTTTCACAGCAGCCATTTAGACTTATAGATGGGTAAACAAAGGTGTAACAATGATATTAATTATTTTATGTCTTTCGTTACACCTATGTTTACCAAACTATGACATTCAAAAAGGCTGCTATAAAAAGGGGCAAGTAGGTCACGGCACACAACACACCTATCAACATAAAGTGGGCACACGTTATTTATTAAAGTAAGGAGTGTGTATTAGATTGGAAGAATCTTGGTTTGTTGAGCAAACCATTGGCTACCATACAGCGTGTTGTTCAATTTCGTCATAACCAGTGAGCACCTCATCTGTGCAGTCCTCTCGTGCGGTTAAATCATTTTATCTGGGAAAATCGCAGTCCCCTATAAATTCTCCTTGAAAAAACCATCACAGGGGAAATTCCATTGTTGGCTAGCCTCATGGCACCTACTATTACCCACATAAAAAGGCAGAATTTTTCCCAGACACCTGAGGTCTAGCTACTGGCTGCACTGAGGTTCTATACCACTAAGACTAAGACTCCCAAGTCTTAAGGGAAGGTCACAGCCACAGCAAGGCGTCTATTTGCAGGTAGGTGCAGGTTGTCGCCAGTGTACTTCTGCAATATGGCCCCAACCAGACTGCATTTCCCTGAAGATGGCATGACATCGTGGAGATACAAGAGACCTTTCTGGAGATGTACAACAACCCACAGCCCCTCAGGTTGGCCAATGGAACACGCATTCCCATAATAACTCAATCTGAGGATGCCTACCAGTACACTTATCAAAAAGGATATGCTGCCGTCAACTCCCAGGTGATGTGTGATCATTAGGGTCTGATTAGTGATATAGAGGCGTGGTAGCCTGGGAGTACGTGACTCGTTGCTGTTCACAAACTCTTCCATTAGTCGAAAGGGAGCAGGAAGCCCCAATTGCTGGCGTTTCCTCAAGGAAAGTAAGTATCCACTCCAGCCATACCACTTCACTCCTGTGGGAAATCCTATAACTGCCAGTGAGCTACCATTCAACAAGGCTCATATGGTGGCCAAGAGCATTGCAGAGTGCACTATTGGGAGAGGAAAGTTACGCTTCAGGTGTTTGCACAAGTTCTGTGGTGGCCCCCACTTCTCTCCATCAAAATGCTGTGCAGTCATCACTGTGACATCTGTGCTGCACAACATCACTGTCCGGGAGAGCGCCCCCTTACTGCACCAGGAGGACGATGAAGAAAAGGAGGCTGGTGACTTATCCCTATAATGCTGAGATATCTCTTTCTGTCCCACATCATCAGATTTTCACTGGTTCCTGGACATCCCCCAGGGTAGTTCATAATTTCCCATAAAATTTCTAAAGGCACGGTTTTATACTATAAAGTACAGTAATGTTCCAGCATTGAACAAAGAAGTATGATTTTATATGCAAAAAAGGTCAAAATGTCTATGTATAGCTGACAACTGGTAAAATTTTATGACCGTTATCTTTGCAGGCTCCTTTTTATGCGCTATCACTGAGTGTGAGGAAGATGACAAACTTGGAAGGAAACTGCGTGGTTCTCCTTTTAATATTGGGCCCTGGCAGCCATGAGGCATGTGTGACCTGCCTGTGCCAGATGTGCTGAGAGACAATGCTGCAGCACAGGGCACTTTTTGGGGGAGCCTTGTGTTGGAACGTATCCTACTGTATTCGGCAATAAAAATGGCAGGATGTGGCACATCCGTACTTTGCGATTGGGCGTTCTCCAGAGGAGGAAAGGTGAGGAGGAGGTGAACAATAATCTGCATAATACTGTACCATAATTGTAAGACTACAATATCTGATGAAATAAGACAATGTCATAGTTCTGGATATTTTTGCGCGTGTTTTGAACTTTTCTTTGTGGCTCTCATCCCGGGACGATATCCTATTCCTGTTCAATCGAATTCTTTACCCAGATAGGCGATTGAACTGGGGCAGCGCTTCCCCAGACTCAGACTATATAAGCCAGATGTTCACCACGCCTCTTCGCTAGAATGACTGTCTTTAGATAAGCACTATAGCAGAAGATATCTGTAGTCAGGTTTTGTTTGACTTTCTATCTTCTAATTATTGGAGTTTCTTCTCCCTTTTTCTATCTCACTTTGCATTTGTGGTTCGGACTATTATACGTCCTTTGGAAGCGCGAGTACTTTCATTTGGTCTGTATTATTCTCTGTGTTTGTACTGTGGCCGTGCTACTCTCTTTCTCTCTGGTCGTAGCACCTGGCCTTTGTATTCCACTGGCCATTACAGACAATTCCTCCTCTGTCCTAGTTTTCATCAGTAAGTCGCTCAGCTCAGTAGTGATGAGGAGGCCAGACTTTAATGTACTATAATACATAACTTTTCACTCTGCTTTGCTTTTTGAACAGTGTTATCCCTTCACTGGGATAAGACGCATAGCAGGGTTTAGTGTCCACACCGCCTACCAGTTAAAGTGACAGATGAGGGGGAGGGGGTCTGTGTGGAGTGCCAGGCACTGGTATTTGTGTGTGTGTGTGTGTGTGTACTTGTCTGCTTGCATACATGTGCGTGTGTTTTGCGTAGTATTTTCTTTGCCTATCTTTGTCCATTGTAACAGAGCAGGCTGGCTGGGGGCTCAATTCTACTCACCCAACAATGCCCCGAGTGCTGGGCTGGTGGAGTTGATGCGTCAGTCACTATTGCATACAAAAGGTGTTATTGACTTAGATGCCACTTCAGGATGCTACACAAGAAATGGTCTCAGGTACATTTAAAATATTGTACAACACTGATAATCATGACGAACCGATAATGATAATAAACTGAGTTGTATTTCATCCAAAAGGCAAATATGTGATGGAATATCATTTTGTATTGTAAAGAAATTGGTAAAGCAATACTTTTTCAATTTCACTGAGGAATCTTCCTGTGACTCCTTCATGAACTGCAGGTCTGTGCTTTAATTTGGCTCCAGATCATCATCATAATGTATATTGGGCTTTACCTCCATCGAGGGAGAAAAACAGATGGAATTCCTATCGACACACCCAGATGGCACTGAGTGCACATCCAATCCAGGAACATTTATTTCTTCAGACTATAATGGAGAGTGGGAAACTATAAACTTTTATGAGTATGGCTTAATAGCTGTCTTTTAGAGACTGTTGTATCCTGCAAGAGATGAAATAATGTGAATATGGAAGGTTATGATTTACTTTACTGGTTCAACACTCAATCCACTAAGCTTGGAATGAGATCTTGCAAATCCGAACATGCTGCAGCAATTTCATATAAAAGCGCTGAATATTAAAGATAATGTGCATCAGTTAATGTGCTGGCTAAAAAAACCCTGTTGAAACAGAATTATAACAGAATCGTCAAAAACAGAGCATTAAGCAGAATACTGTCAGTTTTGTAATTACCTCACAAATTTGACTCTCACTTTAGACAACTTGAGACTGATAAGCCTGCATGCTAAAATACAAAATGCGCATTTAGTTTTTCAGTTGCACAGTGATGATAAAAATGGTGAGAAGATGCTGGATCAGTAATAGATAGCCTTCAAATGAATGAGTGCATAAATGATTCTATTAGGTAAAACTACTCAATTGGTTATAAATTTTATTCATTAAAATGTTGCTCTGCATTTGGATACTCATTTTGGTAAATGTTGCATCAAATATCCCTGAGACCTGTTATTAATTCTTTGAATCAACTATGCAAGATTCATTGACTTACTTTTTAACTCAAGCCTCTGAGTGATCGGGACCCCGGCATCCCAAACAATCATAAATCATTTTGAATTTATGCATCAAAGGTCAACATGGGAAGATTGTTTCCTTTCTGCTGCATGGAGCAAATCTAATTTGAGTAACTGGCAGAAACTGCTACCTGACTAAGTCTCTCTAATATTCTACCTGCTCCATGAGTAAATATAACACTTCTGTACAGTTTTGAAAATATGGCATGTATTGACACAATGATCACATTTCTAGAGTTGTAAATTTAATGCAATTTAAATTCAAATTCAATTCAAAGTACTTTATTTTTCCGTTAGGAAGCTCACATGTTGAACAGAGTATCAGGATGTGTTCCCACACCTCATACATCACCACACTCATTCACACACCCCATGTCATCATCACAACAACATCAAACAAGCACACACACCTTCCCAGCCACTCCTGGAAAACATTAAGACTAAAGTAACAGTCTGCGTTGCCATTGAGAAAAGGGTGGACACAATAAACTGCACATTTAAAACATACGCATAGCAGGTTAAAAATTTGGATAAAATTCAAATTCCACAATAATGGATCAATAAATAGTCCAAGAGTTATAAATGTGTATCGAGATATGCTATAAAAAATGAAATCATATATATATATTTATTGTGGCCTCCCCGCCTGATCACGTGTGGACAGAAATAGGGCAATGACACCAGACACAGCTACTTGAACAAAAAACACAGCCTTTTATTAGCCACTCTTAATTACACGGGACTGTCAGGGCTCTGTAAGGATCCCGCCATGTTACTTGGGGTTAGGGAAGTCAAGGGTCCCGCACAGCCGGTCCACTGGCTCTGGGGCAGGGGTCCAACTCGGCCTGCTCTGTATCCCTGAGGCTGGGTTAAAAACAGAATTAGTGGCTGTAACTTCACTCAAAAGGCAGTAAAGCAAACAGGCACTTCCTATATCTGCTGCAAGCAGCTCTCCCCTCTCCACTGCAGCAGCCCCATTTTATGCCCCACAGTGATTGCGTTGTGACGCCCCCCTGGTGTGTGCAATCTTCCATTCTCCTCTGGTATGTGGCGCTGTCCGTGGTGCTGCGCCTGTGCTGCGGTTCCTGTCCAGGGTGCTGAATCCTGGAGGAGCGGCCTGAGACCTCCCGCAGCTTTCCCTGGTACTTATCCTGCTGGTGCCAGGCCTTTCGCTGCGTGTTCCTGATCACGTGGGACACCAGCTGACAGGCGGGGCTGCCACAATATATATAGACCCAATTCCAAATTAAACCACAAACCGCAACTTACAGGTGGTGAAAGTGGAGATTTATCATAATTCATGTGTTCGCCATGTACATTGTAAAATTGTTGCACTTTAAATTCATTACTCCTGCACTGCTGGGGGCGGCTAAATGCAAGATAAAATGATAAACAAATCTTTTAACCCTTTTGTGCAGAAGCCAAATATGGTTGTTTATGCATTACCCCATTTAATGCTTTATAATTCAAATAAATAACACAGTACACTTGGAGCATTTAGAATAAAATTGTATTCTGGTTTCTTTTCATGAGTTTTGTTCAGAAAAAGGGTCACAAAAAGAAAGTCTTCATAAAAATTGCTGAATTTATTTTAAAAAGTTGAAGCCTGATGTGCAATCTGGAAAGTATACTTGTCCATAGTATTTTGGCGAATAAAAAATTCTCGTGACGAAAAAAAAAAATAAATTGTCCTTTGCAGCAACCATTTCAACTATAAATTGGCAGGGTATCCCGATTAAGTAGTGAAAAAAAAAAATAAAATCAGTTCGCTCAAACAAAAATTCAACATGGTATTGATACTATCAATTATAGTCATCAGATATTAAAATTGTGTGATTGCATATTATTGATTTACACGTAGATTTGCCCCTCGGTGACTTCAGTACTCACTAATATCCTCAAACGATCCCTCTATGAAATGCAGTCACTTTAATGCTTGCTCTGTAAGAAGTGGTCAGGGAAATACCAGATGTAGGATCCAGAAGTGTTTATTGAACACAACACACTAGGAGAAAATTTGCAGAAGTGCCAGAAATAACACCGTGCACAAGCACTGAACAAAAGGGAAAACTAAGGTACACTGCCCAAGGCAGGGGGGAACAAAAGTACACACTCCAAGAGTGGCTAAACTAGAAAAACAAAAACTGGACGTTACTAGATTGACGGACACACCGGGAGACTTAAACAAGGGGCAGCCAAGACGTGGGCGCAGCAAAATACAAGACTCGGGAATCATACAAAAGAACTACTCGGAAGGCACAAGGAGCTGCGCTTTCACCATGCAGATCTGAGTCTAAACAAGGTTCCGTCTGATGGCCCCTCCCATCTCTGCCACATAAATAGTCACGAGAGGAGGCAGGGACTCGGAATGCAATCTCGACTGGAAACTGAAACACATGGGATTAATAAACAGTTACACGAGAATCGGGTTAACACTAATGACTCGAGACAAGACGCTGAGACCATAAATCAAACTAGACAGTTTAGATAAAGGAAATCTAAACGTGACGAGTAAAAAGCATCACAAGAGAAACGAAGGAAAGCGCAGCTTTAAAACGCAGTTAATCAGGGAAAGCTTAGGCAGAAATACTAAAGCTAGGAACACACGCACTCGCTAATGAGTTAATTAAGGTTAATACTACGTGACAAAATATTTACAATCACCCTCAAATAAGTGCTGGTTAGTACGGGTTAGTAATTATCCTATCAGAGAACGCATTCACTCCGATTTTTGCGAGACCCAGAATTAAACACAGGTGGAAGCAATGAATGAAATACCAGAGCCGAAACCGAAAGAGGAAACGTGATTGGACAACGAGAAGCAGGCATGCTGAAGGCTGTCACGCGACATCACTGGAGTAGGCAGAGAGGGACTGGATCATCAGACGGCTGAAATGAAAGCTGAAAAATAAAACGAAAGTAAAGCACAAGCACAAATAAGCACAAGACAACACACATGAAGCAGAATCATATCATGCTCAGGGTTCTCTGTGTAAAGCACAATTATAGATTGACTCTTTTATCCAATTCTTGACAGAATTTTTTTCTTTCCACAGTAATGGGAAGTCATTGATTGGACCCTCAGAAAAATATATCAACCCCTGTGTCGCAGTTAGTTAGTAGAGGTCATATTCTCTCTACTGGGTGCCTCTAAATGACAATGATGCATAGAGAGAAAGACTTCCAAAACCAACCCAGAAGTGCTTAGGTAACATGTACAAGCTTGAAATGTGACACAGATGTGGACAATGGGAGTTATCCTGAATCGAAGGACTGTAGGGTTCCTTGAATCAAATTATTGTCTTAGTCTGGAGGAGGAATTGAATGATGGTGAGTTTTTCTTCCTTATGAGTGAGCACAATAGAATAGTATGGAGTGCTTATGGTGAGCTAGTTAGCTGGCTAGCAGTTTTTTTTTTTTATTTTCGGTTTACCATAACCATGATGATCACAGAGCTTGTTTGCATCATTGTTAAATATGCGTAACCATTAGCCTTTGCTTCAAATACTGTATATGGAAGCATTTTACTTAATGTGGTGATGTTTTGGAATTTAAGACGCATTCAACGAAATTGAATGTCTAGGTTTTCCTTCGTTTAAAATCAGAACAGTTTCAGGACTTCGGTAAAACACCTGCCACATTTGTTGCACCAATTCTGTTCAATCTAGAGCAGCATATTGCCTGGCCTGGAATCCATCCATATAGAGCTTTGGTCGCTCCCAACGGTCACTTGCTTGTATGTCTGGCTTCAGTCGGTAGACCAGCATTTGACTTTCAAATATTCGCACAAAATCCATGCGAGACCTATGATTGGCTCACAGTCGCAAGGGTGCCCCGCCCCATTAGACAGACTTAAAAATAAATAAAATACCACAGTTCTGCATTCAACGGAAGTCCTGCCTCCCGGCTCATGTTTATACGAGTATTCATCTGAGTGGCAGCAGTGTCTCTGGGCAATGAACGAGCCGGGAGACGGGACTTTATTGAATGCGCAAGCTTATATTGAAGCATAACTGTGGTATTTTATCATTTTTAGCTAAAAATAACTGTGTTTCTAGAGTTCTGAGGATACGAGTGGACAAAGCAGACTGGATTATTAACGATGCGTTGGATGATGGTTTGAAAGTTTGTCAACAGGCGTTTTGTGGAGTTTTCTTATTGCTACTGGGTGACCCCATTTGCTTCTAGCAAAAAGGAAATTGGATCATTTTTCAAAACTCTCCAGTGGCCATAAAGTTGCGCCAAGTAAAGAACAACTTTGTCCGTTCAAGACATCTAAAGGTGAGTAATTGATGTACAAATTATAGTTTTTGGGTGGAGTATCACTTTTATCTGGCTGATGCAATCATTCCCTTTGAGCTATAGCTAAAGCCAATTACAGTGAAATATATATGTTATGTAATTTGAGTATTATTTAATTTAGCCTTTATTAAACTGGGGAATCCCACTGAAATAAACAAAATGCAGATATGGCGAAACATTATCCTGTTCAAAAACAACCACTCCGAGAGTGAACGCAAGCAAGCCACAATCTAATTTTTAAGCTCACGTCAAATAACATTCACGAATGCCGTTGCTGGCCAGCTAACTCATATTCGATTGGTGGTTCTCGCCAAAAGGTCACCCAATCAGCCAAGAGCAGAAAACATGAACATTCATATATTCACTTCATTTGTGATGTAAGGGCTAAATGCTGGCTATACGACTGAGGCCAGACTGATCAGTCAGTGACCGTTGGGAGCGACCAACACTTGATAAGTATGGATTCCAGGCTACATATTGCCTGCTTATTCCTGATAATGGAATGTCTATTTTCATAAAATAAAGTACATTTCAGAAAATACTGTTCAACATCCCAAATAGCAACCTAAGTTGTAATGTATGATGGTGAGGGCGTTTTAGGGATGCGTGGCTGCTATAGACACAGGCACTTTTGTCTTCAGTGATGATGACTAATTCTGAAGTGCACATTGTGGCGTTAATTTGTTTATTATTTATTGAAAGGGAAACTATTGTGCTGTTTTTTTCAAGATATAGTGTTCCTGGTTGTAAAATCAGAACATAAAAAATTTGTAAAATCCACAAATTCTAGGCTATTTTTTTCCTGTGATCCCTACAGCTCTGGTAAACAGGCTGTTCTGAGTATGCACACGCTCTATGAAATGAGCTCTGCTCTGATTGGCCAGGGAACAGAGCCATCAGCCCCGTGCATCAATAAAGACTGACCGTGTTAAAATCATCCGACTAGTAGTCTATTGTAATACATGTAACACATTTAATAGCTGGCAATGGTTTAATAGTTGCTGGCTAGAATCTGTATGGTAGCAGGTGTTCTTGAACATTCCAATTTTTGTGAATGGCCACATTATTGTGCTGCACCTGAACATTTACATGTCTCACACATCACCTCCAGCTCACAGCATATTCTCTATACACATTTGATCAAGTAGCCGGCTAATAAACTACACAACTATTATGGAAAGGTAATGCAATTTTGAAAGTGGCACTTAGATACAATCGCAATCAAACCATCCAAGTAAAATCAACTTTAAACTAGGAAGTCATTTTAAAAACTATTAGAAACTGGAAATACGACCTACAGCTAATTGTTGCTAACCACAAATAAAATAAATTAAAACCACTGCTTCTTTGTATCTTCTAATGCTGGCAGAAAACGAGGATATTTCATATTATCTTGGCCGACAACAGAGTGCTTGGTGTTTTTGTCACAAGAGAAGTTAAGTCTTTTTCAGTGACCTTGTGCAAGGGGCATATAAAGAAATCTGTCACACTATGTTGTCATATTGTAACTTGAGTAAAAAAAAACTGCTAGAAATGGAGTTTTGAGAGCTGTAAGAAACCTGAGGTTTCTTTCTCACATTGATTATATTGTGTTTTCCGTGTTATTTGAAACTTGGACACATTGAATACGAACATTCTTTATCGTAACACTATATACAAGACACAAAATAGGGACAACCATATTAGATCCCATTTAGGGGTAGGCTATATCAGTAAACATGTTTCCTTAGATTTGCAGTATTTTGTTTAGTCCTTTTCTGTAAATAATTGATATGAATGACAATATTTTTGCATGGAATTACACTCACATGAGGTCTTTCATACCTAAAGCCCCACACATCCATCTATACACATTTCTTGTACGTGCACTTGTACAGTAAGAGGAATATCAGTACAATACGCAATAATTCAGCCAGGCAATTGCAATATTAAATGTGCAGTATTTGACGATTGGCAGTGCCGGTGCACGTGTGATAGACTGGCTCCGGTCATTAGGAAAATGAAACAATTCTTGAGTTTAAGCCAATTCTTCCCCTCAAACTTGATGAGTTTTTTTTCTTCTTTTTTTTCTGCCTGCTGACACCGCTACCTGCCAAATGTACTATAGAATACAATACTTCTAGCTCAGTGCAACAAGAGGGCCATGGTGGATAATTCATAGTACTATAGCCTGGACCTTTATTTATAGCATCGTACACTATTTGAAAGCCTATTTGAGTGCAATGTAACTTGAAATTTTTTAACTGTAATAGGGTTTATTGCTGTTTGGAGAACTGAAGATAGATGAGCTGCCCAGTCATTGTTTTTATTACAGTCTCGGTACTTGACGGTTCGTAGGATGTCGTGTGCACACAGCACAGCCCTCTGTAACTCTGTGCTTGGCATTGTCCTCCCCCAAATTACTCAGCAGGCACCTTGCTCTAACGACTGATAGGTTGTTTGGTCTGCTGTGGAGAAGCAGAAATTCAAACAAATGTAAGGAATCCAGGCAGATTTACACTCACTCAACCTCTGGTAAGACAGCCAATTTTATCCCACCACTGTAGACTTCCAATCACTGTCAGCCAATGACAGATTCAATGCTTGAACCTGCTGATACAGAGTCCAGCCTGCACTCCTGGCAAGAGATTTTTTTTTTTTTAACGTGTCTGATCTTCCACTAAATTAAGGTATCTCATAAAATATTAAGAGGTCTTCGATATTATTCTGGTCATAGTCTTGAATTTATTACATATCGGAATGTAACTGTTGCATTTAAATTATATGCAGAATTGCAATGTGTTATTGAATCCCTTTGATTTTTTTTCCCCCCCCTCTAAACTAAAACTCCCTGGACTGCAAAACCCTGGACAGCGAAAGCTACTCTGTGTAGTTTCATTAAGCTAATTAAATTATGAGATGGATTTTATGGACAAAGCTGAATTACGACTGACCTTTTTTTATCATTACATTGTAGTCACTGAGCAAACACTTGCAGATACAGCTCACAGTTGATAAAATTAAACTGGGACACAGCTCCCTGGAGGTATGTTGGAAAAGCTGGGCTAAAGGCTGCTCTTATCATGGTTACACTGGGGATTCAGTCAAAAAATATCTGACTACTAGGCAAACACCTAAGCCACAAAGCTGTAGGCTGCACCTGTAGCTGATTAAGGTCCAGATAAGGTTCAAAATAAGGTTAAATTCAAATGAGTTCAAGATTAATTAATTGCGCGACTGATTCTGATTATTTCCTAGTTTATTTTCTATTCATTTTCTTCACCATTATTCTGCTTTTGAGGTATTGCGGGAACCATTCAATATTTAACCACAAGGTGACAGTAAAATTCCATGTCTGACTATGAGACTCACGCTGAGGATGTAAAGTCATGTATGGAGGCTATAGTCAGAATTGATTGGGTTGAATAAAAGGACAAAACCGATTATGACAGTGAAATTTAATTAGCTTGTAATGATGAATGTTGTCATTAGGTAGAAGTACGTGAGAAGTTTGGCTTCAAAAATTATTAGTGCCTTCATTCTGTTAAAAACATTATTGTTGATACCACTCAATTTTGCAACATTTTTTATGTTCCAGACCTGGAATCCAGAGCCAAGGCAGAGTACAATCCGTAAGGAAGATTCTAACTGCTTATGGTAATTTGGGGACAGAACCCCTGTGGAAAAGGCAGGGATGGAACCCCTGGGTTATTATAACACATTACATTACACATTACATTACAGGTTCTTAGCAGACGCTCTTATCCAGAGCGATGAATAAAAGTGCACAAGATAGGTACAAAAGTGCAGAGCTCCTAGGAGACAAGTACAAGTGCTAACAGTAAGTAACAGAACACTTTCCATTGTTGCAGATCTGAACCAATAAGCAATCACCAAAAATACTGGTAAGATCGAGTAGAATGACAATAGAATCAAAGGGCAACAAATCAAGTAAACAAACTCAACTAAAATAGTATAAAAACCTTGAGTAGACCGACAGCAAAGCTGAGAGGAGGACAGCAGAATTAAGTGTAACAAAAGGGCAAGGTCAAGTGCAACAAAGGCAAGTGCAACAATGGGGCAGAGTCAAGTGCAAGAAAAGGGCAACAAAATCAAGTGTAACAAAAGTACAGAGTCAACTGTAACAAAAAGGGCAACAAAATAAGTGCAAACAAAAGGGCAACAGGTCAAGTGCAACAAAGGGGCAACAAAATCAGGTGCAACAAGGGGCAGAGTCAAGTGTAATAAAAAGGGCGACAGAATCAAGTGCAACGAAGGGGCAACAAAATCAAGTGCAAGAAAAAGGCAACAAAATAAGTGTATCAAAAGGCAAAAGGTCAAATGCAACAAGGGGGCAAGAAAATCAAGTAAACCGACAAGAAAATCGGGTGCAACAAAATGAAGGGAAACCTAATCAAGCGGCGACAAAACAAGGAAAAAAGGTAAACAAAATTAAGTACAACAAGATCGTGTATGGGCAACAAATTAAGGGAAGTAGGGACAGGATTCAGGGCAGTGGAGTAGGGGAAAAGTGGAGCCTGAAGAGGTGGGTTTTCAGGCGGTGCTTGAAGGTGCTCAAGGATTCTGTTGCCCTGACCTCGATAGGTAGATCATTCCACCAACGAGGTACCAGGACAGACAACAAACTGGTACAACAGACAATGGATTTCCTCCATTTCCTCTCTGCTGCTCGAAGGCTTTTCCTGCTGGAGCGGAGAGTTTCTGACATCCAGGGGCTGGGTGGGGATGATCTGGCCAGCCTGGAAACAAGAGGAGAGAGAGAATTATGTGAGGATGAGAGGGAGGAGAAGAGAGAGGAGGCAGCAGATTCAATGGGGAGATCAGAGAAGGAATCAAGGGAAGGGAGGGAAGCAGTGACATGGGGGGCGAGAGCGGAGGGGCAGAGAGAGCGGAGGTCACGGCAAACTGTAACAGAGGGGGTTGGAGTGGGGGGAGAGAGAGGGAGAGGGAGGGAGAAGGAGATGAAGTGGTGGTCAGACAGGTGGAGAGGGCTTACAGTGGGATCAGAGGAGGAGCAGTGACGAAGGAGGACTAAGTCGAGGAGATTGCCAGCTGTGTGAGTTGGGGGTGAGGGCAGGAGGGAAAGGCCAAAGGAGTGGAGGATAGGAAGAAAGACGGCAGACTGAGAGGCCTCAAGGTGGAGGTTGAGTCTCCCAGGAGAATCAGTGGGGTGCCGTCGTCAGGGAAGGTGCTGAGCAGGACGTCCAGCTCATCGAAGAAACATCCTACAGGGCCTGGGGGACGATACACAACAATGATAAACAGATTAGTAGAGATGATATGGAGACAGAATGAAATTCAAAGGAGGAGATAGATAGGTGAGAGAGAGGAAGAGGAGAACACAATACAGTGCCAATGTTTCAGGCGAAGCTAAGCAGTCAGTCACCAGCCAGGGGCCTCCAGGATGGCAACCAGGTGGAATGCGCACTTCGCCGACGCCAAATTGTCCCACAGGACCATGGAGTTGCTTGAGGGAAACGGTTCCAGTCTCGATGACTGTGGAAGGATTGGGTGCTTGTTCCTAACAAACTGGGGGCAGCTTAGTAGCACTGCCACCTCACAGCAATAAGGTCGTGCAGGTTTGAATCTGGCTCAGGGCCTTTCTGCGTGGAGTTTGCATGTTCTCCCTGTGTTCACGTGGGTTTCCTCTGGGTACTCCGGTTTCCTCCCACAGTCCAAAGGCATACATGCTAGGCTAACTGGAGACTCTAAATTGCCTATTGATGTGAATGTATTGTGTGTTGACATGAGACAGCTGAAAAATTGCTGAAAGTATCGTTATGAATCAGTCTATCAATCAATCCTAACAAACTGGACACAGGAACGAACTTGGAAGGTTTGATGAGCCTGCAGTCATAATCCTGGACCCTGATTGGGCTTGGGAGCTTGTTCCTATTAAACTGGACAGTCAAACTGACTTGAGCCGAGTTAACTTCAATGTGGCCCCAATCCTGGACCCTGAGAAAGCATGGAAGCTTATTTGAGAAAACAAGCTTGTAACTGAGAAAAGAGGAAAACTTTCAGGAATATCTGTCATTAAAGTTCATGTTACACTTAAAGCCCCACTAGGTAGGAATTTCACCTTGAAATATCAGTTTCAAAGTCTATCTATTGGTGGGCTGGATTATTACAGTGAGAATGGTATCTCTCCCATTACCACAGAGGGACCAGGTAGCCTCCATCTGGGATCATGTTACTTTCGACCGCGGGTCCCGCACTCCCGCGAGACGTACAGCACAGGCCAAAAGTTTGGGCACACCTTCTCATTCAGTGCGTTTCCTTTATTTTCATGACTATTTACTTTGTAGATTCTCACTGACGGCATCAAAACTATGAATGAACACGTGTAGAATTATTTACTTTACAAAAAAGTGTGAAATACCTGTAACTGAAAACATGTCTTATATTCTAGTTTCTTCAAAGTAGCCACCCTTTACTCTGATTACAGCTTTGTACAAACTTGGCATTCTCTTGATGAGCTTTTGGTCACCTAAAAATGGTTTTCACTTCACAGGTCTGCCTTGTCAGGGTTAATTAGTGGAATTTCTTGACTTATCAATGAGGTTGGGGCCATCAGTTGAGTTGTGCAGAAGTTAGTT
Source organism: Gymnothorax reevesii (assembly GCA_029721435.1). Classification (NCBI taxonomy): domain Eukaryota; kingdom Metazoa; phylum Chordata; class Actinopteri; order Anguilliformes; family Muraenidae; genus Gymnothorax; species Gymnothorax reevesii. Next base: position 19,698,649 of record CM056573.1, on the reverse strand, counting down.
TTATACACAGCCGCCATATTGGACAACTGTTAGATACATACATAATTCCACATGTGTTCATTCATAGTTTTGATGCCTTCAGTGAGAATCTACAATGTAAATAGTTGTGAAAATAAAGGAAACGCATTGTACTGTACTGTGCGTTCTGCTTTACTGGACACACGAGCTTTTGGATAAGGAGCATAAGGAGAAGGCAGCTAGGCTAGTCCGCTAGCCCAGTATTGTGTCTCGAAAGATGGCTGAGGCAAAGAAGAGAAAAAGTACGGTGTCGGTGGAAGCCAGAAAAAAAAAAAAAGGAAGAGTGACCGTGCACGGCACAAAACCAGAGTTAATATTGGACCGGCTTTTTCACTGAGGAGAGATCTCATGGCAAAAGAGGGCTGCAAGTCGGATGCCGCAGTGTTGCTGATTGAGAGGTGAGTTATATGCTTGTGTTCATGCATTGTATTTATCACACATTTTTTTTGTTGGCTGTGTTATCGTGTGTTGTCACAGTCACTATTTGGGTCAAAACGTAACTGATTGCAAGCCCATTCAAATACTATAAACAAGGTTAGCCGAGGTAGCTTTAGCATTTCACCGGCAGAGTTAGCCCCTTTTCGGAGTGTTTTTTATGGCGAACTTTATGCTTCACGGTGAGAAAAGTTGTTGACTTACTAGCTACTATTGTTTGAAAGCAAAGACAGACCATATTAGCTTTGTAGGCTGGCGTTGTACCATCATTATATTGACATTGTCCCGTTTTGAGGTTACAATAGCTACTGCGTCTGCTAACGTTACTCTTGGGAGCGGTGCTTGCGCATACTTTGTTGTAGAGAAATAGTTTTAATCCAACGCTGTTGAAGACGTCTGTGTGAACACAATCATTACTAATAACTTTATTGATTCCAGCTCCACAAGTCTCAGGGTGTTAAAAAAAATGCACGTTCTCACAGGGGACGTCAGCCGGCAACAGTGCTCTGTGTGTTTTGCGACAGCGGTGTTTCGCTTCTACTTGCTCTAGTGGCCTTAAGTGACCTCTAGAGCCCACAAAACTGGGATTCCTACCTAGTGGGGCTTTAATAAAGAAAAAGAGTTTCTACCAGCAATATTGACTGGTTCTAAGCTAAAAAGGCAAATTACAATCCAGTAACTTGCAATGCAAAACTGGGGGCTTAAATACACCTCACATTTTCATGAGGAAATAACCAAGAAACGACACGCAGCCAAGGAGGGGCAAACACAGAAGACATACTTCTGCATACCAATCAAAGGAGACACTTCTTATTTACATAGTAATAGACCCCGCATAGGAGGAGACACAAAAGGCACTCACACCAGGCTTATGACAATATTTACCTGAAACAGAATCATTGGGTTATCAAATTTAGTTTCACATTGCGCGGCATGTTATCCATGAAGCATACTAAAATATTTGCTGAGGGAGGTACAAGATAAAATTGACTGACTGTATTATTTGTCTCGACTTTGAATGTTTCACAACACTGTTGCTTTCTTGCAGTCATTTTGAGTTGGGTTTGGGAATACTTCACAATGCACAATGTAACATGCAACTAAAATTAAGTAAGAATTAAATATGCGTTTTCATTTCAAAGTGATTAAATAATGATTTACCATAAACTGACTATCATGGATGGATCAATTTAGCGGCGTTTATGAGTATTAAAAACGCTGACCAAGACTGTCGTCTCAGGTTTGGGCAGGAGGTTGCACTGTTGCTCCAGAGAGAATCTGTAAGGATGATTTGGTGAGGCGGCAACAGACCTGAGTACAGCTCCCTTGAAAACAGAAGCCTGAGACAAAGAAACATTTTAAGACCACAAATGAACTTGCTGTTCAGCGATCAGTGAGGGATAATGGTGATTATCATCACCTTGAACTAACTAAAAGCTGTGATCATTGCCACGTACTGATTTCTCCTGTAAACACAGCAACACATTCTTTTCATGGCCGGTGGCCATAAATTTAGAAAAATTCATTGGGGAGAGGCCTTTGCTGGAGCATAATCCAATTAGAAAAATAATGGGAAACAGGGAAAAGAGCTCTGTCAATCAATGCAGGTAAACAACACTTACAATGGCTTTATATTACATTAAACTCTCGCTTCCTTCAAACAACCCTGTGGGCTACAAGATAACAAACTCTAGATTAATCAGAAGCACGTTTAAAGGATCGCTTCCCCGTAGATCAGAATCAAAAACAGAGGATTAAGAGAGATTAAATTGTGATTATTTCTCCATATAGGATTAACAGAAACTCATTCCTCTCAAGGTGTAAAGTTCTGCTTTTTTTTTTTTTTTTCGGAAGCGTGAGGCGATGATTGCTTATCAAAAAAGATGGACAGAACGGGGATTGTGAGATAATTTCCAGGCACTCATTGTACACCTGCTGTTCCAACTGAGTCATTTTGGTGCACACCCTTCTTATGTGACGGAAAAAGGACCAGTGAAGTCAATAGACATTTGGCATGGTGAATATGAACATCACGGTTTGCATGCTCTTGCCATCTTCACAGTTGTTGTGGGGGAGAACCATTTCACGCCTCCCTTCGATGAGGCAAGAGAACGTTCCAAATGAATGTTCCAAACGCACAAAGAATTCGCGCTTTCCAAATGTTCAACAGCTCAGAGTAATAATAGCACACCAACACTAATACAGTTTTCTGAAGAGCACATTATGGCTCCCGCAGGTTTCTTTGAAGCTTCTGATATGTAATGTTCAGAAGCATTGCCCAACCCTGGTCCTGGAGAACTAGCCTCCTGTAACTTTAATTAAGCTCACACCTGGCACAACATATAAAACGTATAAGGAGCCCCATAAGAGTCTGAGCTTTTGAAATAAGTGTTTTATTTGCTTTGTTCAGCAGCTCCAGATGAGTGCAGTAACTGCTGAGAATTCTAAAAGAGAGTTCAGTGGTCCTGATGAGTCTACACTGTGATTTGCAACTGTTGATGAGTTCTTTGTCAACCACTGACATTGCCATCATGACCAATGCATGGTTTCCACACATCAGAAATGTTTTCACAACTGATCAAAGGGGTCCCAAAGTGTAGCCAGGGAGACTGCTGAGGGTCTGTGTGGGACATTGCGAATACATTGTTTTAATTTTGGAATTTCACATAATGAAACTTTTTTTTTATTTTTTGAAACATTCTTATTAATATTATCCATCCATCCATTATTTAACCCACCAATACAACTTACCAATACATCAGGAATGCATTCAAACTCCATCAAAAATTGGAGATGGATTCAAAATCATAACCCACTTGCTGGCAATGACATTATTCACTACGCCACCATTCTGCCTCCTGTAAACTTTGACATTGTAACCATTTTTGTATCCATATACGGAAGTATATGGCTATATTCTCCCCTTGTCTTTATCGAAATTGCTTAGACATCATCTTTCTGCAGTCTATCAGATAAAGTGGACAACATTAACGGCTTGGGAGCTGCAGTGAGGTGGCTCATTCAATAAAGGCACTGTTCTATTGCGGACTGGGGTTCATATTTAGCATTTAATCTACTACAGGATATTGTATTAAGATAATGCCAGTGGTTGATATGTGTTTTGGAGTGATGGGAAAGCTTCATACCTCTGCTATTATTGTGCCTGTATATGCATTAGTGATCCTGATCGCTTGCCTGTGTGCCTCCGAGTCTCCCTGAAAAGTTACACATGAAGAATCTTCCTATGACTCATTTCTCGAGCTGGCTCATTTGTCATTCATTTTCAATGGCCATGATGAAAATCCCTATAGCTGCTACATGTATTGTAAAATTTATTCCATAGATTGAAGACATTAAAAAAAATGTGTAGTTACCTGTAACCCAGCTTCATTCTTGTTTTTCTATTCATTCCAGATGGTCATATCCTGTGACCTTGTTCTCACTGTCAGGCTTTTTTTTTTATTCCCTTATGTGTGCGATTTGGGGGGGGACCTTGCTTATCTCAAGGAAGAATCTGAGTCATCACAGCAGGGACCCAACCCAATTACCTTTGGTTCAGAGCATATGTATCTTATGTGCCCTACCAGAGACACCTCAGAGCCACCTAGAACTCATTCAAAAGATTGTGTTAAAAACAACTGCCTACTTCCTGTTGTGGTGCCCTGTGCCAAACCTGAGCCAACTGCATTTCCTCTTTCCTTGTGTGTCCAAGAGTCTTTGTAAACAAGCAAAGACCCTCTGGCATTTTTGAAATGTATCTGGCACTTCCGGGGATCATTGAGCCAGAAATAGCGAAGACTAATTGAATTTGACTGAGTGTCCTAAATATTTTACAATCTGTAAACTCACACAAAGTAAAATACATTAGCAAATATTTCCAGAATTTTTTTTTACATTATGATTTATGACCTTGTATGAGTTCAATCTTACTGTGGGGACTACTGCTGCGTAGCTGAACCCAAATTACTAAGTGCACAAAATGTCATGAGGACCAGTTAACTATGTCCTCTATTTTCAGTATGTCAGTATCAGGTATACGTGGGACCAAGCTGAAGTATTTTTATTAAAACACAGATTAGTGTATAATATTAGTCAAAATGAAACTAATTTTAATAAAAGACAAAGATAACATGAGTAAACACAAAATGTACTTTTTAAAACATTATTGTAGCCCCCAAACAAAGTCAAGGCTACTATCGATTTAGCCTCATCACACGTCTGTGTCCGCTGCCACCTTCAAGCTACTTCTTTTATATTTGGTATGTATATGGGCAGTAGTTAGGACCTGGTGCCTATCAATTTTGGTTGTCATGGTAACATAATTCCCTAAATAATTGCCAGTTTAGTGTCGAAAATAAGCCAAAGTAAACACTGGAGCTCTCCTGCTGAACCCTGTGTCTATTGCAGTTGTTTTATGGAGGTATACCTTTTGACGAGCAGCAGCCTTTTGTTATTTAGTGATATTTTATGGGTCAAAAGCTTACACAAGGAATATACAGGCGATTGGGGGCTACATCCATTGGTTGCGACGACCGACCTGTTTAGTTTTATTTATTGATAGTTTAAAAAAATAGTGGTCCTAAACCTAATCGCTGGTTTTGCCACCCATGGCAGCAACAACTGCAATCAAACGTTTGCGATAACTGCCAATGAGTCTTTTACATCGCAGTAGAGGAATTTCGAACAACTGTTCTTTGCAGAATGGTTTTAATTCAGCCACAATTGAGGGTTTTCAAGCATGAACTGTCTGTTTGAGGATATGCCAAAGCGTCTTCATGGGATTAAAGTTAGGATTTTTGACTAGCACACTCCAAAATCTTCAGTTTGTTTCTTTTGAGCCATTTGGAGGAGGCTTTGCTTATGTGCTTTGGGTCATTGTCTTGCTGCATAACTTAACTGTGCTTGAGCTTTAGGTCCAAACTGATGGCCAGATATTGTCCATCAGGATTTCCTGGTTGAGGGGAAAATTCACGATTTCATCAATTACGGCAAGTCGCCCAGGTTCTGAAGCAGCAAAGCAGCCCCAAAAATCATACTACCACCACGTTTGACTGTTGGTATGATGTTCATATTCTGGATTGCCGTGCTAGCTTGTCAACAGATGTAACGCCGTCCATGTTTTCCAAAAAGTTTCACTTTTGACTCATAAATCCACAGAATCTTTTCCCAAAGTCTTGAGGGTCATCAAGATTTTTTCGGCAAATGTGATATAAGCCTTCGGGTTCTTTTTCTCATTTTGGAATAATGAACTCTGACCTAACTGAGGCAAGTGAGGCCTGCAGTTCTTTTGAATTTTACCTAGGTTCTTTGGTGACCCCATGGATGAGTCGTCCATACGCTTTTGGTGGAATTTTTGTAGATTGGCCAGTCCTGTGACGGTTCACAACTGTGTCAAGTTTTCTTAGAGTCCTAGAGCCTTATAAATGGCTTTATAATCCTTTCCAGACGACTAAATATCAATGACGTTGTTTCTCACCTGTTCTTGTATTTCATGGGCTTAGACTTCACAAATTGTTTCCTGAACTTTAATTCCTAATTCAATGCATTTTTTTCTCCATTAATGACCAAAATTACCATTCCAAACTGTGTTTGTGAAGATGAAACCAGCCTTAATTTAAGAGTTCAATAATAATTGACCATGGAGAGCATGGCCAACATAGAATGAAATGATTCAAATGACGTGTTACCCACATGTATTTGATTTTATTAACTATGTGCCATGTAGGACTATGGGGTAATTCTGTTTGAGAAAATCATAACTGCATGTGCAATAATGCATTTTGATGGGCTTGAGTACGAGGTGTGTGGTCAATGTATGGCCCACCCATTCTGTGCCAATTAACCTGTGTGTACATGTGTGTTCTGTTGTTTTTTTATGTCATCATGTGACTTTGTAAATCTTCTTTTAGGAGGTAAAGTAAAATTATTATTATTATTATTACCACCACCACTGGGCACAGACTCTAAGAGCATCAAAATCTGTGTCAAGTTCCACTGTAGTTCTGTCACTCCATCATGACACAAGGACTAAAGGAGTATCAATCATCTTCCTTTCCATCTTCAGCAGAATACTCAGAGGGGTATCCGAACTTAACATTTATTTGCCATAGTAACCAACATAAAGTTCAGCTGTACACTAAACTGTTAACTCTTAGCGTCAAGGATTTTACTTGCACTATTTACATAGTTTTTTTAGCCTTTGGCATCGTATTCAATTCTCAGCTGACCGGGCTAAACCTTTTTTTTTTTTTTGGATCTCTCTCTCTCTCTCTCTCTCTCTGGGGACCAAATGAAATCTATCAAGAATAACGATTTACAGATTTATGAAATCTGAAAATAAAAAAGAGTTCGGGTTTGCTAGCCATATAGCCCATAGTACAAACAAACACATATCTTAGCATTATATTCCATCTATATGCTCATTTTTGGAAAAACAATGTGCACAATATGTCTCCCCTTCTTAAACAACATGGAAGTGTCTGAACCACAACTTAACAGGAAGCCAAGGGATTCACTCGAGAAGCGTGGCAGACCTGATGAGCAGTGACAGATTCAAAAACTTTGAGCTGCATGATATTCTTGTGAATGCTCTTTTACAGTACATACTTACCTATGATACAGGATGTAAACCACATTCTTGAATAGCTGTGACTAGAATGATTTGCAAACATTATCATCAAACAGCTCTTAACACAAAAGGCTCCAGTGCGCATTATTGGCAAACAAGAGAAGCACAATAAATTGCATTTCACGACAGAAAAAGACAAGTGTTTTGTTTAAAAGCAACTAAATGTCAGAAATACAGTGACATTCTGCGATGAAAAATTAGGTCATGGTAATCACATTATCACGACAGTACATTTTAAGCAAGGTGGCCATTATATTATCACTATTGTGTTTTTCATTTTTACCTAAGTACAGCTTAACATTTAGCAATGACAAATGCGACAAAAGTGCAAAGGATAAATGACTCACTGCCATTACTGATGCTCCTCTCATTACCATTATAACAAATGGTATGGAAATGAGGATGCATATTTTCATCACACGGCTAAATTTAGTCTATTCCAATTCACAATTCAACGATTGGCTGGGTGTTATTGAGTATAACTTCAAAGAGAACATGGGGAAAAACAAGAACATCTGGTAATATGTTCAGTCTGTGCAGATGAAAAAAGTCATGTGCAACACCGATCATTCATGCCATTATCATTATCAAGGATGGCATTTAATTGCTGAATCAATGTAATGGCTGCCCGTAGGCTTCTGTAAAGATACTGCTATTTGTTAAAAATAATTTTCACATCAACAGTGATACAGAAACTCATTGCTGAAAAATGCATGAGTGAGTGAGTGAATGAATGAATGAATGAAGTACACCTGTCTATGAATAGTTTGCCTTATCAGCAAATGGTGCTTTATCAGCAGATGGTGAAAATATATAAAAGCTATTAGTTGGCCTAATCGTATCTTATTTTTACGAGCGTTGATCCATTTGACAGGAATAATCGACACGCGCTTAATTGTTAATATTAATTAGACGATGGCCAAATATTTCACAAATGGCCAACAAGCAGTATCGACGCAAGTCTCCGGTAGTCCGTGATTATGGTGATCAAAAGCAACATGTGGTTCAACACTGCCTTACCACAGCTATAATGACGAATGGCGTGTTCCATCGTCTAATTTCGGAACGCGCCTATGAGGTGTAGCCACAGTGCGCAATAAGCTCAGAGCGTCTTTACCTCCCTGAACAGATTCAGTGCGCTCACGTCGGCTGTTCCAGTCCTCTCGGTCAACACTCCGGATTTAAGAATACATCAAATTTTGCATCAACAGCATTGCTTTCTCCGACTGTCAAAAAACTTGGCCCATATTTTGGGACATGAAACCGCTTAGTAAGATATCATTCCGATTCACCTTGTACCATTTTTCAAGTTAGACACGCATTTGTGTTTTGTTGCGACGCTTGAAGATACAATGCTTGAGCAGGTGTACTTGTCTTTAAAAGAATGTGCAGTGAGAATAGTCATGACTTAATTGGCAAACACACAGACCATCAACCCGAGTTACGATTCATTTCCAGCTAGTAATATCAAAAGACGTTTAGCCTGAAGCACTATTCTTTTTATTTTGTTTCTCCTAATTTTCGATCGCCTACGATTTATTTCTAAATGAGTTTCTTCTTTTATTTTTTTGTAGGACAATATGTATGCGTAGTGATCTAATATGCGCGCGTCGTTTTGTCAACTTTTTTTGAAAGATTGAACTCTCTAATTGTACGCATCAAGTATCAAAGGAAAGACGAAAATATGGAGAATGTTACTTCAAATCAATCGCAAGAAACGTTTGGCAACTGGACTGAACATAGTATCGAATACAAAGTGGTGAGCATATTTTTAGTCACACTCATCTGCGGCATTGGGATTGTCGGTAACGTTATGGTTATTCTTGTTGTCCTTACGACCAAACATATGAGAACGCCGACGAACTGTTATCTGGTGAGCCTAGCCGTGGCTGACCTTATGGTGTTGACCGCCGCGGGTTTGCCGAACATCACCGACAGCCTGTACGGACACTGGGTGTATGGATACACCGGGTGCCTCTGCATCACTTATTTTCAGTACTTGGGCATTAATGCGTCCTCTTGCTCAATCACTGCGTTCACGATTGAGAGGTATATCGCTATTTGTCACCCGATAAAAGCCCAGTTCCTGTGCACACTTTCCAGGGCGAAGAAGATAATAGTGCTTGTGTGGGCTGTTACATCTTTATATTGTGTCATGTGGTTCTACTTGTCGGACATCGAAGAAAAGGTTTATACCGGCAACGTTACCTTTGTGTTTTGCGCGTATAAAGTGTCCCGAAACTTCTACTTGCCAATATACTTCACGGATTTTGCGGTGTTTTATGTCCTGCCCTTGGTGTTAGCCACTGTACTTTATGGCCTGATTGCAAGAATTCTTATTCTGAACCCGCTACCTTCGAACCCCAAAGAAAACAAGAAAAAGTTGAACAAGGACTCCAATCTGGGAAATATGGGAATTAGTACAAAGAACTCCAACTGCACCAGCAGCACTACAGCTGCCTCGAGGAGACAGGTAAGAATCAGCAGCGGTTCATTTGAAATCGCAATTTTTAGTTATTTTTCTCCATTACTGATGGTGCAACGAAGCTCCACCGAATGTTCTAGGATTTTAAACTGTTTTTACCTCACAGCCAAATAGCCAAATCAGACCTTTAAAATGAGGACTGTTGACCTTTGAATGCAAAAGTAGCTACTGGCACAGTTGTGATTTACCCCAGTACATTTTTTTTTTTATTGAGACCATGCTGATGTTTGGTGACCTGTGTCAGATATACGGCTAGTTTAATATATTGATCCTGTTATACGAGAAATCATTCCTGGCTAGCAGCATGTCTTGCATCATTAGTGGATGCAAAACAAAGGTAAAAACAGGCATGAGTTGGTGCTATTTGCGGAAAACTTCGTTTGAAATGGCTGGTGTATCACTGCGTGTGATCTAAAATTATGGTAAGCGGCAGAAAAGCTGACCATCACGAGGCAGAACAATATCAATAAATCAGAGATGTATCCAAAGCATTGAATTTGTCAAACACAACGATTCAATACATAGCTTAGAGGTAAGAACATACTCATGTGTTCAACAATAACGAATTAAATCAGAATGGGTGACCCTAAAAGACCATCTTTACCAAAGAATTCTCTACAATCCACCAACAACTGGATGGGCACTATGCAGAGTGCATTGCCTCAGCAAAACAACGATCCCTAGATTTTTGTTTTATAAAGAAAACGTTTTATTGTCATAACTTATAAATTGAAATTTTTCTGAAGAACTTACATGTAAAACCTGAAAATATATAAAACCTGCGCCTAAACCTCTGACTCCGATAGGCAAATTTTTCATGGTGAGCAATCTCAAAAACTGTCAATATTTTGTGATACCATTAAATACGCAAGTTTTGGATGTTGAACTGAATTGATTTTTGGTATTAACAGCAAGTCAAAAATGCATTGAAAAGATATCGCTGAACAATGATTTTTAATGTATTAATGATGTTATGTCATAATGGCCATGTCCTGTTCCTTTTATTTGCTTTCTCTTCATTTCTGCAGTCTGTGTTTGCTTCAATCTCCTAATTGGCTCTCGTCATTACAGTTCCAAATCCCTCCCTCCTTGTTCCATTCCTTTGAATCCTCAGCAGCTCTAGCTCAGTTCTAATTGTTGTCAAGTGTACATAAGCTCATGTGTTCTCATCTCTCTTTGCTTGGTTGTTATGTTCTCAGCATTGCGCTTCGTGCCTAATTGTGCCTTCTGCTATAAACTTTAGTGATGAGATTTGAAAGTGCGGGATATTCCTTTTCAGTTTATTTTTGTGCCTGTTTAGGCCATCTATTTTCATTAAAATTGCTGAATTTGGCTAAATCAGAGGTCCGCAACTGGTTCCTTCTCTGAAGTTTATAACAGTATAATCTAGCTAAGACACAGAACCAGCGGATCGTTTGTACCCCGGCTTTGAAGTGGTGCTCATGGGCCTGGAGTGGACCCTGCTTTGGCTCCAGGGGATGGTTCTTAGTTTGACCTTAAAGCAGGTGAACTCTTGGCTATGGTTGACAGGTTAGTTGGCTAAGGCTGCCAAGAAATTTCTGTCCTGCTCAGAGCCCCCGTCTCTATGGGGTTGGGCAATCCTCAACACACAGCCATCCAGCCCAGGGCCAGTAGACGTTTCATCCCCAGCTGCCAAGCCTCGTGGGTGATTAATTGTCTAGTTCCTTTCCCGTGGACTTGCCATTGCTCAGCCTGGGTCTTGGGGGAACCACATCGCCTATTTTTGTTCCATTGGGTATGGCGCTGCCAACTCCTAATAGAGAGGGCGCTCAGCTGCCCAGCACTAATCCTGAGGTTGCTCCAGAGCTAAGCTCTGCGCCAGTGGGCGCCTCGCCTACTACTGCTGATCCAGTGCGTGTCCCATTGCCAAAAGCTGATCCAGCAGGTGCATTGCTGTCTAGCGCCGCTCCAGTTGTCGATTAGCTTCTTGGCCTTGATCGAGGGGCCGCTTCAGCATCTAGGGCTGATTTGAAGGGCCTTCCTTCACCCTAAGCTGATCCAGCATGGGCTTCACCCCCCAGTCTGGCACCAGTTGGTGCTCCACCACCTAAAGTAGATCCAGATTGTGTCCCATTACTCAAAGCTGATTCAACAGGTGCTTTGCTGCTTTATCTGGCTCTAGTGGGCACTTTGCTGCTCAACCCAGATTTTGGGGCCTCTTCGCCAGTGTGCGTTAACCTTCCCTGCTCTGATTGAGGAGCCATTCCATCACCCGGTCCTCATCCATTAGGCGATCTATTGGCCAGCCCTCATCCTGAAGGTGCTCTGCCAACCAGTCCTTATCTTGAGGGCACTCTGTCACCTGGTCTTGATCCTTAGGCAAAGGATTACTTCCTGCATCTTTAAATTGTTTTCTTCGCAATCCAGTGGCCTTTGTCTGTTTCAGTCTCCTTTTTTGAATTGGTTCTTATTATTTTATTGTCTTGTTCTACCATCTTCCTTCCTGGTTCCACTCCCTTGTCTCCTCACTTGCTCTCCCTTCGTGTTAGTTGTTGCCTTGTGTCTATAAGTTACTCTTTTCTCGTCTCCCTTTGCTGGATTGTTATGCTCACATTCATCGTGCTTTCTGCATAATTATGTCTTCTTTACTTAACCTCTGTATTGAGGTTAAGTCATAAATAAAAAAAAATGTAGTAAAATGAAAAATGAAAAATTGTCATTTTGACGTACTTTGACCGGAGGATTGTCTTCGGGACCCGTAACTGCTAAAATGGGCTACTTATGGTGAACAAAATGGCGTTATATTCAAGTCATTATCTCAAATACAAACAAAGTTATCAACCAAAATGTGTTTTTGACCTTTTGCCTGATATTGAACTTGACCTTGAAGTTATTCTCACCAAAATCAATAGGCTTCTGTCGAGGACATGTGGATTCAAATGATGATGAGAGAAATGTAGTTAATTTGAGTGTTTGAGAAATAATCGCGTTTGTGACAAACAGACAGACAGATTAACAAACAGACAAATGCAACCAACCAATATACTTGCTGATTTCGGCAAGTAACAAACAGATATGGGCAATTACGTAAGCACCATGCAACTTCACTGGTGGAACTAACTAGGCTAATAAGAGAGAACTAAATAGAGAGAAAATGTTAGTATATTTCAGATGGTATAGTTTCAGAGCCGTCATTTAAACTGATGAGATTAGTTTTATCCTCTTCTGTAGAGAATAAAAAAATGAAACTATTGGGCAAAGAACAGAACTGCTCATGATCAAAAGCACTCGCTAAGATCTTTGAAATTTAGTTGAGGTGGTGTTATGCCTTTTGCATGTAGGACAGCACTGGCCATCATTGATAAAGTGACTACTGATTTCCTCTGCCAAAGTATCAATCCTGAAGGGCTCAGAAACATCCCAGCTATCTCAGTTTGCAGCAGGGCAATGACCCGAAATGTATTCTGAAACCAACTAAGGAGTTTTCCGGGGCAAAAAAGAGGACTCGTCTTACTGACCACTTGCATCACCTGCCATGAATTCTACACAGCACACGCATTTCACTTGTGGAAGACAAAACAGATGGGCCCGGCAAAAAATTAAAGGAAAAAAAACAAGTACTAAAAGTGGACCAGCTAGGGCTAAATGTTGTGAAAAGGGGACTTGCAACTGGGCTAAAGACCTAGAAGTACAAAAGTATTTTTTTCTATCTGTCTCAATGCTTTTGTATTTAAGATGATGTTTGTATATATCACATACTTAGAAAACCTAGTATAGTCAAGGCAGGGATTTTATAACGGCACTGAAGGAATCAGTTGAAGAGCCTGGTGCTGAAAGTACTTAAGTCACATGTTCACACTCCGTGAGGTAAGGATGGGAAATAGTTACCTTAGCCCGCTGCCATGATTTTCTCAAGGTTGACATTTTGTAATGTAAGTACTTTCAGTACTGGAGTCTCCAACTGCTTTACCTAAAATATTTCACCCATGCATGGCAGAAACTTTTTTTTACTTTTCCGCTTCTGTAATCTTTGCTGGAATTTGACATATGAGCGTTAACATTAGGCTATAGATGCCAGATGGGTGTTGTGTTGACCAGCATTTATGGTGATGCTTTTGTAGACAGTGCTCATTGTGTCACGAAAATTACAGTGTCTTATTTGTGACAAAATGCATGTAATGAAGTGCTATGTCAATACACAACAAAGGCACTTTAGCAATCTGCAATATATTTCATGAAGTAACTGACATAGTAATCCAAATAGAAGGCTCATTTGACAGGGATGCCATATATAGTTGGTTCATCGAGATATTTGAAAAGTCGCTGTTTGGATCTAAATAAGTAAATACTCCAAGAGCATATGACTGAATCATTATTGCACTGATGATTATGTTTCAGCGGGCAGTAATTCTTTTAATTCTGACTGATTCAGTTCAGAACTTCTCATTTCTTAAAAAACCATGTCAGAAGACATACAATACCTCATGCTCATTAAAAAGATGTTACTGTGTTTCAAGAGGGGCAAATGATTGGCCATCATCAGCAAAGGAAATGGCTAAGGAGCTTGCTGAAATCACCGGAACTTGGTCAGGAACTGTCCAACAATTTATTAAAACCTGGAAGGAAACTGGTGATGTGTCAACTTCATGGAAGAAATGGGTTGGAGAAAAATCATGACTGCTTCTGATCAGAGATCACTAAAATGCTTGGTGAAGTCTCATTGTAAAAAAAATCACCTGTAGAAGTCATGGCTAGGTTTAATTATGAAGGTAAGAGCATTTCCACATGCAAATGCGACACTAACTTGGAGAGTTGGGATCAACAGTTGCTTGGCCAAGAGGAAGTCACATGTTATTGAGGCTTTTTGGGGGAAAAATGACTTCATTTTGCAAGGGAGCATAAAGATCAGACTGAGGAGCATTGGAAAAAAGTCATGTGGTCTAGCGAGTCCAGATTTACCCTATTCCAAAGTGATGGGCATGTCAGAGTAAGAAAGGAAGCCGATGAAGATGCACCCGTCATGTCCACTGTAAGCCTCTGGAGGCAGTGTTATGATCTGGGGTTGCTTCGATTGGCCAGGTCTTGGCTCAGCACTGTTCTGCAGCAATAAAATTAATTCTGCATACTACCTAAATATACTGAATGACTATTCACCCACCAACGGACTTTTTAATCCCGATGGCACAGGCGTATTCCAGCGTAATAGTGCTAGGATTCATTTGGCTCAAATTGTGAAAGAGTGGTTCATTGAGCATGAGGAATCATTTTCACACATGAATTAGCCATTAAAGAGTCGAGACCGGGGATGGGCACCACCAGTCCTGGAGGGCCAGTGTGTATGCAGGTTTTTATTTCTATCAATTACCTTGACTAATTGACTTAATTGGCTGCATACACAAATGTAGACTTTTTACAAAGGTTTGATCAAAGAAAAATGTTTTATGTAGGGTGACAAGAACAGTCTTTGGAGGTAATTCATGATAATTTAAAGAAATGTCAGATTTCATGAATAGTTTGGATAATTTAGATAATTAACTAATTAAAGGCTAGAGGTTGGTGTGAAAACCAGGGACAGATACGGCCCTAATTGCCCATCCCTGGTTTAGACTTTAACCAGTTGAATGTCTTTGGGATGTGCTGGAGAAGGCTTAATGGAGTGGTTTGACTCACTTGTTGTCAAAACAATATCTCAGCCAAAAATTAATGCAAATTTGATCAGAAATAAATTTTGTAGCCTTGTATAAGATTGTCAAAACACTTCCACAACAAATTTGTGCTATAATCAAAGCTAAAAGTGGCCCCAACAAAATAGTGTGTGATTTTTTTTTTTTTTTTTTTTTGGACAGGCAGTATAAATTATTCGTTGAAACTTTCCAGATTGTGATCCTTCAAGTAAACTATTGCTTTCATAATGTGAATTTCATAATAATGTTTGGTTTTAATAGATAATTTTGCATTCAGGTTCACCACTGCGGTGGAACGTTGTTGACCACCTGGTGCCAGCTTACTCATTTCGTACTGAATTGAGGTAGCCGAGGATTAATACAGATAAGTGCATGTAACACAAAACTGTTTTAACAACATCAACATCATAAATACATATTTAGTTGTACTTGGGGACATCATGGGCCAGTTTTTCTCTATCATATGCAATACATGCAAGGACTATGGAAACCTCACCCATGGTCTGTCAATGGGAATGGTTTTTCTGTGTATATTCCATGCACGTGTAATGCTATTGCAGGAAGTATTCATGATAAAAAGAATGGCAATCTGTCAAAAGGCTGGGTCAACTCAAAAACCAATACTGCTGCTCTAAGTCATGTCTCTGGTGTTCACACAAGAGAGATATGCATGCACAATAGGCTTTATGTGTTTGCCTTTATTATGTGGGCATTAAGCCTCTAGACCCCATAGCACCTGTTCTATATTTCAGTGTAGTTTTTGAGAGCATTTGGTTATTTTCAAACTACTTAAAACTTGTCAAAAATGCATAATGGAATGTGCTTCATATATGCTTCAAATTGTTGCCAACAAACTACCGCTGGAAAGTGTGAGTCGAAGATTTATTTATTTTTTATTTTTTGTTCTTGTTGGATAAGGTATCACCTGCTATATACCAGATGGGACCTACATTGTCCTCACTTCCACAGATGGGCACTGTTTTCTGGGAGAAAGAAGGACAAAAAGTCAGTATTTGTTACTGATGGGTTGCTGTCACTTCCCTGCATATAAGTACTTCAACTTCTGTTGTCTGAGCAAAGTATACAACCCCATTTCTCACAAAAGCTGGTATGCTGTGCAAAGTGTAAATAAAAACATAATGTGATAATTTGCAACTAATTTGAACCCTATATTTAATTGGAAATAGCATGGAGAGAACATATCAAATAAATTAAAAAAAAAAAAAATCTGCTCATTTTGATTTTGACATTACATAAATGTTGGGACAAGGGCAAAAGAAGACTGGAAAAGTTGCATAATGCTTAAAAATACACCTGGTAGATTATCTGGTGGATCACAGCTAATTTGGTTAATTGGCGACAGCTCAGTATCATGATTGGATATAAGAACATTCACGAGAGGCTGAGTCTTTCAGAAGTAAAGATGGCGTAGGCTCTGCCTCTCAGTGAAGGACTGCAGCGGCAAATAGTTCAAAAAAATTTAGGAATAATGTTTATCAATGCAGAATAACAAAGAATTTGGGGATTTTATCATCTACTGTACATAATGCCATTAAAATATTCAGAGAATCTGGAGAAGTCTCTGTACGAAAGGGACAGGGCTGAGAACTATTATGAACAGATGGGATTCTGTTGTGGAAATCACTGCATGGACTCAGGAACACTTCTGTAAGTGACTGTCAGTAAATACTTCATTGCTGCATTCACAAATGTGAGTTAACACTCTATCATGTAAATATTAAATCATATATAAAAACGATCCAGAAATGCTGCTGCTTTGTTGGGGCTCGAGCTCATTTAAGATGATGTAACACAGTGGTAAACAATTGCCCCTGTCCCAACCATTTTGAAAAGTGTTGCATGCATCAAATTAAAAATAAGCTCATATTTTAAAAAAAAAAAAAAAACAATAAATTTCTCATTTTCAACATCTGGTATGTTTTCTTTGTACTATTTTTGAACAAGTATAGAGTTTAAATGATTTGCAAATAATTGCATAGTTTTTATCTGCGACCAAGCAGCTCTATGAACGCTTCTGTCTGTCTGTCCGTCTGTCTGTCTGTCCGTCTGTGCCGCCTTTTTGATCATGTTCCTGTCATCGTATCATCATGAAATTTTCAGGAGTTATTGACCTTCACCAAAGTGATGTCCATGCACAAGGTCGAGGTCAAAGGTCAAAGGTCAAGTTTGTTTGCGGGTTTTCACGCTGTAACTCCAGTTAGAATTCATGGATCGCTATGAAGTTTTGGAAATAGTTTCTAGGCATACAGGAGGTGTTCCCTATTGTTTTTCAAGGTCATCCGTCAAATCCCAAGGTCACAAAGGTAAAAAAACTGTCAATTTTGCCCGATTTCACGGTTTTCGCATCGTAACTCAAGTTTCATTCAATGAATGGCTATGAAATCTTACAACAAGCTTCTTGGTATAGAGGAGGGGTTCTCTACTGATTTTCAAGGTCATCTGTCGAATCCCAATGTCCCACCGGTCAAAAAAGTGTCGATTTTGCCCCGATTTCACAGTTTTCGCACCGTTAACTCCACTTTAACTTCATGGATGGCTATTACATCTTAGAACAAGCTTCTTGGTACAGAGGAAGGGTCCCTTATTGATTTTCAAGGTCATTTGCCAATTTTTGAGATCACACTTGTACAAGAAACCACCAGTCATGGACACTAGGCCATGTGACGGATGCTAGGCCAGGTCGCAGCTATTAGATCCTTCTGATCTACTTGTTTTTTTTATACATGCTGTATATTTTACATAGCATTCTAGCTTTTTTGGAGAGGCGATAGTATATGAATATTTCCTTGATTTCAATGATTAGGCTTTATTGCAGACACATTTACACAGTCAATAGTGGATAGGCCTACCTTTGAAAGACATATATCATTGCATTTAATTTAATGATTGTATAGTACTGCTGGTTGGCCACTGGATCCATTTTTTTTCTCTCTCTTTTTTTTTTGCAGTTGTCACTTTCATTTGTGAAATGACATACTTTAGGCCTATACACTGGGCTTGATTTAGTGTAGGTGACAAACTTCATGGTATCATTGGATTATTAATTATGGACCCTGCCCCCCCCCCAAAAAAAAAAAAAAAAGTGTGCAGAATCCTCAATCATTTCCTTTCTGGGTCTCAGCTGCAAGTGTTTCAAATATCTATGTTTATGATCTGCTAAATGCATATGTTTATTTCACATGATTCATACCTGAGTAAAGAAACAGGCTAATTGTATCTGATGACTCATTGACACCAAAGGAAGGAAGGAAGGAAGGAAGGAAGGAAGGAAAGGAAGATTGATATTGTGGGTCACACACTTGTGATGCCTGCCATAAATTTGGCTCCAAATTAAAGAGCAACTTGTGTTTTTTAAATGAATGCAAATTGAATAAAACTTGTCGTTCTCAACCCCTTTTGTTTTTGAGTCAGAGCACTTTGCGTAGGATGAGTAGCAAAGACTCTCACGCAAGTAAGAATTCTGACTGAACTGCAGCTAATTTCGGGAATTCTACTGGGATCTGAAGAGTTAATAAAGAATTGTATTAATTGCGTTGCATATATATAACACATATTCACAGTTGCCCAACAGTGGCCATGTGTGAAACCGCATACTTGCTCTCTGCATTCTGCATATAGTGCCATTGTATATTGGATTATTCATCCCACTCTTAGTGGCGAGCAGCGTATAAGCCAGAATGTGACAATATCCATGCTTGCGCCACGCAGTCACCTGACCCTTCCTTTGTGTTGCAGAATACAGTATACTGTGATGACAGCCCTGACTATGCATTGTGTAATTTTGTTGAGCATCAAATCATTATTACCAAACGAATGGCTCAGAGCATCTCTGACCAAGTGAGGCTTCTTGGGTGCTCCCAGTCATCAGTGTGTGTGTTTGTGGGGAGGGGGGGGGTGGCGGCAAAAGGATGTTGGGTGCCCACGGTTCAGTGATGTGCAAGGGCAACAAAAGCAATCCCATCTGATCTGAACTGACATAAAGGCCACTAAACAATTTTGGTGGTACCTTTGTGAGGAATGAGTCACAATACAGTGCCTGGCACCCTGCTGTCTGTATTTTGTGTCAAAGCCACAGACCCGTCAGAGAGCTCGTTCTCATAGCCCAGTTCACAAACGAAAGCGCCCAAAGTGGACACTGGACCTTGGAATGATTGAAGAATATCGACTGCTCCAGGGTGCCTCGGCAGGGTAAAAGTGCATCAGTTTCTGAGATAAGAGATGGCACTAAGATGCACAGCGCGGAGAAAACAAGCTGGTGGACGGTGTGTTATGCTCTGGGTTATTGGGTTAAATGAGAATCTCTGGGTCCAGAAATTCATGTGGATGTCAGTTTGACAGAGCTATTTTGGTGGCATGAGGGGGACCTACAAAATATCTGGCATGTGGTTTGTTTTGGCTGGTCAGTGTATGCAGTTTTTCTTATTTGTTTATTTATTTTGTTCAAATATGAAGGATTCACTCGCAGAAAAGTGAATACAGAAATGCCAACTTTTCCAATGCAGTTCGATAACAATTGTGCCTCAAATAATGTTTAAGACAAGTTACATTTGGACTAATAATGGCTGGTTGTGATCAATGTCATTAACAATGTCCAGCAATGATTCAATCTATTCACTATGACTCATGAGAGGAAACAATGTGCTGACTGTTGTCATCTTTTATTTGTCACACCATATAGTCAGCTTCTGTTGCTTTCTCAAGGCACATGTGGAAAATATGGTGTGACAAGATAAACTGTTCAGTAAATATGGTCACTCACGTGCAGTCATGGAGCACTTCATTGGGAACATATTCAGTACTGGAAAATCACTCTGAAACATTCTTGTTTTTGAAAATAAATAAATAAATAAAGATATCATTGCTCTCAATTAAAATCACGTTAAATTGATCAGAAATCTAATCTAGACATTGTTAATCTTGTAATTGACTATTATCGCTGGAAATTGCTTATTTTTAATGGCATATACGTTTATACGTTGGCAAAATTAAGGCAATTTTCTGCAATCATTGCTCTCGTGTCACAATGGAACCTTCTGCTAGCTAATCCCGATGTTTCATATTAAAAAGCTAATTCATAAGAAACCCCATGCTCAGTTATGGTACCTTAGCTGAAAACCATTGTGCTTTTCAGGAAATTACATAACTGGCCTCCTTTGGGCAACTTGAGCATCTGCATGTGTGAGTGTGATAATGGTCTCAAAATGGTCAGAAAGTAAGAGCTTTTTTCAGATATTCATCAGGGTGTAGTTACTTTGAGACACGAAGGCTAGTGCACGTGAGAAATTGGTAAGAAACTGAAAATGTCTCACAAAGGTGTAAGATCCCACTTTCCTCAGTGAACAGTGCAAACTGGCTGGAAACTGCATAGAAAGAGAAGGGGAAGCCCCCAGTGCATATCTCTGGAGGAGGATGAAAATGTCAGAGTACCTTGCTTGAGAAAAGGTGCTCAGTTAGCACCTTTATAATTGCACTGCCTGGCCAATTAAAAAAAAAAATTGTAGACCCAAATATTAAATTGGACTACTTTTAGGTTTGATCATAGGACACGTTCGTCATGGCATTTCGACCATTTATGTCCGATCAGAGATGCAATAATGTTTGGCCAAGATCTCGTAGTAATGGTGGGAGGGTCTTGCCATTAGCCGTCAAGTAGAGGTCGACCGATCAATCGGCCGGCCGATTAATTAGACCGATTATTAGGCATTATGACTTAATCGGCATCGGCCGATGCCAGCCCTCACAAGGCCGATTAAAAATGGCTGCAACAAAAAAATTCTGCGAAGTGCAGACACATCTGCTGGGAGCCTCGTCAGTGCGGCTGCTGCAGAGCAGTCTTAGCGCTCCTCCTACAGGCAGAAGGTTGTGTGTGTGTGTGTGTGTGTGTGTGTGCAGGAACTGGGAAGCTTGCCAATGGTGGATGCTACGTTAACTATGAGGAGGGGAAGGGAAGAAAGAATTAAATTCCTTGCTTTCAAAGCTCAATATATGTACTTGTCACTCTTAGCACATACAGTGTTGAATGTCTGTGTAATTAGACCAATTACAGTCTTTTATTGAGATATATGTAAAGAAGCAGAGAGCCTTCAACAAGCTAAACTAATGCTAGCTGATAACTCTAGTCTACAACTACTGATGCCACTCCAAGGCTAATGTTAATTAACTACCGACGAGCCAGGGTCGTAAAAAAATAAAAAGATACTTCATTTAGGATAGTTCTGAAACGGCAGTGTAAGTTAGCTTTGAAGCCTTTAGTGATGGTGAGCCGGTTGCGGTCTGTCATTACACAGCCTAACATTATTTTCTTCATCAATGATACTCGTATATGATTGATTGTACCTATGATTATGCCAGTGCAAAGTTCGCTAGCTGTTAGCTGTAGAGTAGCATTAACATAAACAGCGGCACGACTATTCTCAAGTGAGCACGGCCTGCAGCAGCCGTGTCAGAGGCCACAGGACTGAAAAACCTCTCCTGTTGTTTCGGTTGCATTTGCTAATCGGCTATAGCTACGTGAACAGTAATGCTAGTTTGACAGTGAACTTTACCTTTGCGTTGTTATCAGCAGCTTACCAACGTTTTTGGGAACGAACATTATGAGCTTCTATCATAACACGAGCGTGTCTCCATCTCTGGCCGCAGTGTGTGTGTGTGTGTGTGTGACTATGAAGACAAAAGAAAAATAAAACAGAAATTGAATTTCATAGAATTTAATTAAAAAAACACAGATCAACAAATGAACAAGCTTGTTAATTTTTGAACATGGGTCTCTCAGGCCTTGGCTGTAATACGGGGGAAAAAATGCAACACTAACAGCTGGACTGAAACTCTTTTGGAAAGGATATAATTGCCAGGAGCCCACCATAGATCTCCAAAAGAGTATGCTTCTGATCACTGTTTTCCCCATTAAGTTCCACTGTGTGTTTCCCTACAGAGATATGAGAAAAAATATTAACACTGCTGCCGGGATCACCAGCACCCCAGCGGAGTTCTGGGGGTTAAGGGGGCTGCCCTGTAATTTATCATTAAAAAATAAATAAAAATCGGCATTATATATCCGCCATCGGCTGCCCTGCAGCCTATCTAAATATCGGCATCGGCCACTGAACAACCCGTATCGGTCAGTCCCTACTTTCAAGTGGCTTTCCTTCAGCCAGTCAGCTGTTTAATCCCAATCATGCAAGTTTTTGTCACATTGTGCATGTGTGCATGTGCATCCTCTCATTTTCACAAGTAAACGTAGCCGTGTGTTCTATTGTCAACATTTTATATGATGAGGCTTCACCAAGTGTTTTAGTGATCTCAGATCATAATCGTACATGATTTATTTTTGACCCATTTTCTTGACAAAGTTGACTGTGCACCATTATTTGTCCAGGTTTTGATAATGCTTTGGGTAGTTCTTAACCTAGTTCCAGTGATTTCAACAATCTCCTTATGCTGGGCAAAATGACTTTTCAAGTGATTTCGAAGTCAGAATTAAATCGTGAGAGTTTTGCTAAAGTTACAGCATGCTTCCTTGATCTCAGTCATGAGATGTAAGGTGGTCATAAAACTCAGTTTGAGCTGTTTTAAGGCAGTTTTTTCCCGTCTCAGCATCGCGATAATATCAAACATATTTAATATCATAGCAGGTTTTTTAGTTGTTTTTTTCTTGTGATGCAGGCCAATAATTTACCCCTGTTGAAACACTGTAACATCTTTTTTTGTACGCTTTTAATTTGTCTTCTGACGTGGTTGTTTGAGAAATGGGAAACTGTACATTGAATCAGGGTTAAACAAATTGTTGCCAGCTGAAACATTAAAGCTGCAGTTGGTAAGTCTTATAAAATTAACTTTTTGTCATTTTTGCTAAAAGGTCAATGTATAGAGACAGTATTACATAAAACTAGTACTCTGTAATTAAAAAAAGGCTCCTTTAAACCAACCTACTGCTCTTACTGCAATTTAAAAGAATCGTTCGGACCGACCAAAAAGAAACAATTAGAGCCAGGATGGTGTCTGACCGCTGTCAAACAGTACACATGCACGCGCTGCTGACAGCCCCCTCCCCCTTCATCCTCAGTTCACGCCAGGGCTCAGTCAAGCTCAAATCTCCGAGAGCGGGTTCAGGAGCTTAGAGAAACAAATGGCGCAACAACAGCCGTCAGCGAGGAAAAAATACCGATACCTCTGGTACCGAGAACAGCACACACGGCTAAGACAAGTAAGAAGAGAAAGACAGAAGAAAAAAAAGCACAAAAGAAAGAATTAGACAAAACCCAGGATAAAACCAGAGTGAACATCGGAGTGGCTTTTCGAGGTGGAGGGAACTCCGTGATCTGGAAGGATTCAAAACCGACGCAGAGTTGGCGACTTTTCTGCTTGACAGGTAAACCCCTGCTTCATTCTTTGCTTCATTTTTGCTCCGCTGTGCTCTGCAAATAAGCGAGTTGGCATCGCTCACATGCACAGCTTGGTACTAACCCCAGCCCAAACCGGCATCAATTAATTTTTGCTCTGCAAATTAGCGAGTGAACGTTGCTCACAAGCACAGTGACTGTTCGAATAGCCAGCGTCTTGTAATTGTTACGGTACTCCGTAGTGCACGTGATGTTGCAGTCGAGCTAACGTTAGCTTGTTTCCGATGCTAGGGCTTACGTTACTGGTGTCATTTTATTAGAAATTAGCAGAAAATATCTTTAGGAAGTGACCTGGCAGTCTTATCAGTTGTGTTGTTGTCCTCATAAATATGTGTAACGCTCTTGTGCTCTGTCAGGTAAATGCTGACATGCCTGGTTTACTGGCCATTCAGCAGGATTCACAACAGTTTCTGTACTCAAAAAAATGGGTAACTTACTGCAGTAAGCGTGTGCTGGGTTTTTACTGAATACATACTGCTGTAGATTACTTTTCAAGTCGACATGATTTATTTCTGCTTGTTTGTTGGCCAGCAGTGTTGACTGTTCAAAACAGTAATGTCTAGCCTTGGCAACTTTGTCGCAGGCATAACAGCTGGCGTGCCTTCACGTGCACGGCAGCCTTCTGGGGGAGGGTCTTAGGGCAGGAGTGCAGTGGAGAGGGGAGGGGGAGGAAAGTTGAATTTCTTTTAATTTTTTATGCCAAGTCCTCTCTCTCCTCAAAGTTACCAACTGCAGCTTTAATCACAGCAATAATGATTCAATCATGGGCTTTTAAGCAGTTGCTTATATAAATCCAAACAGTGACTCTGTCGCTGATCTTCAAGGCTGAGTTTCAAAGAAAAGTCATATCTGATACTGTCTAACAGTTTGTAAAAGGAAAAGATTAATACTGGAAAATGAAAACAGACTTTGAATGGAGGGTGATTGGAGTTTTAGGCGTTTGGATTGCAGAGAAGAACATTTGTGATATGCAGAACAAATGAGAAGATGCAGAGGGAGTTCTTGATTGTATCTGTCAAGCATGGCAAAGGAAATGTAATGTTCTAGGGGTGCTTTTGTGCTGGTAAATGAGAAACTTAGTGCAGAATAACAGGAATCTTAAGCAAGGAATTGTCCATTTTTGCTTTACCCTGTGGATTACTCTTGAGTGGAGCCAGTTTCATCCTACAACATGCAACGACCCAAAGCACTGGTCCATTTAATGCAACACCTATTTTGGGGAAAAGCTATCACCAGCATGTTCACCTAATCTCAGCCCTACTGAGCTGTTGTCAGATCAGCTTGATCATATGGCACAAGAAAAAGTACCTGTTAGTCAATCAAACTTGGGAGAGGTGAAATTTTTGCGGAGTAGCTCAACAAATTGACTGCTCGAATGCCAAAGGTCTATGGCGCCTTAATTGTTGCAAAAGGCTTCTTTGATGAAAATGAAGTTTGATGGACAAAATACTTATTTGAATCAAAATTGATTATTTATGACCGTCTCAATATCTTGACTGAATTCATTTTGCAAAATATTAAATGGAACATTTGAAATGTTGAAACTGAGACATTTTACATTTTTATCGACAAAACTTAACCCTTATTTAACCTTTATTTACCTTATTTAACCACTGGGGCATGGGAGATTATTCCGCCAGAGGGAAGATCAGCACCTACTGGCCCACCTACACCTCTTCCAGCAGCAACCTGGTTTTCCTCGGTGGTCTCCCATCCAAGTACTGACTAAGCCCGCACCTGAATAGCTTCAGCCACACGGCTGGAGCTTAATTCAAATTTTATGGCTGCAACAGGTCTCAAAAAAGTTGGGACACAGGCAAAAAAGGGCTGAAAAAGCAACTAATATACAAGGGAATCAGCTGAAAGAAAATTTGGCGAGTAATGAAGTTAACTGGCATCAGGTGTGTAACATGATAGGATCTAAAAGGGATGTTTTAGAGAGGCTGAGTCTCTCAGAAGTCAAGGTGGCCAGAGGCTCTCCAACCTGTGGAGGCTTGGGTAAAAAAAATGTGGAATACTTTTAAAACAATGTTCCTCAATGTCAAATTGCAAAGGCTTTGAAGGTCTCATCATCGACAGTGCTTAACATTATCAAAAGATTCAGAGAAACTGGGAAAATTTCTGTGCGCAAGGGACAAGGCTGAAGACCTTTACTGGATGCCCGTGATCTTCGCCACTGCATCACTCACTGGCATGATTCCGTCATTGACATTACTAAATGGGCCCAGGAATACTTCAGTAAAACACTGTCTGTCAACACAGTCCACCGTGCCATCTACAGATGCCACCTAAAACTCTATCATGCAAAAAGGAAGCCATTGTTGAGCATGATCCGGAAGCGCCGCCGTGTTCTGTGGGCCAAGGGTCATTTAAAATGGACTGTCCAAATTTCACATTTTTGTAGGAAATCATGGGCGTTGTGTCCTCCGGGATGAAAGACACGACCACCACTCCTTTTATCAGCACTCAGTTCAAAAGCCAGCATCTCTGGTGGTATGGGGATGCATTAGTGCATATGGTGTGGGACACTTGCATGTTTTAAAAAGCACCATGAATGCTGAAAGGTATGTAAAGGTTTTACAGCAACATATGCTCCCCTCCAGACAACATCTATTCCAGGGAAGGCCTTGTGTATTTCAGCAGGACAATGCAAAACCACTACTGCAGCTGTTACAACAGCATGGCTTTGTAGTAGAAGAGTCCGTGTGCTGAACTGGCCTACCTGCAGTCTTGACCTTTCACCAATTGAGAACTATTGGCGCATATTTTAACGAAAAGTCCGTCAAAGGAGACCCAAAACTTTCCAGCAGCTGGAAGCATGTATTAAACAAGGGTTTAATTGGATCAAATTCCAATGGTTAAACTCAAGGAACTTGTCTCCTCAATGCCCAGACACCTCCACTCTGTGTTAAAAAGACGAGGGGATGCTACACCATGGTAAACAGGGCCCTGTCCCAACTTTTTGGAGACCTGTAGCAGCTATCAAATTTGAAATGAGCTCATTTTGTGGATAAAATTTGGAAAATTTCTGTTTCAGTATTTTCTATGTTATTTCTCTGCTATTGTGAATAAAATACTGGCTGGTGCGATTTGAAAGTCATTGTGTTTTGATTTTATTCACAGTTTACACTTTTCCCAACTATTTCGGAATTGGGGTTGTATATTTCTAATTAGTCATGCAATGATCCAATCACTCAGCTGTATAGCATCAGGGTAATGCAGAGATCATACAGATACAGGTCAAAAGCTTCAGTTATTATTCGTCAATCATCAGTATATTGGGGAAAAAAAAAACAATAGACTATGGCATGGTTGTTTTTGTGCCAGACAGGCTAGTAGGATAATTCTCAAACTGCTGATCTCATGGGATTTTCGTGCCCAGCAATCTTGTGAGTAAACATCGAATGGTGCAAAACCAAAAACAAATCAGAGAGTGACAGGTCTGCAGAATGAGAAGTCTTGTTTTGTTGATGAGGGATGCCAGAGGAACGTAGCCTGACAGGTCTGAGCTTATACAAAGGCTGTAGTCACTCAGATAGCCACAACTGTGCCAGGCAGAGAAGCATCTTAGAATGTTAAACAAACCAAAATGTATTGGCTTATGGGCTATAGCAGCGGGTGACATAGTCAGGTTCTTCCCCTATCTAGCAAGAAATCTAGGATTCATAGGAGTTTTACGTGGTAGCAATCGTGCTTTTGTTTTCTGCTATTGAAAAAGCAAAGCCCACCCGCAATAGGTGCTCAAACTCGCGTTTGTAGAAAGTGGCTTCACCCATTACTGAACTCGATAAAACTGTGTTATTGTGTCTGCTTAATTGATTCTTCCCGTTCTAGCAGTCTTGCAGATTTCTCCTGATAATTGACTGGCTCATTACTTTCTATTGTGGCGATCAGCTGTAGCTCCCAATTGTTTTGTGTGTATAGGTTGCTGGTTTTGGCTTTGTTAGGGCTGGATCATCTTACATGTTGGGGTGACTGTAACCTCCTAAATTCTAGTGTTCCTCCTTGAATGATAAGAAAACACGGGGAAAACACGGAACAGGGGGAAGAGACACCATTTGCAGGGAACCAGATTTTAATGAAAAAACTCAAGAACTCGGGGAAAACGAAAATGTGGCACACAGGCCAAAACAAACACGTGCCACCCACTGAACGGGAAGAACTAAGAAACTAGGAAACTCACGGGGGAAAACCAAACTCGGGAGGGGACATGGCACGCAGGCCGAAAGAAACCACCCTGCATAAGCACTGAAAGGGAAAAACTCAGGAAGAGGGAAAAACTCTCAAAAATTGGGGAACTCGGTAACACGAACAGGGGAACTCGGAGACACTGGAGGGGTAGCACGAACTGGGGAACTCGGGAGCACTGAAAGGGTAGCACGAACTGGGGAACTCGGGAACACTGAAAGGGTAGCACAAACTGGGGAACTCGGGAGCACTGGAGGGGGAGCACGAACTGGGGAACTCGGGAGCACTGGAAGGGGAACACGAACAGGGGCATTCGGATGCAGGGGGCTCGGGAGGTACAGCTGGAGCAGACGGCAGACTCGGGAGGCACAGCTGGCGCAGACGGCAGACTCGGGAGGCACAGCTGGCGCAGACGGCAGACTGCGGTCTTGAGCCCTCTGAAACAGAGAAATGCCACCCTGACACTTTAATGATTTTTGCTCCTGTAATGCCGTGCAATGCATCATGGCAATGATTAATTAAAGTCTTTGGGAATGAGCGTGAGGAGTGTGTGAAGGGTGCAGGGGTGCGTGCCATGTCATAGAGAGAATTTTGAAATGTTCAGAAATTCTGCACGAATTCGGCACGCGATGCTTGTGCCATCTGCGTGCCACTTGCGTGAACCATGCGTGGTCACTACGCGAGCTCGGCACAAACACTGTCGAGGGTACATGTCAATGCGTGCCGTGTTAGGGTGTGGTCATGAGTTGTTCACGTAATCATGGCACACCCAGCTCACGCATAGTTCGCGCACATCACAAACCATTCACGCATTGCAGGAACTTCTCACCAAGTGTTCACGCATTGTTTGTGCTTAGTTCAAATTTTTGGCCGCGCATTGCGTAGACAGTGGGTAACTTACGCGTGTACAGTGCGTGAACAGGGCGCAAACAAGGCTCCTCTGCATACCACCGAAATGGCGTGCCTTGCCACGACCCATTGCGCGGCCTTGCGAGGACAAAAATCGTGCAAGTGTCAGGGTGGCATAACCTCTTTTTCGCGGCCACAGGATATGTCTTCTGGCATGGTTATTTAACAAATGAGAAGCCACTCACTGCATCAGTTAGCGTAAAATAACTTGTCGCCTGCTGAAACACGTTGATCACTGCATTCATTTCATCCCTGGACAACGAGTCAGGGATACTATGCACCCTACACTGGCTTAGTGCAGAAACTACCCAATAATTTGAACAGTAAAATAAAAATTTGGCTTCAGAGTTTGTTTGCTGTCCCAACGATTTAATACATCTATGATACATTATGTTTAACTGACTTGCCATGGTATGATATCTATCCTTATAAATCCTGACCTCCATTTACTCCATTTAAAACTGCGTAACTCACATTTTACCCAATATGTAGTTAGTACACTTAGACTTTGTGGGGCAGTATGGATCAGCGATCATCGCGCCGCGATACTGATACTGAAACAGATACTGCTTTTGAGTGCTCCACGGGCCAAAAATTTCCATCAATTTATTTCCTATTTAGCATGGGTCTTGAGTATGGTTAGGTCACAAAGCCCATTGATTTTTCATTTGATTGCTTTCGGTGGTCTGGGATACATGTCGACCTGCGGGCGATGCGTTCATGTACTCAATTATTTTTCAACAATGTTTCAGTGTCAGTTAATGAAAAGATGATTTTAAACAGTATTTCACAGTGTAGAGATGCAGCATTTCTACAGTGGGCCTATGAATGAACAGTAGATTGATGCAGTAATTAAGTGCCATCCCTGTTAATGATAATCGTGTAAATGATAGGTGTTGCATAGGGCTATTTACTTTTGCATAGACTTGTTTTTCTCATATTTTCTTTGAAATTATATTTAATTACACCCAGGCAATCGTTGAACTGTGAATTGGAATAGACTAAATTTAGCTGTTGGATGAAAATATGAATCCTCATTTCCATACCATTTGTTATAGTTGTAATGAGAGGAGCTTCGGTAATGGCAGTGAGTCATTTATCCTTCGCACTTTTGTCTCATTTGTCATTGCTAAATGTTAAGCTGTGCTTGGGTGATAAATAAATAAATAATATAATGGCTGCAGGGCTGATAATAGAGTGTCGTGATAATGTAATTACCATGACCTAATTTTTCCTTGCAGAATGTCACTATGTGTCTGTCAGTTCATAGTTTTGAATTGAAAATCTTGCCTTTGTGTGTTATGAAATGTTGTATATTGTCTTCTTTTGTGTGCCATCGATGTTCACTCGAGCCTTGTGTGATAAAGGTTGTTTGATGAGAATGTTTGCAAGTTATTCTTTTCACAGCTAATCAAGAATGTTGTTTGCATCCTGTATCATACAGAAGTATGTACTGTAAAGGAACATTTAAAAGAATAGCTCTCAGCTTAAATTGTCACCACTGAATTTGTTACTGCAGGACTGTCAACAAGCCGCACTAATGATTCCCTTGGCTTCATGTTAAGATGAGCTATTTGGTTTTCATTCCATTAAATTCAGAGAAACCAGACTCACAACAGTCAGTGGTGATGCAAGATCAGAGAGACACCAGATGCGAGGTGGAAGGGAAAGGGAATTTATTTGAACAAAAGCAAACAGGCACGAGGGCCAACAAAAAACACTTGGCCCAAAGGGTTGCAAAAGACAACCTAAGGAGAGCTTCACAGAGCTAATAACAAAGGATCAAAAACGACAAAAACAAAAGCCACTGGAAACTCCAGGCAGATAATTAATAAACAGAAAAGAACAAAGATGCTTAGAATGCAGAAGGCTATATACAAAATGACTATGACTATGGATAAACAGACTAGAACGAGACTTGGGAACATGAGCTTGAGCAAGAGCGAGATACTGTCTGCCAGCAAACTTCCACCGCATCCAGATAAAGGCTAAGAAATCAAGACATGAGGGGCAACACCTGGAGAAGGAGAAACAAGAGGCATGGCAAGATCATGACATGGACAAAGATTGGTGGACAAGACTTGCTCATTAAGAGAATGAGCGTGCTCAGCTCAAGTACCAATAAAGTATGCAGTTTGAAAGCAAGCATGAATGTTAAGAACAGAAAAGCACAGCAAGACTTGAAATAGTAAAGCAGGAATCATGACAATAAACTCCCTGTCTAAATTAGTAATATTAGTAATGTGCCTATCTAAGAATTACACCACCCAGTGAGTGTTAGTAAATGTTAGTAACTTAAAAACAGTTAATTGCCAATTAAGCTTAGACAGCCCCGAATCCAGCACAGCACAGAAGGAAGGGGAAATACCAAAGCCAACCAGAGCTGTGAAATGTGCAACAACGAAGGCACGGGGCGGAACACAGTCAAGCGGTGGAAAACAAAAACATGGAAAAGTAAAAACATGGACAATAAACATGAATTATGAAATGCTTGAGCCTGATACAAGAAACTGTTAAAACTGTGACATGAACTATGGACATGAACTATGAAACTAGGAACATGAAACTGTTAAAACCATAAATGCTGTCCTGGCCAAAGGCCAGGACCCCAGAACACGACAAGTGGTGGTGAAAAGAAAAAGGAATTCGAGGGCAGTGACTCCATACACTGAGCTCTTCCCTGCGTGCCTTGGAGTTCTGCTAACTTTCCAGCTGTAGGCCCCCATCTGCAGTCATGATCTGACTGAGAATGTATGGCACATTATGAAGCGAAATACTGGGCAAAGAAGGCTGATGAAATTGTGCTGCTGAAGACCTGCACGGTGGAGGAATAGGGGGGTCATTGTATTTGCTAGACTTCACTATTGGTGTATTTAC
This sequence comes from Gymnothorax reevesii, assembly GCA_029721435.1. Lineage (NCBI taxonomy): Eukaryota > Metazoa > Chordata > Actinopteri > Anguilliformes > Muraenidae > Gymnothorax > Gymnothorax reevesii. The sequence goes on along the minus strand of CM056573.1, from coordinate 19,667,044 downwards.
AGTCATTATACTTAATATAAGTGTGATGGCAAGACTTGGTGATGCTAGAAAGTGGTAAACATTGAAATTTGCTAACTTTTTTAGACTCTGTTGCAGTCATCGCATGTAGCCATTATTCCATTCGCATATATTAAATGCATGTTAGAACATAATGTGTTGTTTTTCCGTTTTCAATGCAGTAAAAAGTTAGCGAACTTTGAAAAATGGTCAATTTTCATTTTGTTCACTTTCCATGATGTGCCAACTTTTTCATAACTGGGGTCATTAATTTATGTATGACATGATTTGTTAAATAAACCCCAGCTCCTTAATCATTTCTTTTTCACTAACGTCTTTGTGAGTTAGTGTGTTTGAGCAGAAGGCGATACCAAATACACAGTGGGCTCCAGAATTATTGGCATGTTTACTTGAAAAGCATTTCTCTCCAAATCCAGGGTTCACAAGTAACAGCGACCATGGTTTAGAATTCGGTGCAATAACTTTTGGCGAGTATAACTGCATGGAGTTTTTTAGTATAGTTTAACACAATTAAGGCGCAGTGACACATTTGAAGCCGCATTTTTGGGCTCTTCCTCTACATAGATTTTTTTAAGATTAGTTACATTATTGGTGTACACTCATCAACTGCCCTCTTAATTTCAGCTCACAGGTTATCAATTGAATTAAGCTCTGATGACTTAATATGCACTAGACTGTACACATAAGTACCAGTGATAAAGTTGTGTATTTTCCCCCACTATTTGCCTTACATTACACAGTATACAGAACTCCTTTGCCATTTAATATTACATATAAAGACCACAATGGTATTGTTTCATACAATGTTTTAGTAGCTACCTAGGCTACAGCAGTCATTTAGTGAATGACAAATGATGAACCATTGAATAATGAGTTATATTGTACAACACTAGGAAAAAAAAGAGAAAACTTGTGTATTCCAAATGAAATGGATCTTTCGTGACCTGATGTGCTATTGCCTTCATGATCCAGCAAAAGTTTTGATTTACGTGTAAAATTTATTTTCTGTCTTGTAGGTTGTGTCAAGTTGTATACCTTTGAATTATATCAGGTAAATTGCTTCTCTGCAGTTACTGAAAATGATACCTTCTGCAGGTTTTGTGTAACTAATTTATATTTTCACTGTTCCGAATTGTATATTGATGACTGATACATGTTTTTGCCTAATATGAGAGGTGCAAAATAGCTACCTGCTAGGGGGCTTGACATTAACTTTTTGAGGCACTTGTCCTTTGGACAAGTAAATTTACCTTTCACTGGTCCTGGCTCCAAAGTCACTTGTCCCGGTATAATTGACAAAAATTTACTTTTAATGCCCTCAGAATTGAATATTCAGGGACATTTTGTTTTTGGCCTGTCCGTCTGTCTGTTTATCTGTTTGCCTGTTTACTATTAAATTACATTTTGAATGCAGGACTTATATTTTAATAAAGTTATTTCTCAACAATTAAACACTTTTTTCCAACCTATCATTAGTGCACAGGTGACTGCAGGCCTACTTACATAGTAAAAACTGGCATGTTTGGGTGGCTGCCCCTGCATGAGTCATTTAAAATTTAAATTACTTAACATAACAATTTAGCTACCAATTTGTAGACCGATAGAGCTGCGCAGTGAGGTTCCGGAGGAGAAATCCCAATGATATTCAGTGACTAGGATTGCGATTATCAGCTATAATATCGTAAACATTGAGGGCAGACTGGCCACGAGCTAGGAGACGGTAAAACAATGATATTTTCTCCTGCAGAAACTACGGGTCCACACAAAATCAACCTTGTTTTGAAAAAAAAAGTTTTATACATGTCCCGGAGAAGCACTACGCTGTTACCTTGGAAACGTTTAATAAATCCGCGGATGTCTCCGTCAGCTAGTGAGTTAGGTCACTAACGAACGAAGCACCGGCAATGTCATTAAATACAAACAATGTGAGACACTAAATATACTCACAACACAAACTGAGATATAGTACAACGATAAATTAAACAAGCAGCTAGACTGTCAATGGTGCAACGAGGTGGCATTGATTCACGTCTCACTAACTCATCTCTCATCGCATTGGTGCTATTACAGTTCCTTTTACATTCATGGCACAGACTAAGTTTCATGTCGCACAGCCCTGCTATGTGTGCATGCGCGTGTGTGTGTTCAAGTTTTTTTTTTTTTTTATTTAGCATCTCGAATCCCACACAAATCTGGAATGTCCAATTGGGGAGCTATGTACAAGGCTTTCGCATATGCGACCTCGTATTGCCAATTCAGGAGAGTGAAGACAGCTGCGGCTCTCCTCCGAAGCACGCGCCTGTCAGCCTCCGCTTCTTATACACTCATTGGACGAATCTTTGCAAGTTCAGAAAAGGGCAGATGATACCCGAACATGAACACGCTTAGAATCTTCCTGACGAGCGCCGGCTAGCCAACAGGAGGCGCCTAAGCAACGAGCAAAGCAACTTATATTACCCTTCTCGACAGACCCTTCCCAATTTGCATCCATGTTAGCGCATTGGCCAACTGAAAAAGCTGCCGACCACTGCCGGTTGGTACGACTGGGGCTCGAACCCGCGCCGTGATAGTCACTTCTGCTTCCCACTGCGATGCTTTTGCCAAGTGAGCTTCCCGGCAGCTACGTTTTTTTTTTTTTTTTGTTAAATATCAGCTGAAATTAAATGGGCAGTGTCTGTGCCATGATTCGTGAATTCAGTGCTGCTAATGCTGGCAGTTGCCATCATTGACTTGTCAGCCACATTGGGATGCGTCGGGCAGATGTAACAGAACATCACACCTCCCTCATGCAGCACCCAGTCAAAAACCTCCCTTCAGCTCTCTGGAAAATTTCTTTCCCTTTTCGATTCGTACGGCTCAGGTGCAGTTGCTGTTTTTCTTCTTGGGGCTTTTCCTGCGGTTGGCTTGGGATTGCGGAGCCTTGAGAAACATCGCTGCTTCTCTGATGGAAGCGGTTCCTCCTTTATATGTGTGAGCGCGCACGTGTGTCTGTGTCTGTGTCTGTGTATCTGATCAGTCAATCAAAGCCGTCGAGTTGACGCTGGTTAGACGTGTCGTGGGGGAGAAAAACATTTTTGTTTCAAAACAGTCTTCTGAATGTATTCATTTAGCGAATTGAATTCAGGGGCTCATAAGGTGAAAACATGGTATTTTTTCAAAGACATTTAACTTGTCCGGTTGGGCAAGCAAATTTCTCTCCCTCTTGTCCGACAATAAAATCTGCTGGTCCCAGACAAGCATTAATTTCAAGCCCTGGCTTGTATAATGGCTACAAAATGTGATGATGCTTCTGAAAAAATGACATCCAAGAAATGGCAGTAAAATTCTGCTTTCATCTAAAAAATATGGACTCGTACGCACATTATCATGAAATCCGAAGGGATGAGCCCAATGAAGAATCCTTTTCTCCAACCTATCCGTTTCATTTACCCCCTTCTAAAGCTGCTTTCACTCCGGACGTGAAACAAATTTTTCGAATGACAGATTACATTCAAAGTCAGTGCAAAGAAAAGGGTGAAAGCGGCTTAACACAAAGCTGCGGTATGATAGCTCACAAATAGGGTCAACCAAATATTAATAAAATGATAAAGAAAATTACATCAACTATTCAGACGCATTAACAAAAACTGAAAGTAAATTAAAATGCTCTTAGGCCTGAAAAGGAAGGAATTCTGTGGCAGACTACCTGTCCTCAGCCAAGGAAATAAAACCAGTAAAATATTAACAAAATTTTGGCTCAGTGAGCACAACCTTGATATTGACATGGGCAGACATTGGAAAAACTGGCTACCAAGAGAGGACAGGTAGAGACAGAGATTCATTTCCTCATGACATTTGAACAAAATTGTGAAACAAGGAAACCACAGTCCAAAAAAATAAAGGACATATGCCCTGAATCTGACTGTCTCAAAGGTAGAGAGACTGCCATTGGGAGGAAGGAAGGAATGTCAAGCTTTTGTTGCACAGTACTCCACTAAAAACAAAGCAATGTTATATTAACTAAAAATGTTATGACAAATGCTTCTACAGACCTGTTTGTAACTTCCAATTGATTTTATTAAGCAGAATTTAATCATGAAAAATTACTTAAAACATTTGTGTGGAACATGACATTTCAAAATAGATCTAACATTTAATTTTTTCGAGTATATTCCATGTTTTTTAAAGAGGGACTGTGAGTAAAATCCATCAACATAAGATTATGGTCTAAAATCAGTTTTTTTTAAATTTTCATTTATTTTATTTTTTATTGTCTCTCAGATGTTTTTATACCCCCCACGAACTGAGTGCGAAGTAAGCCCTTACTGTGTTGAATAAACAAAACCAAGCATCTGGACTTTGCCAGTCATTATTGTGCCAATGACTGATGGGGAGTGCTATTTGCCAGATGTGACCAAAATTAACATTTTAGGTCATGTACACCATTGGCATGATTGCCAACAGGGGACTGCATACGGGACGTTTTGGGCTTGTTTTACCACCAATTAAAATGACTGAACGGATACTTCTAAAGTGGCTGAGACACTGTTGTGCCAGACAATCTTATATTGTTTTTAGTTTATGCATAGACAGCAAATGCAGGCAGATGTTCGCTCCCCATCTGCTGAATGGAGGAAAACTAATGTTGACTGTGTAGTGCCTGAATAACGGGTCAGTCATGTCATCAGATTTTTTTAGGCAGGAATTCCTTTCTAGTAACTGGACACTGGTAAAAAACTGAAGCCAGAAAAGTGGTCAGTCAACCCTCTATTCACTATCTTCCCTCTATGGCTGGGTGAAAGACACCCCGGAACATACCTTGGCCTGTATTCCAAGGGGGAAAAAAATGTGTCAGGGGGAATTCAGGTGCAAACAGTGAGTAAAAAATAAACCAAAGCGTATTCTTTCAATCAGAGGGAAGCAGGCAGGATCGATAACCAGAGAGCAGGAATGCAGTACTAAAATACTGGGCCGTTGTGTAGTCAGGTAACAGGCAGAGTTCAAGAACCAGAGGGGTGCAATGTGGCAAAATTGAAAACTTGGAGTCAAAAAGTAAAGCAGAGGTTTGTGGTAATCTGGCTCTGATGGATATACTGGGCGGAATCCAAAATTGAATGCTGGGAATGAACAGGGTTAAAACATGAAACACCAGGGGTGGCTGATCATCATCAGATGTGCCCAGTGCTACCCCACACATCCCTCTAGCTCCGCTACTGCTAAGTTATATCTGTGGCTCTTCAAGCTAATTAGCTTGTGAGCCAAACAATCAACTGGTATATCTAGACACAGTAAACAATAAACCAATGCAACCTACCAACTTTATTAAATAAAACCTTGATGTTTCTCTTTGTTCAATTCAATTCAATTTTATTTGTGTGGCACTTTTCACAGACTGAGTGTTACAAAGACGCTTTACAGAGCAAAAAGGGCAGTGCTCAGCCTAATCCCCAAAATAGCAAATGAGGCAAAAAAAAAAAAAAAAAACAGTGGTGAGAAAAAACAGCCAAAACTTGCCAAACTTGAGACCCCTCTTTTACAAGCTATTTTGCTCAAGCCTACTGAATTTTGTGAACCTGTCAATAGGTGGCGCTATAGTAAACAGATTGTCATAACTCTGAAACCATTTATCCAGACAACTTGAAGTTTTGCATGCTGCACGTTGGTCAAGGCTCCCGTGATTATTTATACGTAGATCAATTGATTCTATTTTGTTAAATGGCACTTTCAGCAATCTCATGTCAGCATTGAATTCATTAATACCAATTGGCAATTTGGAGTCTCCAGTTTGCATGCATCTCTTTGACCTGTGGGAGGAAACGATCAAAAACAAGGGGAGAACATGCAAACGCCATACAGAACGACTCTGGGTCAGATTCGACCCCACACCCTTCTTGTTGTGAGGTGGCATTGCTAACCACTGTTAAGGATGTGTAAAAGAGATTTTTGTATGAAAATGACTTTGATTGGCCAGATAGTGGTTCTATTGAGAGCCAAAATGTATTTTGGTGGAACTATTAGGGCTAGATTCAAAAAATATTTTTTTTCTAGAAATTCCCTGGCTCCTGCTGAACGAAAAAAAAGAGCCTCTGGACCAAAATGATCAGCCATACAGGATTTTCCACCATTTTAAATTTTTTTGTAAAATCCGAAAAATTGACCTCCTACGTGCATATGGTGCAACCGATTCTGACAAAATTTGGTGGACAGCATCCTAAGACAAAGATATTAAAACACAGCAAATTTGCTACATTAATATGTGGCTCCAGTATGCTGCTATGCCAATGAAATTTGTCAGCATGGCCTTTGTTGAGGATGTAACTCCAGTCACAAAACATAATAATTTACATCAAGAGGACAAGAGGCTGAAGCCTATGAAATTTGGTTGCAGTTGTCTAAAAGCTAGTACTGTAGGAAACAAAAATGTGAAACTGCCTATATTGTTTCAACCGTTTGATCCGAAACGTTCTAGTTTTGCATTCTGTATTTCTGAATTAGCGGTTAATAGTCCTTTTAATGAGCGCGGAAATCTTTAAAAACATGGCCGCTATTATCCATTTAGATATTAGCAGTTAATTGATAGGCTTAGCAAAACCTATCAACATGAAACTTGCAGGACAAGGAATGTACAATTATATGCCATGCAGTAAAAGTTGTTTCAAAAATTCATATAATGTGAGTCTAAAAATGGATAAATGGTCTCATCTTGCTTGGAACCTGTTAATTAACTCTTGTAGTTGTACTAATGACTTTGATGTTAATTATCAAAAGATTTAATTAGTCCTATTAAAACAGGAAAATCACAAATACAGTTCAAAATACTCATGTTGCTCATACATCTTTAGGTTTTTTGGTGAAATGTTCATGAGGTACCATTGAACAACCAAATTTGAATCTCCCCATTGCTCTCCAGTGTTCTTGTAAAAACATGTTTGGTTGCTTGGGCTTCTAGCTACTGTAATTTGTGGCTGTTTTGGCTTGACTAGAGTAATATTTGCATTCTCTCTAGGTTACAAAGATGCTGGCAGTTGTGGTGATCCTTTTTGCCGTACTGTGGATGCCGTACCGGACACTGGTGGTAGTGAACTCCTTTCTGGATTCAGCATATCTGGACTTGTGGTTCATACTCTTTTGCCGCCTCTGCATTTACCTGAACAGCGCCATCAACCCGGTAATCTACAACGCCATGTCGCAAAAATTCCGTGCCGCATTCAAGAAGCTGTGCAACTGTGGGCAGCAGCGCTCAGAGAAACCTGCTGCCTACAGCATGGCTCTCACCTACAGCGTCATCAAGGAGACCTCCAATGGGGAGAGCCCTGACCACTACACCACTGAGCTGGATGAGCTCACGGCCGCTGATGAGTTTCTTCCCAGGAAAAGACTGTCATTTGATGACAGTGACCTGTCCAGCAAGCACACATTCGGCAATGCCTGATTTGGCATTAACAATCCCCTAAAACTTACCCCCATCGCCCAAAGAATTGTCGTCTCAAAATGTATCCTATCCATGTGACACTATTTTGTGATCAATATTGTCAGCTCTTTTTATGGGCTTTAATTGGTTCTTTTTTTTTTTTTTTTTTTGCTGCTATTAGTAGTTTAGGAGTGTTTGAAATATTTTAGTCTTTTTTTTTTGCTTCTGATCATGTTCATTGATTGGAGGCACAAAAGGCAGATTGTTTTTGTCATTCTTGGCTAGTATTTATTATTAAAACAAAGAGTGTTCTACAAGTTGAGTAAAAAATAGTCAATTTTCATGGTACTGTATCACACTGCATGATAAATATTGTCCTTGCTTCATATTCTGAAAACTAGTATGTGTGTTTTGCACTTTCTACGTAAGATCCGGAAAATGGGAATGATTTCATGTCCATCAGTCATTACCTTATTCCTGCGACAAGCTCCAGCTCCCCTGAACCATCACAGCATCCCTGAAAACACCCTAGACAGTTCGCCAATCTGTCGCAGGGAGCACAGACCATGCCGTCATACACTTATACCTCTTGATAATTTATCTCCATTTCGCCTGACATGCAAGTTTTTGCATTGTGAGGACACCAGATTACTTGTATAAAACACAGGAACATGGAAGGAACATACAGCAGCTTCACACTGAAAGGCACCTGGCTGATTTGTTACAAAACCTTCTTGCTACCTCACTGTGAGGTGAGAGAGCTGCTATCAGGACCACAGTGTAACCCTATGCTTTTGTGCGTTTTGCTTTAAAACGGTGAATCAGTCAAGATTGTAAATATTTATATTTTTGACATTTTTGGTCGTGTTTTGACGTTTCGATATGTTTGTTGTTTCACTTAACTTGGATGGCACAGTGTATGGATTCAATCTGTATCCTTGAATATTATGTACAACCCTGTTTCTGAAAAAAATTGGGATGCTGTGTGTAAATGTAAATTAAAACAGAATGCCACTCTTTTGAACTCTATATTTCATTGAAAATAGCACAAAGACAAAATATGAGAGTAGATTAAAATTAGAAATTTTATTGATTTTTGAAAAATATTGCCTCAGTTTGAATTTCAGAAATAAAGATTAAGAGGGCTCCACCCACTCTGTGAAAGACTGTGAATACCAATTTCTGAATAGTTTGTCAATGCAAAATTGTGAAGAATTTGGGCTTTTCATCATCTATAGTCCATATTATCATTAAAAACAGAGAATCCAGAGAAATCTCTGTATGTAAGGGACAGAACCAGAAACCAGTACTTAATGGCCGTGATCTTCGGGTCCTCAGGCAGCACTCCATGAAAAACAGACTTATCAGCTGTAGAAAAAACAAAATGGGCTCAAGAACATTATGAAAAACATTATCAGTGGAGACAGTTTGTTGCTGCATCCACAAATGCCAGTTAAAACTCTACCTTGTAAAGCTAAAACCTTAATTAAACAAGATCCAGAAACACTGTCACCTTCTCTGGGTCCAAGTTCTTTTGAGATTGACTGAGACAAGGTGGAAAACTGCCCTGTGGTCTTATAAATCAAAATGTGACATTCTGTTGAGAAATCATGGATGTCACATATTTCATGTCAAAAAGGAGAGGGACCATCCAACTTGTAATCAGTACACAGTGCAAAAGCTAGAATGCATGATAGTATGGGAGTACATTCGTAGACATGGTATGGGTAACTTGCATATCTGTGAAGTCACCATTAATGCTGAATGATATATACAGGTTTTGGAGGGTCATATACTGCCAAACAGACATATTCTTCTGGAACGGCCTTGATTATTACTCCACACCCTGCACGCATTGCAACTACATTGCTCTTTAGCAAAAGAATCTGGGTGCTAAACTGGCCCACCTGCTGTCCAGACTTGTCAACCACTGAAAATATTTGGTGCATTATGAAACAAAATATGTGACAAAGGTGGCCATAAAGTGTTGAGCTGCTGAAATCCTACATCCAGCAAGAATGGAAAACATTTTGCCTTCGTCACTGCAGCAATTAGTGTCCTCAGTTCTAAAACACTGATGCAACACAGTGGTAAACATACCTCATCCCAGCTTTTTTGAAACATGGTGATGGCATGGAATTCAAAACAATCAAATATTTAAAAAAAATTCTCAGTGTCAACTTTGATATGTTGTCTTTATATATCGTTGAAAATATCGTAGAGTTTAAATGATTTGCAGATCATTGCATTCAATTTTTATTTACATTTTACACTGCATCTGAACTTTTTCGGAAATGGGGTTGAATACAAATGTTGATATGGAACTGAAACTGGGTTCAAGGTCACAGAGAAGAGTGACTCTGTGTCCTGTTTGTAATCATCCTGGCTTTGGGGTAATGTGACATATTTGTAAAATTCTTTATATGAGAGATACTGCACATGGGACAAGGAAAATGAGCCTCATCTTCTCACCACAGAGTCTTGTCTGAAAACTGCACGAATAGAAAGGCAACCCTTTGGGTTGTATTCACAGGCATGACAGATTTAAGCGTACTTTCATTCCATGCACACCGTGCTGCCATTTTTCTTCCCTGTGCCCCCATACCACTGCAATACCAACCAATGCATTGTAACTGCAACAGCATATACATGCAACAAATTATTTGCAATTTTGCTTGTCCTTCGGGCTCTGACTGCATTTTAGCACTTGCTTGGTTTGATTTTTGTGACACCACAAAAAAAAAATCCCGCAATTTGCTACAGATAACGAGCTAATAGTTCTTTCATGGGGCGAGCCCCAACTCACATGGTTTCTAGTTTTATGTCTATTTGCAAGCAGGGTGCCGACTCCCTCCTGAAAAAGAGCACTGTCCATGTTTGAATACAGACTAGCTTTCTTTGATTTTTGTAACACTACGCAAAAAATTGGTCCCACAATATTCGACAGATAGCTAGCCAGCTACCTAAGTATTTGGCTCGCTAGTTCTTTCTTCGGACTAGCCCCAACTCACATGCCATCTTGCTTTAACTTTCTCTGGAACCAGCAACCGGACTCCAGGAAGAAAATGACTCTAGGCAGTTTTGAAAATAGAGTAGCTAACTTTGATTTTTAAAACACCGTGCAAAAGAATTGGTCCCACAATATGTTACAGATAGATCACTGACTAGCTACCTAGATAGCTTGCAAGCTATATAGCTTGCTACCTAGCTCGTTGTTTCATCAGCCTATTGCCTTCCTAGCTAGTTCTTTGATCGGGCTAGCCCCAACTCACATGGTTTCTTGCTTTATCTCTTTCTGGAATTAGAGTCCCGACTTTTCACAGAAAAAGGTAGGCTATGCAGTTTGTTGTTGGTCATAGTTAAACATTCTGATGGCAGACTATCAATATTGATAGCTAATGTTTTGTGCTGAAAGGCTATTTGATGATATGGATTAGTCTATTAGCAAACAGGCTAACAAAATAAACAAATGCGATTTCACCTTTGAGATTATATCTCTCCTACTATAGCATGTTTCCACAACTGCCATCTTTCTCTGTTTAGCTCATATATTTAGTCACCCTGGTCGGAAATTATAATAAAGATGGCCATTGATAACCACTGGTACAGAAAAAACTTTATATTTTCACCATGAAAGAACTGCGAACTAGGGAAGGAAACTGGATGAATAGGTTCTGTGGTTTGGCTTATGATGCCACAAGAATACAAACCATTGTCATTAAACCAGATGATTAAGCCAATCAAATTGAGTTTTGGAGTGAAATTTATGGGAAACAACTGAGCAACCGTACACTCAAAAAGACTACTGATATCTGTGGCCTTCATGGGACCAGAAAACGAGTCACCCACAATGGGCAATTATGAAGTTATACCAGAACAAAGTGGGCTGTTCTTCACAACACAGATTTCTCATTGATGCAACATTGAAACTAGAGTGTTCAGGTGAACACATGTGTCGCCTGCAAAGCTTATGTGAAAGTGTGACTACCAACTGAAAGTGTGACTACCGGACAGACAGACAGAAGGAAAGACAGACGCCGGACAAAGTGATCCCTATGTGCCGCTATGCTTCGCAGGCAACACAAAAATTATGGAAGGGAAAACCAATGAATGGCCTTCTGGGGGCTTGGATGGAAATACCAATGATAACTATGGAAGAGGGTCGCAGGGTAAACTGGGTGCAGATACTGAAGTGGGGGGAATGCCTTCTTTCTCCTCATTCACTTATATCTTTGTTTTATACTAAAAGAACAAGTATTTTCAAAGACGTGTGGTGCCAAAACAGTAAACAGAGAAATGTTAAAAAAAAAAAGATCAAAATCGATAAGAGTTGTTATCTTCTGATCTATGAATCTATTATTAGTTAGTCAACAATATTTGAAGGTTTCCAAAACGCAATATATCTATTTACTCATCAGCCGTTGCAAATTTATTTGCATTTTTATCACAGCAACTCTCAATCATCCCAGAAAGAATTTATCTTCGGCTATCTTCGAGGGTGAGGTCATGGGAGGTATCTAACCAGCTCACATTGTCAGTGTCATTGGACTCAGTGATTCATAATTGTGGATTATTCCCTTTGGAAAGTGCCAAATATCTGCCTTGTTTACGGCTGCAACAATAAGGCCAATGCAAGCAGAGGCATCATGGTGCATAAATATCCAACAAAAAAAAAACCCCACAATTCAAAAGGCATGTGTGGATTTTGTGAATAGGAAATGAGCGGACTTCACGGAACCCAGATCAGGATTGGTGATCAGCTGCAAACACTTCACTGATTACTGCTTTATCAGCCAGGTCCTGAGTCACAGGAAAAGTCTGGATACCAGGGTGGGTTAGTAATTACTGAAATTGTAGCTTAATAAGCCATTCATTAATAAGCAAAGCCCAAATTGCTCCAGTCCCCAATTTTCCCCATCTATTCTGTACTCAGAAAAGCAAGTTAAGAAGCCCATCCTAAAATGAGTGTAGGAACTATGTTATGTAAAAAAAAAAAAAACGACTCAAAATTTAATCCATTCTCCACCACAATACTTTGAGTAAAATCAAAAGTTTGGCCAAGATAGCGAAGCCGGAACGAGTCCACGAGCTGCAGTTGGAGGATAAAAGAAGAAAAGCTTTGAGTCTGTTCAACTCAATGGAGAGAATAATTTGCTTGCTTGCATGTTAATGCTTTTCGCCATTGAATTAATAAATTCCTGTTTCTATGACTACTGTTACATGTATAACTTTTTTTAATAGCGAAAAGCTTGTATGCTAACAAGCCAGGGGTGTGTTAGCAACTTACACAATTAGTTCATTCACAGTCAGTGGTTCTAATTTATGTAAGTTAGCATCGGTGATTTTGGGAAAGGCACCCCAGCTGTGCAAACAAAGCCAAAATTGACCTGCATGGGCCTGGTTGTTTGCCGAGTATGCACCGTGGAATCATAGTTTAAGACACACTCAAGGCCTTGTGTTGTCATCTTCTACGTAGGCTGTCTATTTTTGGACACCTTTCCTCATCATGGCCTAATAAAACTCAGTAAGTAGTTTCGGTGCACTGCGCCCACAGGCTGATTATCACGTTGTTCCTTTTCCCCCTCTGATGGGAAAAATATTCGTGTTCATCAATTTAAGAAAATAATATTCTTCGACAACATTGTGTTTTCTGATTGTTTTCAGCTTGACGTCCACGTTTGGAACTCCTTCCGTTACGCCACATCTGCTAATTGGCAAATTCGGGTCAATATTCATTTTTTTTTAAGAAATCACCATTTGGACCTCAATAAATGGTGCATTTTTTTTTTAAAAAAGTGGCAAATTTAGGGAATTTCATCAGCTGGATACTGCTCATGAACTGTTTGGTCAAACCTATACCAGATTAGTTGTTATATGAGAAAATTCAACAAATTTGCACTTTAAAATCTATTTTTCAATGTGCTTGAATGAAATTTAAATTTAGTCAATAAATAGTCTTGACTAACTTGTCATGAACTCATAGAACAGACTTTGCAGATAACGATTCTTTTTAACTGTAATTCTATTTTGGTACAAACTTTTACGTTCTTTTTTATTCTGAACTTCTTTCTAAATGCAAGTTTTTTTTCGTAATAAAAAATAAAATAAATTATCTGAGGGATTGTGCAGGTAAGGAGCCTTCCTCACCTCCCCTCCCCCCTCTTTCTGTGTCTGTACCTGGCTTACGCCGTTACTCCTTTCCATTTCTATTATCTCAATTTCCCTCCAAAGCCCCCTTTAGGTCATCTATTGGTTTTCCCCTCCATTCATGTTTCCATGTCCCATTAATATGTTCTCTGTACTGTAAAGAACAGCCCACATCGTTCTGGTATAAATATGTAAGTACCCATTATGGGAGGGCTCTTTTTATGCCATGAGTGGTGGCCACAGATGTCAGCTTTTTGGCTGCATCAGTTGGTCAATTGTTTCTCTCAAGTTTGACCACCAAAATAAATCAGATTAAATAAACCATTGGCCTCATCATTCAGCTCCACTACAATATTGGCGTAATCGGCAGGATAGCTGAACTGGGAAGGCCTTCATACCAACATTCATACCACTGCTCATTCTGTGTATTTTATGAACTGGACAACAAAATAGCTACCAATAAGCACTTGAACAAAAGTTGTGATTCCCAGAATCACTCATGACACCAACTCACTAATGCTCTTTCTTCCTCAACCTCTTACTGAAACATAGACTTATATCTAAGGGATTAGTAAAGCTTTAAGTTCATTTCCCACTTAAACACTAGAGTAGACTGTATCTCTCAAACACAATACGCATTCATAGACAGTGACACAGTGAATATATTTATCCCAAGTTTTCTTGTACATATAATTTACAAGAAAATTAGGTTTGATCACTTCCTACACCTAAATAGTGTTATATCCGCTTACCTTTAATTTTAGCGCCATATGGATTTAACTTACTATAAGCCCAACGGCTGTACAAACTTAACTTAATTCACGTCAGGAGCCCATACAAATGTATTTTACAATTAGCTGCCAGACTCCAAGCTTGAAAGCTCCCCAAGTGTTAACGGATGCCACAGTAGTTTATTCAAACTATCAGCAATTCTTGAGAGTTAATTAAGCACAGACTCATGAGTCCAATTTTTTTAAGTAGGTCTGCTCTTGGCTGCTATTTTATTGTCCAGACTATATTAAACATGGAATCAGCAGTGGTATGAAACAGCTGCTTTTTATCTACCTGCTATATTAAATTGTATGTGGAATTCAGTTGCTTTTTAAAGGTATTAAAAGTATTAAATAATGCACATTTAAGAACATTCAAAAAATGAAATCACTGTTTTGTGGACAAAAATTCAAATCCACATAGAGAAAAACTGTACAAGGGTACATATTATGGGAAGGATAGGGACAGATTTTAAACAAAAGTACTGGAATGGTAGGCGTGTTAAAAACATTTGTGGTTAATCAGTATGATTAATATTGAAAAAGCACTGCCTTTTCTCGCCAGCACAACAATGTGTACAATGAGCACAATGCTATGCAGCTGTGACAGTCAAAGAAACACACAAAACACAGAAGAATAATTACCCCAAAGCTATTATGGTGCGTTCTGTCTGTTTTTCAAAAGTAGTGATATTCTTTCAATGTTTGAGCTTGTTTACATTTCTGAGTTTTAAGGTATTTTTCAATTTTTTAAAAGCCTTTGAATCTTATTATGATTGACTATAATTGTATTCACCAAAGACTAGATTAAGTATGTTTTATTTGAACTGTCCTTAAAATAGCATCTTGACCTTTTTGTAACAGTACTGTGGAAAAACATTTTCCCCCTTCCTGCTTTCTGGTATTTTAGCTCATTCCTCATAATTTGTCATAATTTTAATATCAGACAAAGACAACATCAGTGAGCACAAAATGCTGCTTCTAAATAATGATTTCATTTATCTTAGTTAAAGAGTTAATCAAGACCTATATCCCCCATGCGAAAGAGTAATTTTCGACCAAAACCGAATGACTGGTAATGCCACCCTTGGCGGCATCAACTGCAATCAATCATTTGCAGGAACTGACAATGAGTCTTTTACATTACCATAGAAGAAGTTTGGCCCATTCCTCTTTGCAGAATTGTTCTAATTCAGCCATACTGGAGGGTTTTGGAGCATGAGCTGTCTGTTTAAGGGTATGCCATTGCATATCAATTGGATTCAAGTCAGGACTTTGACTAGGTTACTCCAGGACTTTCATTGTCTTCGTTTTGAGCCATTCAGAGGTGGACTTTCTTGTGAGCTTTGGATCATCGTCCTGCTCCATGACCCAATTGCGTTTGAGCTCTGGTTCACAAACTGATGGCTGGATATTCTCCCTCAAGATTTTCTGGTGGAGAGGAAAATCAATGGTTCCTTAAATTATGACAAGTTGCCCAGGTCCTGAAGCAGCAAAGCAGCCCCAGACCATCACACTACCAAGACCATGTTTGACTGTTGGTATGATGCTCTTATTATGAATGCTGTGTTAGTTTTATGCCAGATTTAACTGTACGCATGCATTCCAAAGGGCTCCACTTTTGACTTATCAATCCACTCAATAGTTTCCCAGACATCTTAGGGGTCATCAAAATGTTTATTGGCAAATGTGAGACAAGAATTTGTGTCTTTTTCGTGTGCTGTGGTTTTCACCTTGCAGCTCTCCCATGGATGCCATTTTTGACTGGTCTCTCTCTCAGTGTGGAATTTGTGATTAATGACCTTAAGAGAGGAAAGTAATGCCTTCAATTATTTAGACGTTAGTCTTTGTCCTCTTGTGACCTCCTGGATGAGTCATTGATGCACTTGTGAAGAAATTTTGGTAGGCCAGCCACTCCTGGAAAGGTTCAGTACTGTTCACATTTTTCTTCATTTGTTAATAATGACTTTGGCTATGTAGTTTGCTGGAGTCCCAGTGCCTTAGAAGTGGCTTTGTAATCCTTTCCACACTCACTTTGTTTCTCATCTGTTCTTATATATTTCTTTAGATCACGGCATCATGTACAGACATTTGCCTTCACATTGCAAAACAAGTTCTATTTATGTGATTTTTAGACTCAACAGGGCTGGTAGTAATCATGGCTGGCTCTATCTATTGGAATTGAACCCAATTATCAATTAAATTAGTTGATGTTGTAATCTGCTGGGATGAGAATCAGCACCTCCAGGTTCGAGGCCATGGTTTCTCGACCGGAAAAAGGTGGCTAGCCTCCTCCGGGTCAGAGGAGAGCTCCTGCCTCAGATGGAGGAGTTTAAGTATCTTGGGGTCTTGTTCACGAGTGAGGGAAGGATGGAGCGTGAGATTGACTGATGGATCGGTGCAGCGGCAGCAGTAATGCGGTCATCTGTTGTGGTGAAGAAGGAGCTGAGCCGAAAGGCGAAGCTCTCGATTTACCAGTCAGTCTACGTTCCTACCCTCACCTATGGCCATGAACTCTGGGTCATGACCGAAAGAACGAGATCTCGGGTACAAGCAGCTGAAACGGGTTTCCTCTGCAGGGTGGCGGGCCGCTCCCTTAGAGATAGGGTGAGGAGCTCTGTCACCCGGGAGGAGCTCAGAGTAGTGCCGCTGCTCCTCCACGTCGAGAGGAGCCAGCTGGGGTGGCTCGGGCATCTCTCTCTGATGCCCCCTGGACGCCTTCCTGGGAAGGTATTCCAGGCATGCCCCACCGGGAGGAGGCCCCGGGGAACACCCAGGACACGCTGGAGGGACTATGTCGCTCAGCTGGCCTGGTAACGCCTCGGGATACCCCCGGGAGAACTGGAGGAAGTGTCCGGGGAGAGGGAAATCTGGGCATCCTTGCTTTGACTGCTGCCCCCGCGACTCGGCCCCGGATAAGCAGAAGATGGATGGATGAATGTTGAAATTAAGGGGGAAATGACTTTTTCACATAGGGCCAGGTAGGGTTGCATAGCTTCAATGATATTAAATCATCATCTAAAAACTGCATTTTGTTCATACTCCAGTTTTAATCATAAAATATTGAAATTGAAGAGCATAGTGCTAAAAGTACCTAAGTCACATTTTCACACACTGAGAAATAAGGGTGGGAAAACATCTAATTACCCAAGTCCACTGGTTCGATTTTCTCAAAATGGTTATTCTGTGACTTAAGTTTTTTCTGCACTAGGTTCTTCTATTAGTTTGATGACTGAAACATTTAAGTGTGAAAAATATGCAAAAATAAAATAAATTGGGAAGGGGCAAATTGTTTTTTGCAACACTGTATAAACAAGCTTATCCTTATAGAATTGTAAGACGCTGCTTTTGTTATTTATTCACAAAGTTGCTTTCTTTTAATTCAACCTTATAATTGATCTCGATATTACTGCCCTGAATTTCACATTTCAGATGGATAATAATGTTCATCTGCTTTTGTGGTTTTGCAGAGGATACTAAACATAAAATGTTTTTTCCAGGCAGTGTCTTTCATACAACATCGATAAGGCCAGGAGTAAAAGTATAAAAGCCTACCTTTTGTTTACAGATGGCTGGAAACCTCACATATCACTCGTGCGGAACACTGCACCAGCAATCCTCATGCAATTTAATGAGAGCAACGGTCCACTACAGTCAAAAAGGCCCTCCAGCCAGGAGATAAGGCAAAGCTCTCATCCTCTTGTGGGCAGTTTGCCTATTCACAAGACTGAAAGGGTTACTAGGCAGGGCCTTTCAAACAGAAAACTTCAAGGCTAATTCAAGAAAAAAGTAAGGTGAATCTCAAATAGTTGTTTAACTGTTCTGAACAGATGAGCCTGAAAGGTTGTGCGTGATTGGCTAACAGTTGCTGCTACTGTGCTTCATTTTGGATGTTGCTTGAATGAAGCCTGAATGAACTACCACACTCTTAACAGGCAGACGGTGCTGGATTTCACAATTCCCTTGGCTGCCGCAGATTCTAGGACTGGGAAATGGAATGGGTTCCTCAGTTGTCACGGTGATGAATAACAGCAATGTGCACCGTTTGCCAGCTTCGTTGGTTTTCCCACATCCAAGACAATTGCTCAAAAACAGGTAAAAAAAAAAAAAATGAAACAAATTTGTGGGCAAATCTGTGCAGGGTTGGCAAAACTCCGAGGACTGAGGTCATCAATTTTGGGACCAACACTACCTGAGGCTAATTGGACACTGACTGAACAAACAACATCCAGGAAGGGTGGCAGAAGCCATGGAGAAGCCAAACAGCCAGGTACATCAATATTTATCAATGGAAAAAAAAAAGAATGCGGCAAAGGTTAAGGCTGTTAAAATGAAACTTGGCAGAGAGAGAAGTAGCCCCACAATCCCTTTTTAAATATTATGAATGTTTTCTGCAAAAGGGTATGTTTTTTACTGTAAGCTTTTTGTTTGGCTGTCAAAAATATTTACAGTCTGTGGACAGTTTTCTCTTTTGTTTTGTATTTGTTGCTATATAGATATGGTCATATGTGTGTTACAGTTAGTAGATTATTAAGTAATGCGTACAGGTAAGGTGTTTCAGGTGCAGTAGATATTGCAGACGCATAAGACAGGGTTCCCTAAACAAGCGACCAGGGATACCTTTGGGTCATCAATTGAGTGGCAAAAATGTTCCCCTTTGAATTTCACTGAAATTTGTGAGGTACATATTATGATAATTTCTAGTATATATGATATTATCTTGAATGTGAACAAGTAAACAGTATCTAGTCTATATGTCATTTATTGTATTATTATTTTTGTGGGTGATTAAACTGCTGGTCACTGAGCATTGTATTGTGTCATATTTCACTAGACTCGTTGTGAAACGAGAAATTACAATAACCTTTAGATTACACTTTTCCATCTTTAATGTGACCTTAGTTAATATTATACTGTTAGAAGTTGCGACAAAACTTAGTTAATGATCAGGAAAAAATGAAATAAAAAAAACCCACCACAGCCTTGTTGTCCTCGACTACCACTTTGTGGGAGCACCTGGCATGTATTAGAGCAACAAGTCTTTCAGAATAAATCTCTGTTGACTTTCTACATTTAGACTTTCTGGCCCACATCCTTGCGAAATCAGTGCCAATTTCAATGAAATTGCTTGGGAACATGCTATTGCTTTTCTAAGATCATTACACAGGTTTTTATTTCCACAGGCATAAAGGTCAGTACATTGACTGAGCCGCTCCAAA